>JASEVX010000001.1:81750760-81851835 GCA_031761405.1 Serripes groenlandicus
ACGATAAACGCTCGTCGCTAAAGAGAAGGCAGTTGATAGTGGGTTGACATGACAGATTGGAGAAAAATGAGTACGGTGATTTGCTGTCTCTACACTACCACAAGCACAGAGGTCAGTTTCAACGATATTGCGGCAATAAAGATCAAAGTTAAGTGAGCTGCATCCTAATCTCAAACGTGCATGATTGATTTGTTGCTTCCGACCACCGACGTTATGTAGAGGGTTAGACTTGCTGTGTACGCCGTGTGTCTTGTTTTTAAAAGAAGGTAGGGATGGTGAGTTGCGGACAACGGGAGAGAGTTCATTCCACTCACGGATAGTTTTTGGTAGGAACGAGGAACCATAGAGTGTGGTACTCGTGTAGATCGAGGATTGTAAGCAGGTCGATTTTGTTTGGGAACAAGGTCCGAAAGATATGAAGGGGTAAGATGATTCTTCATTTTGTAAAACACAGTGAGACGATGTTTTCTTCTACGTTCGGACAAAGTATCCCAACGGAGTTCGCTAATAAGCCTGTCAGTATTGCACAGTTTTGTTGCACATGTAACGATTCTATCGGCCTCTATTTGAACTGCCTCAATGTCGTTCTTAAGCTCCTGAGAGCAGTTGTCCCATATAGTATCACCATACTCCAAAAGGGGTCGAAAAAAGGAAATGTACATTTTCTTTAAGCTGAACCTGGATAACACAAACTTAAGGGAACGTAATAATCCAATGCGTTTCTACGCTTTATCAGTTGTAGCTTTAATATGAGAATTCCATTTAGCATCATCAGAAAGAGTAAGACCTAGATGCTTATGGTTATTGACTTTGGTAATTGGGACGTTATCCATGACCAACGCTGGATGCTGTGGCTTATTGCGCTTTCGCGAACATATCAATGATTCGGTTTTCGCTGGGTTAAAAGAAACGAGCCACCTCTTTGACCATGACAGGATATGAGAAAGATCAGAGTTAAGAGCAACAGAGGATTGTGTGGGATCGTCTACGATAATGTAGAGACTGGTATCATCAGCAAAAAGGCGAACATTGGCTTCTATGTCTGAAACAATGTCATTGATGTAAATCAAGAGGAGAAGAGGTCCTATGATAGAGCCTTGGGGGACACCGGCATTGGTGGCGGACCAGTTAGATGTTGCATTGGCTATGACAACCTTTTGATGTCTGTTTCTAAGGTAGGAACGAATCAAAGATATTAACGAGTCTTTGATACCGATTGATTCGAGTTTGAATAGAAGCCCGCGGTGCAATACTCGGTCAAAAGCCTTCGATATATCACAGAACACTGATTTGACCTCCTTACATTCATCAAGGGCTTTAACATTGTCATTGTAAAGGAACAACAAATGGTTTGTTGTTGAGTCTCCCTTAATAAAACCTGACTGGCATTTTGTGAGAATCTCGTTAGAAGCAACGTAATTGTAAAGATATGTGTGTACGCAGCGTTCCATGACCTTACTTAAACAACTAAGAAGCCATATTGGTCGATAGTTGGAAGGTGTGGATGGGTCAGACTTTTTGAAAACTGGTGCGACATTGGCTCTCTTCCATTGGCTAGGAAATTCTGAATTAAGCAGGAGTCGTGTGAAGAATTTTGATAGTGGATCAGAAAGTTCGTTAACACGTTCTACTTGCTTGATTACATGTAAGCCTTTCCCACATACAACACATCTGAAGCAGACAAATTTGAAAGCATACAGGCAAAAGCATGGATAGTCTCTAATTTAATTAGTGAATATAGATGAAAACATTAGGACCTTTGATAATATTGCGCTAAAAGGGAATATCGCTAACATGGAGCAATTTCTGCATTTCCCACACTATTTTCAAAAGCCGTCTGCCAGAGGCATCAGAAAGCGTCTGTATGTGGGAACATGTTAAGATATTACTCAGAACAATCCTTTTTATTCGCAAGTAAGGCCATGTAATGGAAACACCTGTGGCGACAGACCGGCTGGCATCCACACATTATCAACTATCTTAGTCAAACAGTTTTCATCCAATCTTCACCAAACTTGTTGAAAATGTTTGATGTTCGGGCCAAGTGCCAGCCAAATAACCAGCTCAATCATACGAGGCACTTTGGGATGATTGCCCTAACTTAACAAAAAATGGTCAAATTAGCATTGCCTCCTCTTCAAGTCGAACATTTTCCACACGAATTTAGTGAACAAGTTTGTTGTCATAACGGCTTGGCTAATAGTCAAATTACCAAAGGCACTTTTGAAGTATGGCCCTAGAATTATTCAAACTTGGCCAAAGTATCTTTTTATCCATAAGTCAAACAGTTTTCTTACGATCTACACCAAACTTGATGAACATGATTGTGGCCATAATTTCTAGGCATAATTCGATAGCCAACCAAACCGCTAAAGGTACCTTTTGATAGTGGCCCTTGAATTATACGAATTTGGCTATAAAAGTGCTGCCTGCTTATTAAGTCGAACAGTTTTCATCCTATTTTCATCAAACTTGGTGAACATGTCTGTTGGCATTATGTTTGGGCCATAATCGATAATAAGTCAAATCTCCATTGGCACTTGAATTATCCAATCTGCATCGAACTTGCTGTGAATCTTTATAGGCAATTAAACCTCGGTTGCGACAACACTGGCCAAATCCTTTAAGTAGTTCGTGATTTATGCATCCCTGATTGGTGATTGTTTTCAGGTAATATGTAAGTCATATGTGGAGTGACACAATCCTTACGAAGTTGTGTTGGCCATAAGTACACCAATAATAACTTACCAATTAACAAATGTTATGTCTGAGTACGAATCACTTGTAGAGGAACTTCAAAGATGATAAGATCTATGAAATGGAGTTTGATAAGCTTTGCTTTCAATTGTGATTTAAATTTACATTTACATTTTTAGATTTATGGAAATATGGACAATGCACATTCTTGTAAACATTTATTGAAAACCAACAGTGATATAAATCATTACCAACACAGACAGGATGTAAAGAAATGGACAAGCGATAGGTGGGAAAATGTCACAATCAGCCTACTAAAACACTTACATTCAAATGATCTAAAAGAAAAAAGGCATTGCTGAATGATAATATCGTTAAAACATTCCCTAATTATACAACTATTGAAATGAGTTGTGAACTATTAGTGCTTAAAAATGAAAATATTGTGGTAAAAGTAGAAATTGCTATATGTGAGAAAGGGTTAAGCAGAATGACCTGAGTCTATACACCTACCAGTAATTTGAATAAGTTGTAACACATAGTTATTTCAAAACTTGTTCAAATGTCATTGTAAGAAAAATATCAGATCTATAGATTGTAGTTTTGCGCAGTACAGATTTATTTAGATTATGTTATATATAGCGAAGAAAAAACACGTATTTTCTCCTTTTGTCATTTGTTTTCAATCGTTCACGAACTGCTTCTTAAGATATTTCACATGTGTTTCCAAGATGATTTTGAAGATTATGACTCTAACATATTACTATAAGTTACAGTTCAAAACTTCTCGGCGTGTTTCTCTGAAGCATTTAAATCTTCCTCTAATGCAAATGACGCTAAATGCCTCTGTAGCAGATGACTATAAAACACAATCAAGAGGAAAGGAGAAAGTGGTCATAAATAGGATTTGTCCCTTTTTCCACAATGTTTTCTACATGATTAAGGTGACTTAGGTGACTCAGATGGTACATTCTAAAAAATGACCTTGCAATCAGACCAGAAGTTTCAGAAAGGCGAAAATGAAAGTTTGGTCATTTTATCATTTGTCGGTCGTACTTTTCTAAAAATCAATATGGCTTGAACACAATTTGAGGGCGATAACCTCATGAATATTTCTACCAAATTATCTTAAATGACATAAGCACTTTTAAAGGAGAATAATTATTTCTTTTGTCATTTTACTCATTCTCTTATGCATTACAGGTCATATTTTTCTACTAATAATTATTGATTGGCCATTTTTGTTTTGAGGGTCACCTCAGATATGGAAAATTTCGGCCATATTACCTTAAAATCAGGCAAGCAAATTTAGAGGAGGTTTAAGTTAAGTCATTCCATCCCGTTTATGATAACGTTGCAACAAGAGTTCTATATACATGTATAATGTAATATTCTTAGAACAGCTTTGAATGAAACAAGCAAATAAACAACCATATTAAGTTTGGTTGAAATTGGTTAACCAAGTGATTAAAGAAGAGATGCAGTAGTAATGAAGGTCAACATAAGGACTGGTCCAATTATTCTGTTCCAGTCCCCGTTTTGTGTTCCGGTGGAGGGAAATGGGATCTGAGGAGGGAAGTATGGGTACTGAGAGTTTATCTGTAATGCATTATAGAGTATAATATCATGAAATTGGAGAGCAATATGGTCTCCATATTCTATCCCAGTCCCAATATTCTGTTTCAGTCCCCATACCGCCCACCAATTTCATGATGTTTAGGGCTGTTTGGGGACCGAGTGAATCTTTCCTAAATATTCTCCAAAATCCAACAATGTTACCCTCCCTGAATTTTGTACTTTGTTTTCACTTGTGTGATTGGTAAATTAAATAGTATATGGAATGTCTAGGAAAAAGGGCAAGCACAGAGCTTCAACTAATGAACGTTCTTGAACTTATTTAAACAGTGAACAAAATAAATATTTACAAGAAAAAACAACAACCCATTTTTAAAAGCGTCAATGTAAAAGTCCACTGTTCCATAAGTTTGTATACTTATTGTACACGATCGTTTCTATGATGATCTGTGGAGATGAATGGTTCCTGCAGGTGTGTTTGTAGGTTGCATCCTCTTACAGCCGCAGTCAATACAAATATGCAGCTAACCCACCAACAACACTAAATAATCTCTGAACGCTCTTTTTATTGAAGGTTGAAGATGTGGAATTCCTTTCGATAAATTCAAAATCTCCTTTTCTAGATGTGTTATTCCATATAAATCAAAGTATATTGAATCACCATTGCTGTTGACAATCATGGCTAACCAATGTTCTTCGGGCCCCTTTGACTTGTCAGTGTTAACTCTGTATGCTTTTACAGTCTCCTGTTTCTGTCTTGGTAGTTCGTTCTTAGGACATACCTTTGCATTGATGTTTTTGATCCAAGTTCCATAATCCTCTATGTATTGTAATTGCCGAGTATGCATTATTTTACTTCTGGATATTATTGTTTCCACGACTGTTCCCGATTAAGGTTTATTTATGCCTCCTATACAATTCTGTGTCAGTGTTCTTACTGAATATTTCCCTCTAGATATCAATACAGCTTTTGGATTTGTCCCATGTACAAAAATATCTTGAACTGCACCTTTTCCTTGCTTAATACTCTCTTTCATTAGTGCATTCAACCCAGATTTGACTTAAGGTTTGATAAGCGGAGTAAAAGTTTTGTGTGCAGACTTAAATAATGAACATAACCCATACCCATACTGGCGTTTTACACCTCCGTATACAGGAATCATTGTGTAATGGTTATCCCGTACACTGTCTTAAATGTAACTTAACGATTGTCTTTCCAATAACGAAATGAACAGGATAACCATAATCACCGGTCATATTTATGTGAATTGTATCAAATTCTTATTTCGAGACTGGGACGTGATGTAAATTTGCATTGTTGGCTACCATTGTCATTAATAGAATTCGATACTTGGATGTATTGGGACTAATATATCACCCACAATGGTGTGCTTTACACTATCTGAATAGACACACTAAGTATTATATCATGCATCAATGTTTGCACTGTATTTGATGATTTGTAAACTATTTTGTCATGGGAAAATTGTTTTTCCTTTAAACTCTGGAGATCCACCGATTTTCACCAATGCTGGATAACATTTCACTCAACTTTAACAACTTTACTAAATCCAAGTTATGAACGCTTTTTTTTCTGAATATGAGACAAACAAAGAAGCGTTTCTTGCTTCGAGTATGTACGGAAGAGATCGGCTATAAACACTTTCTGTTCAAACTTCAATGTTAGACTGTGAACTCATGTCTATTGTCATGACATTTTATCAACAAGATATGATTCTGGAATCAATATTTTTTTTAGGATATCCTTTCCAATTAACCTTTATTTGTTTGACCGTGTGTTTATCTTTACGTCTTGATCGCTTTGCAAGAACTGAAACAAATTTCATAGATTTCATCATCATTTATGAATTGTAATTCAGGTTCATAAAACGTGCCTAAGATGTTTTTGTTAATTCGTACGAGATCTCCTTTCTTGGTCCTTGGATTTTTGTTTGAATTGGATTTTGGAGGATACACATTATCTGAAATGTCAGCTTCTTTAGTATGATTCACAGAGGCAGGAGTTGTTTTGACACTTCTGTGATACGTATAGTTGTTATACTTTACTAAATTATCAAGAATATCAATGTAACGCCTTATTTCCTCATACTTGTTTTCAAAGCTCGTTGAAATCTTTCAACAATACTTGCTTTTGTAACAGGGTTTCTCAGTGTTAAAGAAATTAATTCGATTTTGTTTCAGTCATTGTTGACACACTTTGTTTTTGAATTTCGTACCTTTGACCGTTTGTAATGAAATAGTTTTTCATTTTGCATTTTGGATTATTGAATGAAATGCATCACTCAACGTTTTTACCAGTTTTATTTGGAATAGGAAAGAAACAGGAAAACTTTGAAAATACATCAATGACACTAAAGAAATACTTATTGTTGGCACTTTGTTTAGCTAAATGTTGCATGTCTGCTAAATCAGCTTGCCATTGACAATTTATACCACTCACAATAGTCTACGTCTACTTATAGATTTGTGCGAAGTGCATAAGAATGGCAATACAAAGAAGATATTTCATTTAATCTAGACATATATAATAGAAGAAGTTAATTAACATTTCTGACGGCAATACAATACAAGATATAGGAAGATGTTTAAACATGCTTACCCGTCCTATCAAGACACATATACAGGGTTTTAAAGTGTGCGCAAGAGTTTGTTTCATTGTCTTTGCCTTTGCCATTTGAAACGAGTGTCCTTGATGTCTTGTCTGCGCATGCTCAAGTCACATCAGAACGGATACGGAAGTTCAAAAAATTGATATTGTCAGTACTGAGTGCATCGTCACAAAATTGTAATGGATCGTCAAAATACTCATTGATCCAAATATAGACAACTCATTTACGAATGTGCTTCCAGCAATTCAAGCAATGCAAATTATATCAACTGGAAAGAAATAACAAAAAGTGAACATAAGACATGTGATCGGTATAGCAACAGTTTTAAATATACCAGTTCAAATTGCAAAATGTTGTTCGTACATTAAAAAGTTGTACGCATTTTGGACATAAGATCAGATTTGACTTTAACATATGCTAAATTTTCTCCTAGAACATAGAACCGGCTAATTAAAAAAGGACCGCTTTCATTGTTCAACTCGGTAATCTCTGTCATAGTACGATATAGAATTTGTATGATAAACATTGTAAACGAATTCAGACTCGTTTGAGTCATTGTAGTTGAATTTGTGGGCGTTACTTCGTGTGTATGCATCTAACCAATTAATCGAGTAAGTATAGTGTATGTTTGGATCCATCTGGGCTACCGTATTATGTTATCGTTGAACCGTTTGTTTAGAAAGCGCGTACACTGAACAGGCTAGTGTATTTCGAAATAGATAAATGCCGTCTGCTCTAAGTGTTGGTCTTCATCGAAAAATTCACGAATGTCCGACGTTTCAGAACCTATTCTAATGTATCCGGAACTCAATTGCTGCCGTGTATCTGGCCATAATCCATAAATAAAGTAAAACACCCAATAAAGTGCCAAACCTGGACATATTGACCGAATAGGATTTAACGTAATTTAACTCAGAAACCTTTTCAACGTGGCCATCTGCTTGTATTCGGTATGTCTCCAGTTAATGCGAATTCGTGAGTTTTGTGAAAGATAGATGATTTCTCAAACAAATGATTTTCTCTTCGATGTTTTTGAATGTTGGCGAACGATAACTTCCTTGTTGCGGACGGTCGAAAATATTGATGCAGGCTGGGATAAACGTCATCTGATACAGAAATCCGATAAAATCTGAAGTCCCTGAAGTAATGAAACAATATAATTGATATTCGAGTTACATTTTATGCAGATTTTATTCTAAAGCTCAATGTAATATTGACGTATTATCTGGATTTTAAAACTGACTTGCCAGTTTTTCATTTAAAAAAGTCTAACTCTATAAATATCGACATGAAAATGTTGCGTTTAGCATTCAAGATTATAGAACTTGGTAAGATGTCGCAATTACGCTGACTGACCTTGCTCTAAACTGCCATCCGTTCAAAGAAAAGTCTTCGTCGGACACTCATTGTTGTTTTCTCCGCTACGCTCAATACTTTTCGACCCACAGTTTACCGATTACAACCAGATGTATGTAGTCATTGGTGGTCGCACGATGATCGTACGCCAATTTTCTGAAAGTATCAACAAATCATATGCGATTTATCTTAATAATGTGACATCAACCGTTTTGACGAAAAGGGACATATTTTAATATTGAGGTTTCTATTCCTTGGTTATTTTAAAACAAGTCAAACAAAATATATATACTTTATTTGCTATCTAAAATGGATCAATGCGTTCAGCTAGCTTATAATATATGAGAAGAGCTGAATAAACAGGCAGTATTAAAAATTGCTGCTGGTGAGCTGGTGAGTATTAGGTTATCATTGAATAGTTTAAGCACATTTTATTTCCCATATTTACATCATATATATAATCATATATGAGCCGTCCCGCGAGAAAACCAACGTTATGGCCTCTGTGTAGTGTATCGATCCAGATCAGCCTGTGCAGTCCGCGCAGACTGATCCAGGCCGACATATTTCGTGCTAGGGGTATAGAGTAATGATTCCTAAAACAGAAAATCCACAGAAAGCGAAAGGTGTCTATTCGGGTAAGACTGCGTGGCATACTTAGGCTGATCCGGGTCGATACTTTACGCAGAGTCCACGATGTTGGTTTTCTCGCGGCACGGCTCATATATACAATTCATAGTTTTTAGATGGGAAGAAAGTGCAAACTAATTATATCCCTCTCCAGCTTGAACTAAATGACAACTAAAATTGCTGAAAATATGTATCCAATTATGGAAACTATAGTGTTAAGGAAAGAAAACCAACTATGGCCATGGACCATGATGATGATGAATAATTCAAAACCTGTTTATAGCTGTAATGTATTGATGTGCTGTTCACTGTGGTTTTTAATAGGTTTTGAACGTGACTGTGTGCATGGTGTTGTTCTTCAAATGATTGTAATTATCATAATCTAACAATATATAGACAATAACGATGTTAACCCTTTCCCACTTACAACAAATCTAAAGAAGACAACTTTGAAAACATTAAATCAAGATTATGGAAGGCATCTATAAATAAGAAGTACATTATTTTCATAGTCGTCTGCCGTAGTTGCGCAAAAATACGTCTGCAAGTGGAAAAGGGTTATAACATTATGGAAAAGGAGAAATTCCTAATGATAAGCATTCTCTATTTTTTACATTTTTGTCTACTTCATCAACAAAGTCTACTTCTAACTTCCAATATGTAAAATTTATTCAGCGACATTATTTTAAAGCGCACGAATCTATATATAGCATATGATGAAATGAGTTAAGGCGTCATTCGGATTAGATGATAGCAACTTTTACAGCAAAACGCAAGTTCAAGTTATGTTTAGTGTTATACTCCAGTATCAGTAAGATTCGTGTCATGTCAGTCACAATGCTAATCCAGAAAGTTTCAATTCATATAGGCAATATACAAAGATGTGGTTAGTATATACATCAGTAATGTGTTTAAAAAGATGTACGCCCTTTTCAAAACAATTTCAATTTTCTTCTCGGCGTTTCTTGACACTGCAAATACCGAAGTGTCAGTTGCAAGATAATCTCGGAACGTCAGAGTGCCAGGGGAACGCTGCTGCTACGATTTTAAAATACCTTGGTATAAACCGATCTTGACTTGAATACACTGATCCACAGGTGATTGGTTGCCAAAATGCTTCAAAATAAAATCACAAAATAATCGGTAAGGATAATTTATAAGAACAAGTAAACCAAAGGTTCACGTCAAAACAAGTAAACGATATTTTGCCATCGACCTTTAATAATTTCCAAAGTAGCACATATGCCATCCACATGCTATATTATCTGACCATCAAATATATTCCAGGGGGCTGTTTTATCAATTTGACTTTAAACCGTCTTGAATAGGATCGGCAATTACGACGGGTCTTACAACATTTGATCAACAGGATCCTAACCGCGTAAGCATAACAAAAAACAGAAAGAACAAATCCGCGGCATTATTTATGACCAAAAAGCCGACCAAACACAGCCCCAGACCAGTGTAAAAGTTACTACCAACTCGTGTCAATATGTGGACGTCTTAGTTACGACGAATTTGATAAAACGGTACACAGTCGTAACCTTTGTATAGGACCAGTGTTAACTGAGACCGGCCTTATCAGATTTAACAAAACGAGCTCATGTTTTATAATTTCATTTAATGGCACTAACTGGTTATATGGCTGAAATATGCTTTCGACCGAAATACATGTACAATTGCAAACGACGAAAAAACATAAAAATAATACAATAATGCAAACAAAAATAACATAAAGAATTATAACATTCTCAACTGTCATTAATTCGCTTTACAACGACGACTCAGTTGTGTGGCAATTTGAGCATCCTCATTGATGATAGGGGATAAGTCCGTTTGTTTGTTTGTTTGTTTGTTTGTTTGTTTGTTTGTTTGTGTGTATGGTGTTTTACGTCGATCTTAACAGTGTTTTAGTCACATCACAACCTTTCCTAGGTAAGTTACCAGCCCTAACGGTCCATTTATCCTGACACCAGCGAATCAGTCGTTATGCTAGCCCCACAGTCATAAACGCCAAGGAGGGCAGCCACATTTAATCAATTTAAAAGTCTAGTCCTGCGTCAATAGACACCGAAACAGAAACACGTTTGTTCGAGTTTTCGAACACGTTTTGTAAGTTTTTATCAATAAGTTGGCATATAGTCTGCCTCGGGTGTTGGAGGTCGCGTGTTCGATCCTCGACCAGGTTTTACCAAATACCTTAAAAATGGTAGTAATGGCTTCACCTCCTTGGTGCTCAGGTTTACGACTGACTCGCTGATGTCAGGATAAATAGACTAGTAGTACTGGTTAAATATCCAGGAAAGGCTGTGATGTAAATGAAAAACTATTGAAATAAGTTAAAAACACCATACAAACAAATACCTTGATCAGGGAAACATTAATACTAAAATAATCAATGTAACACTCTCTATACGATCAACACATTACATTATTAAATGTATTAAATGGAGAACTAAATATAAACAAATTGATTGAAAGCCTAGACATTATACTCGTAGCCAGGCGGCTATATACCTTTAATAAATAACATATGTAGTTATGCATGTCCATGCCTTGCACATTGCGGTAGTGTATTTATTTCACTGATGCATCTGAACTTGAAACTGTTGTGAAATTCATATGAACAGTGTGCTTGAACTTGAAATTGGTGATGAGGCAATACAAACCGCGGACATAAACATAAAAACTTTGGGACACCGACATGGAAGACGTCGAAGCATTCCTGGTGGGATTTTAACACGGACATTTCAAGAACGTTTTAAAAAAGAGAAATAATTCAGAAGCAGAGTGTTACATACATTGTGTGCGGCACTTTTAGCGATTGCAGCGGTATGTATAACAAATCAAATGCTCACGTGTTTGACATATATATATTGTGATCAATCTCAAAATTAAGGTATGACCGGTACTCCAACCAACACAAAGTCAGTTGCATTCGTTAAGTCATAATGATATGCACAGGCAAAGGCGTATCCAAACGTGTTACAAATATGCTGTGGTTGGTATACCTAAAGTCGGACTAATATTTATATGCCAAAGTGTATGTCTCGACTTAACAGAATCACGTGGTATTTTTTAAGCTGTGTGTTTGTGTTCTTCCTTTCTATTTGGGAAGGGTGGTTCTTGACCAATGTTAAGTTGTAAATAATGTAGTCAGTTAGATATTAAAACAATCTATTGCGCTTGGTATTGTTTAGTGAGGCATCAATTCGGGCGTTTAATTTTATCTTTGTATACATTATATTTGAACTAAACATTGTGAGAAAGAACAGACTACGTACACGCGCATTTATCAGCCATATTTTCTAGTGTAATGGACCGGTCTTTTCGCTGTCAACTTTAAAATATCCATATGTCCAAAACTAATTTACATTGTTGAACTTTGTTTATGCGTCTCAACAAACTTGAAGTGGTAATTCATTAGTTTGTTTGTTTGAATTGTGCTTACGCTGTTTTTAACAGAACCTCAGTAATGAAATCTCCTTGGTAATGCAACAGTTCTTCCGGTATTAATTTATCCTGACACCGATACATCCGTCGTGCCTTGGGCGACAAACATGGAAGAATTACTACCATTATTAAAGGCTTTCGTACGACGCGACAGGGTATAAACCCCGGTGTCCTACTCCAAATATGGACACTGGAACCACTAAACCATGGATACGGTTTACAAGTTTTTAAAAAATATATATAATATAATACGTATCGCTATCAAATTTTTAACATCCATTTTCACTTCAAGCGATTTTTTTAATTGGTATTTACGCTATTTATAACATATGACGTTAATTGCATGTGGTGATAGTGAATGCTAAGATGAGAGTCCACGTATGCAGGCTTGCAGTTCGCAATGCGGACTTTCATTCTTGGGAATGCTGTCTGCAATACATTTATGAAAAGGTTTATTTTAGTTATTTAAAATATACACTTATCATAACATGTCATAATTTTTGTTTACCTTGTAATATGTGATTGCTTAGAATTAATTCGCTGAAGTGAAAACACGCTAGCAGAGAATTTTGCCGATCCTTTAATGAATTAAATTGATAAAATTCGAGACTCATTGAAGGATCATACCACGGATGAAAGATGTCCCATGCTTTGAAAAGATTGAAGATATTACTAAGGAGGAGATCAAAAAGCAAATAAATGAATTACAAACTAAATCGTTTGAACTTGACATGTTACTAAAAAAAGTGTTGTAATCATTCTTACAGGAAGTGTTCTCTCTTGTCAACAAACTAGTAAACCCTTCCTTGTGACAATCTTCCGTTTAAATGGAAGCAAGTTATTGTAACACCTCTTTTGAAGAAGGCAGGACTCGCATCAGAATTTGCAAATTATAAACTAGTTAGTAATCTATCATTTCTCTCTTAACTTATTGAACAGTCAGCTTTTTTTATTTAGATTTAATGTGGACTTCAATTAAAAAAGGTCTTCCTAAAAACAAGTCAACATACAGGCGCTTTCATTCATGTGTATCGATATTAATCAGACTATTGATTGATTTGCTTGGTGGTATCGAGAATCAGGAAGTCAAAGCTCTCATTGCAATTGACATTGGTGCAGCATTTGACACTGTGGACCACGACTTAAAAGTATTATGGATGTGCTGCAGAAACAGTATGGCGTCAGTTATACGGCGCTACGTTGTATTGACTCTTATCTCAGATCACGCAGCTGCCGATTAAGTGTCAATTCAACCTTATCATCTCCGAGTCAAGGCAGTTGTTTGGGTCATTGGTAATACCTTACATATGCAGGAATATTTGCTTTATGTTATCTCGCCTACTAGCTCAGTGTATGTGTTTGCAGGATATCACATTGCAATTAAATGCTTTCGACCGACATCTAAAACTAAATGCGATTGGAGAACGTGACCAGTGTGCTTTGACGATCAACAATTGGATGAACGAGAGCAAACTCAAAATGAATACATCAAAAACTGAATTCATGGTGTTTGATAGTCGACAACAGTTGAGACATATTGTACTGAAAGCATAGACTTTGTCGGTGATATAATTAAATCTCTAAAAGCATAAGATACGAAGGTGCTTTTTGGCCGAAACTTAAAACTTCAAACGGCATGTTAAAAAAATATGGCGTACAGCTATGTTAAACCATCTCAGGAATAAAAGTATTCGCAAATCTTTAACTAATGAAACCATTGAAATCCGTGTTCTGTCATTCGTAACCTCTCATTTAGATTATTGTAATATGATAATGTATGGTTTAGCACAATATGAAGAGTAAAATGCATCGAAACATGAAAATGAACAGTGAAGCTATATCTGGATTGAGACGTAAATATATCATATCAAGTTGAAAAGAGGAACACGAATATAAAACAATACTCTCATTAAAGAAGGGGAAAGAGGATCACAAATGACGATTTTACTTCCGAATGTTAACGAAGACAAGTTAAGATAAATGATTGCTAGTCAAAACCTGTTTAAATAATTGCACGTCTGCTGTGCTGTTTTCAGTTTATTACTGTTTTTACATAATGCAAAGACCATTCATTATACGTGCACTGTTAATCTTTTAAAATATATTTCTTGTTCACACGATTCTGCTGAAATTATCAAAGTACTCAAATTACTCAAGGTAGATTTGTGATCGGTTAAGAAGAGATGCAGAAATGCATATATAACTATGTATCTAAAACAAAGCCCCACCATGACAGACACGTAATGATTCATCAGGACAGAATGAAATATTTCCAAGATCATAAATTCTTGTTAGTTGAACCGATCTCCGAATATATCAGTCGGTCCATATAATACCTTTTTAATGATCATATTACCCAATAGCTCTACAGAAATCCAAACAGGTACATTCATGACAGAACATTGTCTTCCTATTTTTTGACTGTACTTAACCAACTGATTCATTCAGAGTATGCACTATTATCTATAACTATAATCTATTAATGTTTGCATCTCCAAAACAGAGAGCAATCGTAGGTCTGAGTCGATCACATGAGTGATCGCTATGGAGCATATGTGTAACTACTAATATCGGGGGAAAAAAATCAAGAGTGGACACTGTAAATAAAACTTATACATAAAGGATAGTTGTTATGATATCAAATATGTGAACAGTTTGTAAGAAGACCACCAAAGTATCATACCCGAGAAGTTTGGTTGATATCAGTCCAATGGTTTGGGAGGAGATTTTGTTTAAAGCTAAACGGTAATTTTGTCCATATTCTGATGCAGCATGGCAGCTATCAAACCAATCAATATGGCTTGAACTAATTACAAATGTTTCCTGAAATCAGACAACAACTTGAAAAGAAAGAGAACTATTATGTTTTGTAATTTTGCACCTATTCTGATGCCGTCTGCCTGCCATGTTTTACAACCAATTAATACAGCATATGCCAATCTAGTAGATGGTCAAACAAGGAACATTTTTACTGAATTTTCTTGGAATCTCAATCGGATTCTAAGAAGAAGTATTTTATAAATTATGCATTTTACTCGCTTCCTTCTGCTGCAGCATCATACATATCTGGCGAGAGCCGGGCCAAATTCATCGCTCAGAGCCCGGCCGGACATCGGGCAGACATTGATCGGTGAAAGGCGGCGCCTGGCCGAACATCCAATGTGGCTTGCAGGTTATAAAAGTCGGGTCGTCGCATCATTAATCAGATTCCAGTCGTGCTCTTCACAGAAGGTAGCAGTTTAGAACACAGTTTATCACAAATAATAATACTCGCGAAGTAAAATGGACATGGAAACACCATACGCACAAATTAGCTGTTTGATCATATATTGCGTCATCGTTTATATCAAGGTCAAATTACGCCCAATATATCCGCGGTCAAATAGTTCCACTAATCGTACACCATGATAATTAATAAACATCATGTACTAATGAACTTTCTAGACGAGATATTTTCCTACAAACTTACAACAAACTCATGCTGTCGAACTCGTTTGTGATACACAGAACAATGTAACTTGGTATAGAACTCCCGTGACAAAACGTCTACCATAGATAACATATTTCTATTATGGTCGCAGTTCCTTTTTTCTTTGTATATGACATATTACGACAAAATCAAAATTATATTTGAAACATTTATATCGTTTGTGTTAAATATATCGTTTCGGTCATTTTTATTCTCTAGGTGAGGGAAGTCCGTCCAATCTGCACCTTAATCTCATTTGATGAGCCTTCCCGGTAACGAGCACCTGTCGGAACCTCGTTTTGTTATTCTAGATTATATCCGACATTTTGTTCCAAAGGCAAAACTTATCATAACTTTCAGAGATCCTATTGAAAGGTAAGGGTTTGTCACAGTATCAGAAGAAGTTTACCGTATAGTTTAATGGCGTATGCTTACATGTAGACTATAGTTTAATGGCGTATGCTTACATGTAGACTATAGTTTAATGGCGTATGCTTACATGTAGACTATATTTTAATGGCGATGCTTACATGTAGACTGTAGTTTAATGCCGTATGCTTACATAATGGCATATGCTTACATGAAGACTATATTTTAATGGCTATGCTTACATGTAGACTGTAGTTTAATGGCGATGCTTACACGTACACTGTAGTTTAATGGCGTATGCTTACATGTAGACTATAGTTTAATGGCGTATGCTTACATGAAGACTATATTTTAATGGCGATGCTTACATGTAGACTGTAGTTTAATGGCGATACTTACATGTAGACTATAGTTTAATGGCATATGCTTACATATAGACTATAGTTTAATGGCGTATGCTTACACGAAGACTATTTTAATGGCGATGCTTACATGTAGACTGTAGTTTAATGGCGTATGCTTACATGTAGACTATATTTTAATGGTGATGCTTACATGTAGACTATAGTTTAATGGCGATGTTTACATGTAGACTATAGTTTAATGGTGTATGCTTACATGTAGACTATACATAGCATTTAAAGTGTTGTTCTTCGAACAAGTAAGTTTTCTATTCCTTCTGTGCTTTCAAAGCCGGCTGCATTATCCGTCAGAAGTCGCTCGTATCATGGTAGTTGTTAACTAGTGTGCTTATTTTGAACTCTTCTTAACAAAGAGGGTCTTAAAATATGAAAAAAGAATTTAAAACGCGCATCATCTCAACCATTTAGAATTTTACAACACTATTCTTAGTGCGAGTAACTGTTAATTCCAGGAAGAAGCAGTCATCAAAAGTGATAAAATGTAACAAGAACTTGTCGTGTCGTACTTTACCCGTGTCCCACATACAGCAAATATGCAGCAGGCCAACTTTACTTAAATTTCATTTTGTAACACTCATTGTCATATTTACTAATATGTTGTATTTGAGCCAGTGTTTGAGAAAAGTTACAAAATGGTATTTGTTAATATAGTCTTGTCCACTTGCTCAATCTTAACAGAACTTAGCTGACAGCATCTTCTAATCAGTTTTTATAAGTTATATGTGAACAGTGATGCTTTCGATAAGACTATGCTGATTGCAAAGTCTGAATTGGATCAGAAAAGATGATATGTGAAAAGTGTAGATCAGACCTTGCTAAATGCATAAGCACTCACTCTGACTATTATCACGAATACGGGAGTTTGAACAGATTTAACCACCCCACCCCACAACAATTTCACCAGATAGTTGCCAGTGCTATATATATGTATACAGAGTGTTTTGACAGTCGGACGGTCAGAAGTTGTGTTTATGATCCGGAGATTTATACGAAAACAAAAGTACGTTTATATGTCATTCTGTGTCAACACCATTTGAGCCGTTCCTCGTGACAACCATCACTATGGCCTCTGCGTAATGTATCGATCCAGATCAGCCTAATCCTGGCCGACACATTCCGTCTCTGAGAGATAGAGGTAAAGAGTAATGATTCCTGAAACAGAAACCACACAGGAGGCGAAACGTGTCAGTCCGGGTTAGCCTGCGATGCATGGTTAGGATGATCTGGGTCGATACTTGAAGCAGAGTCCACAATGTTGGTTCTCTCGTAATTCGGCTCATTTGTTATCGGGAGTATGCAACTATTCAACATGCATCTCCATGTAGTCTAATCCGGGCATATCCGGTCCGTTATTTAGTATTTTGAACGTGCGAACATTTTCCGTATTCGAACAAGGGGGGATGTAAAAAAACCGGCAATGAAGCCACAACCTAATCGTTTCAAATTTAAAATTACAGAGAGTAGGGTTTCCTGTAGATCAAGTTACCTAATGCAATTTATAAAACATCCGCTTCGGTGCGGGAGGTCCTGGGGTCGATCTCCTGCCGGGCCATACCATGTACTTTATATGTGGTAGTAATGGCATTCGCTCCTTGGCGCTAAGGATTGTGAGGTTACGACTGACTTGGTTTCTGGATAGCTGGACCAGTAGTACCAGTATCTTACTCAGGAAGTTTTGTGATATAGCTGAACAACTATTGAGGGAGGCGTAAAGCACCATACAAACACACAGTTTTTAATGAAATAACCAATAAGTAAAAATCATAAGCTCGGACAAGAATATAGCTAGAGAAACAGACCAAATGAACAAGCTTGTCTGATAGCTTAACTCTTGTCAAAACGCCTATCCTAAGTACAAGTTTGTGTGTCCCCTGTCTTGGTAGGGATCACTTTCCGGTCGTTTGTCTGTCTGTCTAAAAGGCGACACATCTGTGCCTTAACCCTGTCCCATATACAGGAGTGTTCTGACGCCTCTGCAGCAGACGACGTTTGTAAACGTTGTTGCAAAAGATGAAATTGATGAGCAATGTCCCCTTTTGCCACAATGTTTTCAACTTTGTTTAATAATTAAAATCTCATTATTGGATTACACTTTTTTGTAAATATGATTTCAAAGTCGTCTGTTGCAGACTTGTTCGAAGTGAGAATGCGTTAGAATATGCTCTTTTACGTTGTATTTTACTTTTCTTATTTTTGTATATTACAGATACAAGTACAGTTAGGTATTTATCACATTTTCTGGGAAGAACTTATTCGAGTATTCCCCCGTGAGCAGATTCTCGTGGTACAAAATAAAAATATAAGTACTATCGAAACTTATAGAAGGCTTTATTCTTTTCTCAATATAGGTAGGTAACGTTATACATAGCCGGAACTGTCATGCCATACATGCATGCTAGAGTAACAACCTTCGGGTTTTTTGCGTTAACTCTTTCCCATCTATAGACGCATTTGAACGCATCTGCAGCAGCGACTTTTGAAAACATCGAGTCAAAAGTAGAAATTGCTCAAAAGAAGCAATTTCTACTTTTGCCACAATGCTTTCAACTTTTTCAGTAATATAACCTTTATTTATAGAGAGTTTCCGTGTTTTTGGCTAGATATTTTCAAAGTCGTCTGCTGCAGATTTGTTGTATAGGGGAAAGGATTATCCATTTACCAGATACGATAATGACGTTCAAAACACGACTGCTTTGAATATACATCAGGAAACACTAGAATAATTTGAAAATCGGAAGTTTTTTGTGTTTTTAAAAGAGATGGAAATTTATGGAAAAGAGAGAAATTTATCATCGTGAGCAATTGTTCTACTTCTGCATATTTCTAATAGACGTGATACAGATAAAAATAAGTATCGATAAATTAACAGATCACCATGTAAACCTTTTATAATTACTGCAATGTTTGGTATCTATGTTTTATGTTTGGTATACCTGGAGCATAGGGCACGCTATTTGAGACATAAACATGTATACTCTTTTATTTATAGACAAGGGGTGCAACTTCCTCGTCAGCCAGAATAGACTAATGTTTGCATTTTGGTCCGATTCAATATAAAACACGAGGATTGAATAAAGCGCTATGTGTCAGCATGTCGCCCAATGGCTAGCCTAATCACTGGTCCCAAGGAATTTATCCGCGAACGATCTGTTTACGAACACCATACTTAAAATCACAACACTAACGCTGAAATTTGACAGGTCGGACACAGGTCGGACACAGGTCTTTATAGTTTGTATAGGACCAAATTGCAAACATGGGTCAAATCTAGCTGACGAGGAAGTTGGAGCCTATAAAAATGCCTGTCAATAAATTTGGTGGTATGTCTATAGAATTTAATAGATCAGACTCCGAGGTAAGTATTACTTACATAAACAATACATTTTTAAGAAGGGATGGAACGAAGTCAGCAACAGGTCCACTCAATATGGATACAAACAGAATCTCTAATGTTGTTGATCCATTAGATGATCAGGATGCTGTAACCAGGCGTGTGCACAAAAGGATATTGTTAAGAATGGATGGCACGAAGTCAGCATCAGGTACACTCAATATGAAAGCCAACAACATTAGAAAATGTTGATGATCCATTAGATGATCAGGATGCTGCAACCAAGAATTATGTAGATGATTTGAGAGCTTATATTAATAAACATTTATTACATGACCAAGAAAAAGAAAATGAAAAACTTAAATTTATTTTACAATGTTTACATGATCAAGAAGAAATAGATAAAAAGCTTAATGTAAAAGTTAATAATATTAAAAAGAAAGTAAAGGCACTCTCATGGATTATGAATTTTAAAGATAAGCTTGAAGGTTAATTAATTCTTTTTTTTTTTCTCCACTCAATACAAGTGAGTGAAAAGAAAAATCAAATATTATCTACAAGATCTGTCTCTTTAGTACAAAGAAGCAGATGAAGAAAATGAATGTAATACGGAGTCATGGACATGAGATGTATACAGAAGAAGTAAACAAGGTGGCACTGTCTGCAAACGATGACAAGCGGGTCATTCAGGAGGATGGAGTGCACACGCTTGCTTATGGGCATCGACGCCTGTAGGAAGGGTGCGAGGAACGAAGTGAGCGCTGCCGCGAGAAAACTCGCGGCTTGTGGGGCGCAAAAAAAGAAGAGAAGAGAAGAGGAGAGAAAAGAAGAGAGCTCACTTCGTTCCGCTCTCTCTATCTAGCTCTCTAGCATGTCATTTGGTAAATTTCTGCACTTTCTTTAATTGTTTTGAACCATGTTTCACAAAAATGACCATAGAAGTTTCCAAAAAAAAAAAAAAGAAAAAAAAAGTGAACTAGGAAGATGGTAGGAAAATGGAAAATGCGCCAGAACCGGCAACATATATCTAATGACGAGATTGTACGTCTGTATAGATACACACATTAATGTTAGTGTTGACGAGATTATACGTCTTTTTAGACACACGTTAATGTTAGTGTTGGCGAGATTATACGTCTGTATAAACAAATAATAATGTTAGTGTTGACGAGATTATACGTATGTACGTACTAACAATACTGTTAGTGTTGACGATTTTATACATATGTACAGTCAAACATTAATGTTAGTGTTGACGAGAGTATACGTATGTACATACTAACAATAATGTTAGTGTTGACGTGAGCATACGTGTGTATAGATAAATATTAATGTTAGTGTTGACGAGATTATACGTCTGTATAGACAAACAATAATGTTAGTGTTGACGAGATTATACGTATGTACACTAAAACATTGACAGTATTGACAGAAGTGTAAGTCTGTACAGGCAAACATTGACAGTGTTGACGAAAATGAATGTCTGTACAGGCAAACATTGACAGTGTTGACGAAAATGAATGTCTGTACAGGCAAACATTGACAGTGTTGACGAAAATGAATGTCTGTACAGGCAAACATTGACAGTGTTGACGAAAATGAATGTCTGTACAGGCAAACATTGACAGTGTTGACGAATATGTATGTCTGTACAGGCAAACATTGACAGTGTTGACGAAAGTATATTTCTGTACAGACAAACATTGCAAGTGTAGACGAAAGCGTACGTCTGTATATATAAACATTGCAAGTGTTGACGAATATGCAAACAGGGAACGTGTCGAAGGGACTGTAAGTGTCGACACTATACGCTCTTGTTGTAGGACTATAATGGGGCTCGTTTCGTTTAGGTTAGGATTATTTAACCATATTCCATATTCATCAAATCTGCAGCAAACGACTTTGAAAGAATCACGGCAAATATTTGGAGTGTCTTTATAAATAGTTGTTTAATTATTGGATAGAGTGGTAAACATTGTAATAAAAGAAAAACTTTCTAATTACAAGCAATTTCTTCCCTTTTCACTTTGTTTTTGCTTTGAAGTCGACTGCTGCCTATGCGTTACTGTTCGATATAAAGCACATGGTATGTGTGTGTGGTCGTAGTTGTACGTGTGCACGAATACGTGTTAATATATATGCGAGTATGTACATTCACATTCACAGCATCTCAGTATTCCGCAACACAGACTTACATAATTGATCTGTGTAAGTATACGCATTATAAATATGTATGCAAATTGTCCGGCGCAAATACTTGCAAATTATCGTATGCAGTTCAAACATGCCTGATTAAAATTCCGTATTTGACTAGGGCAAATACGATAACAAATATGGTAATGGTACGCAGCTGAAATATGATAGTACGTCATTCAAAATGTGGTAGTTTGGCGTGGTTTACACGTCCTACCCCTCTCTGGGCTTTTTTTCCCCTCCCGTTTTCATTCAGCGGAAAATCCTTTTTTAAACAATTTTTAACAAAGGGTTGTGTGTTCAAATAAATACAGGTTCATAACAGGAGAGATAAATGCTTCTGAATTTCCGAAGTTTCTATATCAGAATTATCTCCCTTCATATTGTATGTGTACCCAGAAGGCCATTCCAAGTCAGCTTCCTTTTTCCTGAACCTCTTGAAGGGCATAGCATTCTAAAATTAATTAAAATGTACAATCCAATCAATCCGTGTTAATAATGGCACCCAAGAGGAGAATAGCTTTACAGAAAGTTGGAAAGGAACCTGAGGGGTCCAGGCAGGCGGAGAAGGACCAGTTACCCGTGGGAAACCAGGAACATTCAGGTGAAGTGTCGAATTTGTTAAATTTTCAAAGAGAAGTAATGGCGCCAGCAATGGAATTCGATGATGCATGGCAGCCGATGCATGAACCAAGTGTTTTCAATAATGTAGGTAGTACAGTATACCTTTAAAATTTAAAGAGAAAATATAGGAAGGGCAATATATTGATATTGCATCATTGTTAAAGTCTACAAGAGAGCTGCAAGTTATAGCAGACAATGGTCCGTCTAGTGAGATCACCACACACAATGGAAGAGTATGCATTAACCAGGCAAAATTTAATCATCTAAAATATCAATAGACCGGTGGACATCCGGCTTTCTTGTTTATGTAAGTATTACGCAGGAAAAAATCCAGCTCGGGCCCAAGCATGCCAAAAACTGATTAAATATATGAGGCATATTAGAATGGCTGCCAGTAGGTCTCCTGGCTGGTGGAAATACGATGAGCAATTCCGTTTGCAAATTGCTAATAATCCATCCGCATCCCGGTGGCAATTCAGTTTGGTTATTGAATGTGAATGCTGGCAGTATTTACACGGAACAGTCAAACCATACTAGGCATAGGAGCAAGCCTCTACCGTTTAGGAGACCTATATAATCCCATTCTGCATCATGTTACTTTTTCAATTCAGGAGCTAAATGCCATTTTTGCCTAATTGCAGGTTTAGTCATGCCTGTCAGTCATGCGGCGGAAACCTTCCGAAGTCAAGTTGCAGGCAAAGCAAATAATACGATAAGCTTATATGAATTAGGGAAAATACCGCTAAAAATACATAATTTACTTGCATCGTTAAAGTACTACCAGCTTAAGGATGCTATATTCGTGATGGAAGGTCTAAAAAATGGATTTCCATTAAAGCACACAGGACCACGATGTGCACGTGAGTCACCTAACGTGTCTTGTGCAAAGCAGCATTCAAATATCATGAGGGAAAATTAATTCATCAGTGCAGCGCCAGAGACCAATCTCAGCCCGGTCAAGGTTCCATCCCTAGTTTGGAAGATTTTAAAGGTATATCAAAAGATTAAATATTCAGTTCCACTTCTCAAAATACAAAAAAAACACTTATTCAGTAGCGCTAGGAAAACTAACCCATTTTAAAGAGTTATATAAGTTGCAAGAGATATGGCCTGTTCCAATTCAAGACTTGTTACATTTCATCGCGTATCTAGCCTACTATAATATAGCTGCTTCAACAATATCGACCTACATATCAGGTATCTCATATGCTCATAAACTCCAACAAGAAGATGATACAACAAAATCTTTTCTAGTAATTAAGGCATTGGAGGGTGCAAGACGAACTAAGGGTATTAAAATGGATGCAAGAGCCCCGATTTCCCTTACCACATTACATAAGATGATAGCAAGCATAGCAAGCATTTTTCAAAACACATTTGAACTATCTTTATTTAGGGCTACTTTTACACTCGCACGTTTTGGTCTGTTAAGAATAGGGGAATTTACAGAGGACAACAATAAGTTACAGTACCAAAAGGTAATTAAATATTCAGACAATATCAGTTCAAAGTCATATTGTCTAAAGACCTACAATTCACCCAAACAATCGGACACTTCAAATCACACAGTTTCAGAATAGGTGGGGCTACACATTTAGCTAATTTAGGAACAGAAGAAATTAGAATCATGGCAGCAGGCAGGTGGAAATCAAATGCATATACTAAATACATAAGACTTTAAGGTTATACATACACATTAATACAATTTTAAGTTTTCCAGGAATTCAGAGTCTGTGGTTGGTAGGTTCGTCTATTGTATACTGTGTTGGCATAGCGGCAAGACAGACGTTTGACCAGCACTTGGGCTTATCAGAGGTTTCAATCAGGTGAATGGGGGAAAGGGGTATGACACTGGACACCCTGAATTCGAAGCTCGACAACCAGTTCAAAAAAGATAATTGTTCGAAAGTCCTTTTTATCCAGTGTGGATCGAACGATCTAACCATAGAACGTGTTTCGTTTGGTCATCACTGCTCGCTAGGAGATATTGGCATTTTGCTCCTATCGGTTCGGGGTCCCAGATTGACAAAAAGAGCGAGAAGGTAAATGCAGCCATTAAATCAGTTGTGTTACATTCAGGTGGGAAAGTAATCCATAATGACAGTTATATAAAGGTAGACGAGGCCAGTCTGTACAGGACATATGGGACCCACCTGTCAAATTTAGGAAACAACATTCTTCTAAAAAATTGGAAAGCAGCCTTAAACATGTTTTTAAACGATAATGGCAATCTGTACCCTGCTGGTCAGTAGGAGCAAAATATAGTTGGATATTTTACTGTGGCGGTTCTGGGGAGACAGAAAGCTTTTTTGGGGGGGAGGGGGGGCGGGGGGTATCAACCTGACCTTTACACTGGCCTGACATGCTCATAAGCTGCAGGTTCTTGAGTGTCGTATTAACATATGTGTAAGTACATGTAGGTGTTGGGCCTACATCTGTGCAACGTAGGCAGTCGGTTGTCTCCCCATGTCTGGTTGTCACAACATGTGTTAGTATGTTATGTCAGTTATAACGGACCTGTGCAGCCAATATTATGCCACTACACTTTACCGATTACAATTAAAATATGTGTTTATTCTCTAAAACAATTGTTCTTAAATAATTGACGCATGCTATAAATGGCCGCACAACTTGAAGTATTACAGTCGCCATAGAACTTAAGATGTGAATCAAGTATTCTGCAGACTCTTAGAAGTGTTAGAAAGCTAGAGTGTATACATTATCGATTTAAATTATATTTGTTGTGTAAATGATAATATTTCTTTATTTTGAAATATAAATTTGTATTTTTTTTCTTTATTCTGTCTTAAAAAATATACATAGTATAAAATAAATGGAAAGTTATGTTGCAGTAGCGATGCAGGTTTCAGTATAGTCTACTCGGGATGTGGACAATTTGACATCTCTCTCGACATTCGGTCTCGCGAGATATTAATTGTCCACGTCCCTCATAGTACAATACTAAAACTTAGTTTTACTGCGACATAAAGTTCCCTATATATATTTATTGGTTAGTGCATGCATACTGTATCGTTTGCACACATGTTGTATTGTTTTGTCTTTCGTATAATTTGTATGGTTTTAATACTCTCCGTTAATGGAGTCGATTAAAAACTATATCTACTACATTGATTATCTCAGATAAATCAAAAGCAGGCATCTCTAGAAAATATTATACTAATCAAACGTATTATTATTAACAAAATGGACCAGATACAAACGTTTGATATGAACAGAACATACATTTTAATTTTAATTTAAGCATATACATTTGATCATTGATATACATACATCTGCATGCAGCAATCGAAATTAATAGTCAAGATTTATATTAAATGTTGATAATCATATAAACAAAAGCATACACTGACATATAAAACTGCTCGGGTTTTGGAGGTTGTGGGTTCGACCCACGGCCGGGTAATGGCAAAGACTCGGTAGTATGCGCAGATGTGTGGGGTTAGTATCAATGCTTCTCATATATGCATACATAACCAACATACATACATACGTACATACATACATACATAAATACAAATATATACATACATCATTCAAAAAACATACATACATACATACATACATACAAATACACACATACAGCATGCAAACAACATACATACGTACAAATACACACATACAACATATAAACAACATACATACATATATACATGCATAAGAACATACATAAGTAAATACTGTATATACTTACATACATAAACCCATATGTATAAAATCAATTTCAATATACAATTTATTTCCCATATTTAAAATGTTGACCGTGAGTCGGTACTTCCTTTTTGGTAGACTTGCGCATGCGCAGAGGCTGCCATAGTCATAGTGAATTTGAAGTCACGTGATGTATATGCCCTTCACCACCAACAATTAAGTGCAATTTTTGGTTTGACTCATTTACGAATGCTTACAAAAGCAAACATAGAGTAACGAAAAAATAATCCGATTATTCAAGCTTAAAATAGAAAATAACAAGTCTTGTAAGTGTAAATATCATATTTAAAGTGTACACAATTATTTAGATATCACTACGCCAATATAGCACTGCACCGCGCAATTACCCTTTGTAAATTGTAACCCTTTTTTCCCTCTCGGCAGAGATGTAAACATCCACTCGCCGGCTAGCATAAGCGAGTGGAATGAAGGATCGGCTAGTACGAAATTCTAGGCGCTAGTCCATACATATTCGTTCATGTCCTTATTCATAAAGATAGTATGCATTGCTAAGCCTTTTCTTTCTCTTTCTCTCAGTCCATCTATTCCTTCGACAACGATTAACGATGACGTTTGCATTTTGGATAGGTGCTTTCGACAAGGTCCGCGTCTAAAGAAACAAATTTCATCAAATGATTTGAGCGCTTTAAATCACTTGTTTATAAAGCGTTTAGAATACTTTGATTATAATAGGCAGAACGAATAACGAATAAATCTTGCAAGAAATCGATCATTTCTTTCGGCCAAAATCAGGTAAATGACCCGCGGATATTGGTTGTTACAACATAACTGATTCATCCTTTTATTCTAAATTTGTATTACACAGTTCAAAATTAGATTTTGACAGTTTGTTCGTTATGATTTTGACGCGATTCAAGATTTTGACGCGATTATTTCGTTCATAGAGTTGATTACTAACATATGACTAAGTTGATGATGGAAAGAACATTAACAAGTTAAGTTAAGCTAAGACATGCACAGGCAGGCGAGTGTTTCATTAGGATAAGTGCAACACTCAATGCCCAATCCTGCTTGCCCTTTAACAAATCACAACCCACCCCACAATATAAAGACTCTGCAGCAGACGAATTAAAAAAAATCTGAGCAAAGATACAGAAAATCACATTTATTGGAAGTGTAATCATTGAATATAGTTGAAAACATTGTTGCAAAAGGAGAAAGCTTGTTATGAGCAATTTCTTCTTCTGCATCAATGTTTTCAAAAGTCGTCGGCTGTAATTACGTATGCAAGTGGGAAAGGTTTAAATAAGAAACACTTTTCCAAATGATAGTCAGTTGGCTATTCTAGTATATAATGTCCGTCTTAAATAATAATGACAATACTTTCAAAAAACAAGAAAAAGATTTTTTACAATTTAATTGAAAACATATTTAATCAAAGTTGGGAAAGTTGTCCCTTTCCGTGCTTTTTTTATGAGAGTTCAAATCACAAGCAAAACTTATGGGACAGAGTTGACAAATAATACATTGACACAATTTCAGATTTAGGCTTTGTTTCTGTCAAACTGCTGAAGAAGACAACACTGAGACACACATTTTGATTAAAAGTTTATTTAAAAAAAGGAATAATTTTATTTATGATAAACAACATTACAATGATTGTGTAGAAAATACATGTCAACAATACATTTTTCAATTTGTACATTCATTGCACAGACCAAATCTTAGCAAGTTTGAAATTATGGACCTCTCAGCACATTTTTTTCTCAATTCATTACTTCTTGGCAGGATTTTACTGCTAAAATTGATGATTTTTTTTTATTTTTGGCCGGATTGCTTTAGCAATTCCGGTCTATAGATTGGCGATGTCTGTCTCTCCGTCTGTCTGTTCGTCAACATTTTGGTTAAAATTTCAGGTTGAGGCAAAATCTCAGCACTGGAAAGGGTTACACACTTGAAACTTTGCCTGAAGGTAACCGGTAAAATAAATATTCATATATGCACTTCTGTATCTCTTCTTAAACGATCGCAATTCTAACTTCAGTACTTTGTACTTTGATTCGTATATGTATATACACATATTCATATATATGCATATATACATACATACATACATAGATACAAGTATACATTCATATAAAAACCCATATATTTATTTCAATATGAGATAATTTGGTTATACTAATTCGTGACGGTATAAAAAGTTCGAATCTTGCATTATTCCTGCCATTTTCTCATTGAACGGCTTATAAAATGCATACAACATGTGGTAAGTCGCATTTAACATTGGTCCTTCCGTTTTGTATGATGCTTTTCTCACGTATCCATGACTACTTGAGTTGATAACTCCGTGTATTTTATTATCTGATAATTGTGCTGAAACGAAAGTAATAATAACATATTTTATATAAGATAACTCTATCATTTCATTGATTCAAATAAATAACGAAATATTTGTTTTATTTTTATTCTACTATCTCTGTTTCAGTTCTAAAAGATCCGACCTGGCAATGTCTCGAGCCTTATACCTCTTGAATAGAAGGCTAAATGCCCTACCACATAGCTGCAATAGTTAGCTCTACAAACAGGCATACACATATCTTAGCCACATATACCCCCTCCTTATTTGATATGAAATTCATCTTCGCATTTCCGGAGTCTGACAAAGTAATGAAACGTTCTTAAGGCTTTTAATATGTAACCCCACGTTCGTCGACATTGTAAGGGGCCTAAACGATCCGATCTGATCAGGGCTTGAACCTCTTGTTTAGTAAGAAAACTCTATACCACGTCGGTACAAAGCCAACTTCATGGCAAGGTAGTACCCTCATTCATATACCTTGGCTACACCTCTTTCTAACTATATGTGTAATGCTAAGACATATAAACATTGTAAATAGTTGCATGCATATGCGTTTAGCTATTCTGTCAGAAGGAAGCAAGAAGAGCTTATGAGACGGACGGCGTTGTCCCAGTCGTCCGCCTGTCCACCAATCCATCCATTTGTTTTTTTGGGTTTTTTTGAAAATACATTTTATTCGATTTTTGTTCAAACTTCCACTGAATGAAACAATGGCTCACAACCTATCAACATTTTACCAATCATATTAATTAGTTTATTAATTAGTCCCCCATAAAAAGTACAATGTTTGTGAACAAGATAAAGGCTGATTTTTTTTTTTCACACTAGCATATCGTGAACCTAATTAAAGTCAGAACAAAATCAAAAGGCCTCATTGACAATATATAAAAAATAGTTAATTCTCGAATGCAGATACCAATTTTCATGGGATATTCTTGAAACATCTAGTGATTTCTTATGTCCATGAATAGATAAAGAGTAGTTGAATGCTAATTTACAAATATTCGTGAAAGGTATAAAAAGAAGTTCGTTACTGGTCAAAGTGACTACAGTTTTCATAGAATGTCTGTTAAGATCGGAGCATAGAGCCTTTAAAGGCATGGACAATAGTAAAATAAAATCAATACTCTTGTTTGAAAAGGTAACATAGAGAATTAACACAATGCTTAAAGAAGTCGCGGATCACTTTGGAAAAAAAAATGATTACATTAAATAAAAAGCCATTTTGACTTTTGAAGGAAAGGTAACAGTCAATAAGGACAATTCTTTGTAGAAATAAAACCAGAACTAGTAAATATTGTCTCACGATTTTCAGTTTATGACCTACTTAAAAAGCGCAGGTAAAAGTGTCACAATTACATTTAACTACATGTAATATTCAATAAGATAGGTTTGCAGTTGTATTATAGATCGATGCATTGTTTTGTTATATTTAATGGAATTTATCGATTGAAATATTGATTCTTATCTCGTGCAACAAATCAGCAGCTCACAACTTTGAAAACATATTGGCAAAAGTATGCAAATTATCGCTAAAAAGAAAGTATAGTTACTGGATAGAGTTGAAACTATTGTGACAAAAGGGGAAATTGCTCCCGAGGAGAAATTCTTTCCTTAGCCACAATCATTTTCAAAAGTATTTTGCTGCAGATGCGACACATTGCCTGCAGGTTGGAAATTGTTAAAGACCTCATCGAAAATGGAGTGTCCAATTAACATTTGAGCCGTCCCGCGAGAAAACCAACATTGTGGACTTTGGGTAAAGTATCGACCCAGATCAGCCTAAGCAAACCGAGCAGGCGAACCCGGACAGACACTTTCCGCCTCCTGTGGATTTTTTGTTTCATGAATCATTTCTCTATACCTCTATCAATCTGAGACGGAATGTGTCGGCCAGAATAAGCCTGCGCAGGCTGTTCTGGATCGATACATTACGCAACACTTTATCATTGGTTTTCTCGCGGGACAGCTAATTTTACGGATGGACTCTCATTACCACATTAACAAATTTATCACATCTGATTGTAATAGTTTTAAAGAACTGTCATCATATTTAAGGTTTTGAATGATAATAAAAACTCAAGGTTGACTGATTTGAACGTACACTGAAAACATAAAACCTCTCGCTTTTGGAGATTACGACTGTATCGGATTCGTTTTTATTTCTTTATTTGACTGTGAATGTATCTTTGGTATTTAGGAGTCGTATAGAAGAAGTAGAAGCGCATTTTTAACAGTTTATCACATTTCCTATTTATGTAAGTCGTCAGCTTTAGAGGTGTCAGATGAAATGAAAAAAACATTTCTACTTCATTGATTCAATAATCGAGTAAACTCTGTTGTTTCCCGGTGTAACAGCTTGTCTGGGACGATTTTATGCAGCTCACATTGTGTTACAGCTGTTTTAATACTTTTCGAAGCGCATATCATGTAACGTACTGTTTAATTGTGCTGTATGACTAGAAGCTGTATAATGTGATGTCAATGAAATATTGTCTTGTCTTGGTAAATAGGCAGTACTCAAGATAATATAGGCCTGTCACGCTTATAAAAATCAAAGTACTGAAAGTACTTCAATGCAGGGGATGTTGGCTCTAGAGTGTTAACAAGATTTTCCTTCAATTAGACCTAGTGACCTACTTTTTGACCCAACATGACCCATGTTAGAACTTGACTTGATATCATCAAGAAAAACATTCTGACATCCAGAGTGTTAACAAGATTTTCCTCTAATTTGGCCTAGTGACCTAGTTTCTGACCCAATGTGAGCCATATTCGAACTTGACCTAGATATCATTAATACAAACATTCTGACAAATTTTCGGCCTCTGGAGTGATCAAAATATTTTCCTTTAATTTGACCTAGTGACCAACTTTTTGGCCCATCATGATCCATGTACGAACTTGACCTACATATCATCAAGACAAACATTCTGATAAAGTTTCAACATGCTCCAGTTGAAAATAAAGCCTCTAGAGCGTTAACAAGATTTCCATTCAATTTGGCTTAGAGACCTAGTTTTTGACCCATATTCGAACTTGGCCTAGACATCATATAGATAAACATTTTGACTAAATTTCATCAAGCTGCCTCAGCAAAAAATGTGGCTTCTACAGTATTAACAAGCTTTTCCTTCAATTTCTGACCCAATATGACCCATATTCGAACTTGACCTCGATATCATTATTACAAACATTCTGACAAAATGTCAAACTGCTGAAACAAAAATTGCGGCCTCTAGAGTGTTAACAAGCTTTTCCTTCAATTTGACCTAGTGACCTACTTTTAACCCATCATGACCCATGTTCAAACTTGACCTACATATAATCAAGACGGCCTAGATAGCATTTAGATATACATTCTGACCATATTGCCATAGTAAAAAATGCGGCTTCTACATTGTTAACAAGGTTTTCTTTCAATTTGGACTAGTGACATAGTGTCTGACCAAATATGACCCATATTCGAACTTGACCTAGAAAGCATTAAATAAAACATTCTGACAAAACGTCAAACTGCTGAAGCAAAAATTGCGGCCTTTAGAGTGTTAACAAGCTTTTCCTTCAATTTGACATAGTGACCTAGTATTTGACCCGACATGACTAACGTTCATACTTGACTTACATCATCAAGACAAACATTTTGATAAAGTTTCAACTTGCTCAAGTTAAAAATGTGGCGTCTAGAGTGTTAACAAGATTTTCCTTTTATGTCTAGTATTTGACCTCAAATGGCCCAGTTTCGAACTTGTCCAAGATTTGATAGAAATGAATGTTCTGATAGACTTTTATGAAGATCCGATGTAAAATGTAGCCTGTAGAGTGTTAACAAGGGAAAATGTTGACGATGCACGACAGCCGTATTTCTGTAGTTTTCATTGCAGGGATTTTCTCAAAAGGTTTTTGAGCTACCCGCTTTCAAGCTACTCGTTTTCCATATATTTAAAAGAATTATTTAAGATCTTTATGTTTAACTTAAATTTCTAAATTATGTATACACATTCATGGATTAAAACTTTACATTGTTACGTTTACTTTGTATAATGTGCATCCCTGGACAATCAAGAAAAATTGTCCATTTTGAAAAAAACAGAGGGCAGCACAAAACAATTACACTTCCTTATTGATTGATTGGGGTTTAACGCCGTTTTTAACAATTTCTCAGTTATATCACGGCGGCCAGTTCACCTACTCATGCATTTCCTGGTTTTCTCACACCAGTACTCCACACAACAATCTTCCCAAGCAACTGGCTGCTTTTCCACATAGACTTAGCCTATTGGTGGAAGACGAATGACGCATGTCGCATTGAATTTTGTCAATCGTCGGAAAGAATGTTGGCACACTTCCTGGAAGCTGGGCATGACAATATACGGAGGTATTCGGCAAAGTTGAATCCCCCGAATAAAAAAAAATAAAAATAAATATAATCTATTTATATATAGAAAAGGTAACAAGATTTTTTTAAATCAGATTGCTGATAATGTTTTGCAAGCTGTCTCCATCTGACAATAGTTTCAAAACATACAAGCATAGATGTCCACATATAACTGTCCCCGCTTTTTAAACTTGATGAGTGTTGTATGTAATTGGTTGTTTTGATCGTCTGCTTTCGACGCTCTGTGCTAAATAGTTTATCAACTCAGTAGGTGGTTGTAAACCATTATTGCAACCCAATGTGTGCCACCACCGGTACTAGTTCCATATTGATCATTAAGGTTGTCGTTGTCATCTAGGTTGAGTATACCACACTCCTCTTTTTTAAGACGACCAACCAACTCATTACGCATAAACACCCCTCTAAAATGTGGTATTTTTAATAACTTGACAGCATCTATCAATTCTAGATTGCTTAATGGTTTGTTTAGTAGAACTACATTGTCAACTGATATGTTCATTTTATATAAACTATATTTGTGTTAGTGCGCTAATATCAACCCATGAATTAAACGACTCTGGATAACAAAACCACTTTACAAGAGTCTTTTAAGCCGTTTTTCGTATTACCTTCTCAATCCTAAACATCTCTTGGTTAGTCTTTTGAAGCTCCTGCTCGTAGAATGTACCTTGAATTTCCTCTTCGTTGTAGTCTCTAATTGTGTATGTTACAGGGTTGGTATACTGAATCTCTGATACTGTAAACACCTTCTCAGTCCATCTCGGTGTGTACCCCTTCTCAAACGTCCTCTTCTTTTTAGTAATCCTAACCCTATTACCAACAGCAAATGTTGGTTCTGAGTGACTTGTTGGCATATCCTTATACAGATTTCTATACACACGATTCTCATTCATTTTCATACTAGCTTCTACAGGAGTAATCTTTATCGAAGAATGCTTTGTGATGTTATATTGATCTACAAGATCATTCAATATATTAATGTATTTCCTGGTGGAATTAGCGGTGAAGTTCTTCCACATTTGTTCCTTCATAGTTCTGTTCCATCCCTCAACCACAGATGACTTTTTTTCATTCTCCGTACTGTAAAGCTCAACAAGGTTTTGTACATTATTGTTATAGAACTCTTTATCCTTGTCCACCAACATTTTCTTCGGTCTCCGCTCCTTTAAAATCTGTTTCAATGCATCTGCAACAGACTTTCCAGTTTTATCTTTTAGCGGTATCATCCAGCCATACTTTGAAAAGGTGTCAATTACAGTCAACAAGTACTTGAAGTTGTTTTTGTTTTCTCTGGAATAGCTCTGCATGTCTACTAAATTAGCAGCCCAAATTTCATCTATACCATTAACGTAGACACTTCTTTTTTTAATCTTTGTATTGACTGGCTTGTGTAATTCTTTAATTTATTGGTTAGTCCAAACAATTTTAGCTTTTTTTAGGTTGTTTAACACCCATCCCAAAGTTCATCTTAGTTCCAATTACTTTTTGAACGATGCTCGGTCTAACCTTTCATGTATAGATGGGTTGTAAATCCCATCCAACTCGTTAATCATGCTCTTATCACACACAGTATTTCCTCGTGACGGTGTCTTTATCTTTAGCATAACACACATCATGATGGTATGCAGCTTTATCAACACGATTTATTGGGATGCTCCAAGGCTTAAGAGTCATGTCTATATTCAGCCTTTTGTTAAGCTTTGTTCCAGGGCCAGTAAAGTTATGACCTTGCAGATGCATTTCAAAAGGTAGCTTGTTGATTAGGTTGTTGACAAATCCTTTACCCTTGACATTACAGGGTGCTGATCCTTTAACGAATTGAGTTTTTGTAGAACCGCAAACGCTTCATTTACCCTTCTTCATATTTCTTCCATTTTTAGTGAAAAGAGTTCCAAGCCATAAGTATCAGTAAGCTCTCGACATTTCACACAATACATTGTCATTGCTTTTAATATAAAAGAATATTCTTTTATATTAAAAACAATGGAAGTGAAAGATCTCTCGTGGAATGAAATGCAATACAAAAGGTTTAATCACCCTTTACTCCCCAAGTCAATACGGGGAGTAATTATTGTGGAGTCAGGTTGTGGAAAGACTATCTTGCTGTTGAATCTGCTACTCAATGCGGGTTGGTTAGATTACAATCAATTATCTATATTTGTTAAAAGTTTATTTCAACCAGAGTATAGGATTTTGAGACAGGCTTTTGAGGAAAAGCTTCCTAAAGAAGCGACCATTCAGTTATTTAACAATTAACTAACTTTCGTCTACACTTGCAATGTTTGCCTGTACAGACGTTAACTTTCGTCAACACTGTCAATGTTTGCCTGTACAGACGCTAACTTTCGTCTACACTGTCAATGTTTGCCTGTACAGACGTAAACTTTCGTCTACACTTGCAATGTTTGCCTGTACAGACGCTAACTCTCGTCTACACTGTCAATGTTTGCCTGTACAGACGCTAACTTTCGTCTAAACTTGCAATGTTTGCCTGTACAGACGCTAACTTTCGTCAACACTGTCAATGTTTGCCTGTACAGATGCTAACTTTCGTCTACACTTGCAATGTTTGCCTGTACAGACGCTAACTTTCGTCTACACTGTCAATGTTTGCCTGTACAGACGATAACTTTCGTCTACACTTGCAATGTTTGCCTGTACAGACGCTAACTTTCGTCTACACTTACAATGTTTGCCTGTACAGACGTTAACTTTCGTCAACACTGTCAATGTTTGCCTGTACAGACGTTAACTTTCGTCTACACTTGCATCGTTTGCCTGTACAGACGCTTACTTTCGTCAACACTGTCAATGTTTGCCTGTACAGACGCTAACTTTCGTCAACACTGTCAATATTTGCCTGTACAGACGCTAACTTTCGTCTACACTGTCAATGTTTGCCTGTACAGACGTTAACTTTCGTCTACACTTGCAATGTTTGCCTGTACAGACGTTAACTTTCGTCAACACTGTCAATGTTTGCCTGTACAGACGCTAACTTTCGTCTACACTGTCAATGTTTGCCTGTACAGACGCTAAATTTCGTCAACACTTTCATTAATGTTTGCCTGTACAACATGAAACACAAGAGGTAACTTCTCTCAAAGTTCTAAAAGTATAGCATCATTCGTATAGAAAACTCATGAGCAATTTACCTCTTTTGCCACAATATTTTCAATTATATTCAATAATTTCACAATTTCACAGCGACAACTTTTCTTTTAACCAAACCAGTTATCCTTTCGAACTCAAAAGTAGTTTGCTCCAGTACTAATGTGAACCATCCCAGGAGAAAACCAGCATTGTGGTCTCTGCTTAAAGTATGGACCGGATCAGCCTTAGCATACCGCGCAGGCTAACCCGTACAGACACTTTTCGACTCTTGTGGAATTTCTGTTTCACGAATCATTACTCTATACCTCTATCATCTATACCTCTATCCTCTTAAGGCGGAATGTTACGGTCCGGACTAGCCTGAGCGGACTACACAGGCTGATCTGGGTCGATCCATTACACAGAGACCATTATGTTGGTTTTCTCGTGGAACGGCCCATGTATTGATTTCAAATAGGGATGGGAACGAATATTAGAATATTTGAAAAACGGAAGAATATTCGAATACTGTTTTCATTGTAGCCGTAATAAGCTTTATTCTTGCACTTACGGTCTACTGCTGAGGCGTCAGAAGGCGTCTGTATGAGGTAAAAAGGATAATAAGACTTTTCCATTTGTCAACTGAAATTATTTTGTATTATGCTTTTCCAATAGCAAATGATAAAACGTATACTGTTTAAAAACAAATAAAGATATACTTGAATTTGAAAACAATATCCACAATTGTACACAAGTATAACATAACTGGTTAAAAAGCAGAACATATCCATGGTGTAAACTACCCCTGAAATTATTTTGTATTATGCTTTTCCAATAGCAAATGATAAAACGTATACTGTTTAAAAACAAATAAAGATATACTTGAATTTGAAAACAATATCCACAATTGTACACAAGTATAACATAACTGGTTAAAAAGCAGAACATATCCATGGTGTAAACTACCCCTCCCCCCCCCCCCCCCCCCAAACAAACCAGTACTAGGCTAGAAAATGTGCCTTGCCCAAGGGCACTCCACCATGACCGTAGTGCCGCGACTGGGGATCGAACCCGGGACACCGATTGGGATAATTTGACATAGTAAAGGAATAGGGTCATCCAAGACAAATTTGAACCACATTGTTTTCTCAACAGGCCAGAACACTTTAAAAGGCGTCCATTTCGTTGCCGTAGCATCAATAGCATTGCATGAAATTCAAATCAATGAACAATTTCGATTGAAGACCACCTAAGAAATATTCCCGTGACATTTTATTGAAATTTCTATCTCAGTTATGGAGTAAACATGTTGGACGGGATATGTGATGACAAAAAATCTAATTGTACAAATAAATGAAAATTGTTTATATTGTGTCTATTTTCACACAATCAAACTAACATTTGTAAAGGCAATTACATCATAATCGTTGTATCTATTTATGTAGGGGAAACGAAATGATACCCCTTCTTTTAGGTGGCCCGTTTTGCAGGGCATTTTTATAGTTCATCTCTTGAAGTGGACATGTGTTGAACCACCTGCCTCCTGCACCAAACATAATATTTCTCAATCTCAGCATGACACCACTATGGGAACCAAATACACGACTTAATCGACGGACACTTACTATTCTTGGTACATTACTAATTTGCTCAGGATTAAGATGTAAGGCCGGATATCCTAGAGACGCAACTGTGCCTTCAAAAAAGGCAGAAACTCTTTGCAAGGTATAGCGCATCAGAGGATGCATCCGAATAAAGAAAACTATGATTTGTCTTAGAATAAGATCTGGCAGATATAGCATACCATGCTCAACTGTGCTGGGGGATCTCTCTTAAGTCAATGGAACTGCTATGTAATCTGCTGCAGATGTTGATTGGTTTTCTAGAATATTTGCTAGAATTACCACTGACTTTGTCTAAATCTATATCTGACAGAGGCTCAGTTTCGAGATTGTCTTCATTCGTAACACCTGGCGTCTCGCTATTAACATTTATACCCTGATCAGACATAGATTCAGACGCGATATCATTGTATTGAATATCGGTTCTGACATTGGAGCTTTCCGTTTCTTCTAGAAATTCCTGAAAATGTACATGTTCAATTTCTATAGACACGTTATGTTCGCCTTCATCCTCTAGAACTGCTATGTAATCTGCTAAGATGTTGATTGGTTTTCTAGAATATTTGCTGAATAACGTCTGACTTTGTCTAAAGCTGGATCTGACAAAGGCTCAGTTTCGAAATTGTCTGCATTCGTAACACCTGACGTTTCGCTATTAACAGTTATACCCTGAACAGACATAGATTCAGAGGCGATATAATTGTATTGAATATCTATTCTGACATTGGAGCTTTCTTTATCTTCAAGAAGTTCCTGAAAATGTACATTTTCAATTTCTATAGACACGAAATATTCGCCTTCATCCTTTGGACAGTATCCTAGGGTTAAAACTGGCATATTAATATCATGTATGTCAGTGTCAGAGACAATTCGATAATATGGCTCGCCACGAGCATTCAATACCAGAATTTGTCAATGAAACTCTCTTGCTAGGGCTTGCAGAGTCATATTTGTAACATATGTATCAAATGCTTGGTCAAAAATATAGTCACCGTAGTGGTTATATGGTCAACCGACACTGATCGAAACTGTCCTTTCGGATCCTTGACAATCTCCACACGAAAATCACTACCCAAATACGTGTTTTGGTGTTGAGCCTCATGACATGTTATCTGGGATAGAGGCGTACTCTCGTCAGACCTGGCGTCGCTTTTCAATTCATACTCCTTTTCGTGTTCCATGCTAGTATTTTCTTCTTGTATTATGTATCTCTCTTTATGCAATCGCTTCCTGTCTATTAGGTCGAAGGCTTTTCTTGATAGTAGTATTTTCTCCCTTTCCCCTTCGATCGTGCGACATGTAAGATTCTCAACATTGACCCATCTTTTACTTACGTTTTGTTCGAGGTACAAAACAAAATATCTATCAAACGCCTTTCCGCGTTTAAATACTTTTCCTTTGGGGATGAAGTACTTCAAGGAACCCGGCATTTGTCAAATTGATACTTTATCAAGACTTTGTCGTCAGGTCGATATATTGAACAACTGTGCATTTTCATCTAGTGCCCGAATGTTCTTCTGTGGCATCCTTCAGAAGCATTAGACGCTCGTTTTCTTACCTCATCGGCCGTCATTGATTTTGCTCGTCCATAATACACATTCAAATGTGTCTGGTACCCAATGGTCTCTTTAGTTTGCAATTTTGCTGAAGCTGCTACACCGGGTAAAGATCGCACCCAATTGAATCCTTTCCTTGTTTTTTTCATGACTTCAAACCGGATTTTTTTCTTCACAATTCTGTTCTGTCGCTCCACCATTACCCCGCGATTGGCGATGGTAAGGCCTGATTTTAATCACTTTCACTGTGTGCTTGTAAAGCAAACTTTCAACATACCACATAAATTCAGAGCCACGGTCGCTTTGAATTATTTCGGGATAGCCATGCTCATTGAAAATATTTTGCAGAACGGCAGATTCTTGCTTCGAAGATTTATTTGACAACGGCTGCAAAAACAAAAATCTAGAAAAGACGTTGACCCCTGAAAATATATACTTGTAGGTTTGTTAGTTACTACATACTGGTTTCATTGTGACAAAATCAATTTGTAGACGTTCGAACACTTTACTTGCTTTTACAGATCTGAGTAGTGCCTTATTGGTGAATTTAGACTGCATTTGACCATGTGTTTTATTATGTTCCATTATATTGCGAACACTTCGTTCGCTGCAACCTGTGAATTGTTCTTTCAAAAAATATGCCACTGCTCTTGCTCCACCACCTCTTATCGACTTATCTCTCTTTTTACCATCTTAGTTAAGTCAGATTTTATAACAAACCCCTTGTCGCCACACATAATTGTCTCTTGTCCATCATCGGTACAGATGTAAAGCTCATTCTTATAACGCCAGAACAGCACAAGTGCATTTTTTCTAGCCTACTTCGATCTTTTACTGGTTTTCTAAACTGCCCCTTCAACAACTGCATCAACGCATGATACGTATCTTGATCAATGTGACGCATTGTGTACGTGCATATTACAACATTCAATAGTAATAAAATGTAGGTTTCAAATAATGCATATAATGTATAATGTATTTATCAGAACACTTGCCTCCTATTTCTGTGGAATCTTACTACCGAATAACGTCAGAAACAGTCAATTGGGGAGTAAATAGGTTTTAGAAAAAGGCATATCATTCCTTGTAGTAGCAATAAGACAGTATACGACATTGTATTGTTATACATAACAATTTAATAACAATCAGAAAAGGGAACTTGATCAACAATAATGATTAACGAACATATAGACATTTTATTTTAAGAAAAAGTTACAGCTGCGTTGTTATTAATCTTGCCATTATTTTACGCTCATGGTATATTCTTGAATCAAGATAAAGTAACTTGGCTAAGATACAAATGTTTTAACGAAGTTAACGTAGTTTTCAACCGTTTAAGATAATTCACAGCGACAGAACCTTTATTCATGAATCCTTGGTAACAAATCCGTTCTAGGTTAGAAAATATGCCTTGCCAGAGAGGACCGCCAGAGTCGATCGAACAAGCCAAGATTAACCATGACGTGAATACAGGCTTAGTTTAGAATCCATTGTTTGTGAATATCCTTAAGCTGCATAGTGCAGGATAGGGGTTTAAACGTATATTACATGTATTCCAATGATTGGTCTATAATATTCAGTGTAGGTTTACTACGTGTATAGATTCAGATTAAGTAAACGCGCAGTCTGACGCGGATACGCAGTTTATGCCAATATGATCAGAAAAACATAATAGAATATTTTAAAACCAATGTATATTTTAGATCAGATGACTAAAGAGGTATATCAGAATATCTGGGTTATTTTTTTAACCTGTTTTAGATGTCATATTTTACGTACACGTTATACAGACTTTCTTTTTATATGCCTAGTGCATCGTGTTGTGAAATTATTGAAATTATTGAAATTATCATATCTCTCTCCCTCTCTCTGTCTGTGTCTGTGTCTGTGTCTGTCTCTGTCTCTGTCTGTCTGTCTCTGTCTCTGTCTCTGTCTCTGTCTGTCTGTCTGTCTGTCTGTCTGTCTGTCTGTCTGTCTGTCTGTCTGTCTGTCTGTCTGTCTGTCTGTCTGTCTGTCTGTCTGTCTCTCTCTCTCTCTCTCTCTCTCTCTCTCTCTCTCTCTCTCTCTCTCTCTCTCTCTCTCTCTCTCTCTCTCTCTCTCTCTCTCTCTCTCTCTCTCTCTCTCTCTCTCTCTCTCTCTCTCTCTCTAGAGCGAGCGAGCGAGCGAGCGAGTATGAAGGAGAAACAGAGCGAGAAAGATAACAAGATAAATAGATATATTTATATATATATACAAAGTGAGGATGAGAGAGAAACAGGCAGAAATATAGAAAGACGGAGAGACAGACATAGAAAAGCAAACAGAGGAGGGAGAGAGATACAGAGAGAGACAGGTAGAGACATACCGAAATAGACATATGCAGAGATACAACGAAAGACAAATACAAAGAGAGAAAGAGAGGGGAAGACCGAGATACAGAGAGAGATATATATATCTAGAGGGAGAGAGAGAGCGACATAGAGAGCGAGAGCGAGAGAGAGAGAAACAGTGTACTAGAGACGGAGAGAGAAACAGAAAAAAAAGAGAGTGAGATTGAGTGTAAAGGACAGAGAGAGATATATATAGAGAGAGAGAAAGAAAGAGAGAGAGAGAGATAGATAGTGAGAGAGAGACGGTGATCTAGAGACGGAGAGAGAAATAATGAAAGAGAGTGAGATAGAGAGACGGAGATATACATTGAGAAGTAAGAGATTGTGAGAGAGACACATAGAGAGAGAGAGAGAGAGAACATAGAGAGATATACAGACATATATAAAAATAGAGAGGGGTACAGAGATGCACAGCAATAGACATGCAGAGATATATTGAGAGATATATATATTCAAATAGAGAGACGTATAGAGAGAGGACGACAGAGAGACAGAGAAACAGATATATATATAAAGAGGGAGACAGGGAGAGAGAGAGAGAGAGAGAGAGAGAGAGAGAGAGAGAGAGAGAGACAGAGAGTGAGACAGAGAGTGAGATAGAGAGAGACAGAGAGAGATGGACATAGAGAGACAGATAAAGAAAGAGAGACAGAGCGAGAGAAAGAGACAGACAGACACAGGAAATATGAAAGATAGAGACAAATAGTATATACATACAGAGAAAAAGAGAGACAGAGACAGAGACATAGAGAGAAGACAGAGAAAGAGACACACATACACATATACATACAGACAGAGAGAGAGTGAAAGAAAGCGTATGAGATGGATAGCGAGATAGACAGAGACAGATCGACAGACATAGAAAAAAGGAGGAGAGTGACGAAGAGAGGGAGAGATAGTGAGAGACAGAGATAATAATCGAGAGATAGAGAGAGACGGAGAGAAAGTTATATTTATTAGGTATTGCAACGAATATTTGAATATTCGAATATTCGAATACTATATCATGGTTCGAAAATTCGATGAAATTAGGAGTTTTTAAAAAGGAAATTTTTATATTTGTTCATGGTTTTTTTTGTTATAAACTGTAGGTAACGGGTAACCGATTTCTGTGTGTCCCAGCTACATCCGTTTCTTCAGAGAGAATCTTCTCAGCAGCTGGACTTCTCATCAACAAACTCAGAAATCGATTATCAAGTGACATTGTGGATAGCATCATCTTTCTGAACATGAAAGCTGTGCATTAAACATGTTGTTTAAACAAGTAAACATATTTAAATTCTTTGTTTAATATATATATGTAGATTAGTTATTAGCAATTTGAAAGATAGAGACAAAGAGTATATACATAGAGAGAAAAAGAGAGACAGAGACAGAGACATAGAGAGAAGACAGAGAAAGAGACACACATACACATATACATACATACAGACAGAGAGAGTGAAAGAAAGCGTATGAGATGGATAGCGAGAGAGACAGAGAAAGAGACAGATGGACAGACATAGAAAAAAGGAGGAGAGTGACAAAGAGAGGGAGAGATAGTGAGAGACAGAGATAATAATCGAGAGATAGAGAGAGACGGAGAGAAAGTTATATATATTAGGGATTGCAACGAATATTTGAATATTCGAATATTCGAATACTATATCATGGTTCGAAAATTCGATGAAATTAGGAGTTTTTAAAAAGGAAATTTTTATATTTGTTCATGGTTTTTTTTGTTATAAACTGTAGGTAACGGGTAACCGATTTCTGTGTGTCCCAGCTACATCCGTTTCCTCAGAGAGAATCTTCTCAACAGCTGGACTTCTCGTCAACAAACTCAGAAATCGATTATCTAGTGACATTGTGGATAGCATCATCTTTCTGAACATGAAAGCTGTGCATTAAACATGTTGTTTAAACAAGTAAACATATTTAAATTCTTTGTTTAAGATGTATATGTAGATTAGTTATTAAATAGTATTCGCCTTGTTTTGTTTGTTTATACCAGCCACGTTGGACGTCTCTGTCGGATTTGTCACATTTGAAAATGTATGACTCATGGGAACATTCCATACCCCATTTCCAACAATATTTCAGTTATATGCAGCATGAGGTGGTTAAAGTACTCCTTACGGTCAATTTCCTCATTTTCTTCTATAATAACAACCCTCCCTTCCTTCGGCGGTCCCTATAAGATGTCAGGGTTTGAAAACATTTTAGAAGTGGGAACATTTCACGTCTTTTACAACAGCATTGCAACAATAATTCAGTTATATGCAGCAAGAGAAAGATTAAATTTCAGGTGTAAACAGGGTAATCAGAACTAAATTTTTCGAACAATACATTAAGATATATCATTTAGGATATTTTTATTACAAAACGGGTCGAGTCCCAAAAAGTGGTATTACAAAACGGGTTGTTGGTATTCATGTATGTATTAGTCAGTCTTTCCATACAAAATATCTAAAATAAGACTTTTAACATTTGTACATAAGTTTCTTGTAATTTTAACATAAATAATTCAGTTTAGTCGACTTTTGAAATTTTTATTACATAATAGATTGAGCCTGAAAACGGGTTTTTGATATTCATGTTTGTTTCACGTGCGATTTCATTGCCATCATTCTAACATAAGTATTATTTATCATTAGTGTGTTGATTCTTTGTAAATTAAAGATGAAAAAAAGAACAGTGTTACATTCCGATATTTTTATTACAAAACGGGTTCTCGATATTCATGTATGTATTTTGCAATTTATCTCTAAAAACAAGACGGTTTAACATTTTTTCAGAGTTTTTTTTTAATTTTAAGTTAAAATTACCTGTTTATTTAACTTTTGGAATTTTTTATTACATAACGAAAATGCGGTATTACAAAACGGGTTCTTGATATTCATGTATTTTCTATTCGCGATTTCACTACCATCCTTCAGAAATAAGTATCATTTAACATTTGTGTATTGATTTATTGTAAATTATTGCTGAAAAAATAGATAATTACATTTGCGATATTTTTTATTACAAAACGGGATGAGTCTCAAAAATTGGTATTACAAAACGGGTTCTTTCTATTCTTATATGTTTTATGCAATTTGTCTGTCTTAACCTTTTGAAATAAGACAATATTTATATTTAAACATAGGTTTCTTGTTATTCTAAATTGAAATATGCAGTTTAAATCCACTTTGAAAATCACTTAGTAAGAAACCACCGACCGATCTATAAATACCCCTTCGGATCAACAACTTATACAACCTGCTCATTGGATATTGATTCTATTGAGAATTAGAAAGAAAAAAAGCACGGCATGTATTTGTTGAATTATGTTATTGTAAAACTACATGTGCAATTGTTTTGATGCAGCTGTGACTGTATATTTAAATGTGCATCTCGTTTGAATGTAATGTTTGTCACTTTGTATGTGTAATACTATTATTGAAGGCATATGAACATAAGATATGTATAGCCATTGTTAAATTGTCTGTATATGTCTTAGATGTTACCTTAAACAAATAAATATATTAGTAGTAGTAGTAGTTGTAGTACTAGTATTATCATTATAAAGCCATGCAAGACTGACCCTAAAATTTGGATTATTTGTATTAACGTAGTTTACTGTCAAATAATCTCCAGGCATTGAAGAATTATTATTGTTCTTTTATAGCACAGTGTAAATATTCGTTTGTTTATAAAAAATGAATCATGTTAATTTTAAAAGTATTATATAAATTATTTCAAACAAGGTAAAACAAATACGCAGTCACGTGATGTAAATGACTCAGAACACACACACAAATAGTGCAAACAAATTCTAGACTGAATTACGAATGCAAACATAAGCAAAGTCAAATAAGTAAAATAAATTCCACTCAATCTAGGTAACCAAATAAAATTACAAGTCTCTGAATGTTTATCAATCATATTAAGTGTACTAAATTATTGGGATATCATTACGCAATTATATACACAAATTTGTAAACACTGCAACTACCCTTTGTAAATTGTAAATTGTAACCCCTCTAGTAAAAGAAATTCATCATCGATTTTTGTTTACCTAAATTGCGAATGGGTCCGGTACCAGGGAAATTCCTACTGAATAATATGTCGTTGTCTGTTTAAATAAGGTTTACAATACTAGGTAGAGATTTTATCAAGTAAGTGTATTACCAAACGTTTTATTCGACATCAACGAGACGCTTTCATTATGCATTCGTCTTCAATAAGTATTTTTCCTTTCACATTTATCCGACTAGAGCAATCAACGTTATCATGATGTTCACATCAAAGACAGCTATTGCAACGGTCAAATCAATCATATTTAACATGGAATTGAGTCTCAAAAGTATGCATCACATTAGCGAAACCTTTTATTCGTCCGCCATCTTGTTTGCTTCCAACACGCGGTTAAATTGACTTGACGAAATAGGTAGCAAAACATTTAACGAAATGACACCCAACTCCTTGTAGAGTTATTTCGTTAAATATTTGATTTGATTTGAATTGATTTGATTAAATATCATATTCGGTTAAAGAATAAGCGATACTATACGGCACAGAACATGTAAACAACGGATCGACAATTTTATTTCAAATTATGGTAGAATTGTGAGCGGGTCCGTCGGACCCTGTCAGAAAATAGTGAAGAACCGTTTGTAATTGTGAACGGATCCGTTAAATGTTAACGGTACCATTTATAAAAGGAAAAACATCGCTGTTAAATCATCTATTTCTTCTGTCAAAGTAGATTTGTTTGTGATATTTTAATAGCCTTTGTACCACTTGCAGCAGACAACTTTTGAAAACATTGTGACAAAAGTAGACATTGCTCATAGAGAGCAATATCTCCTTTTACAACAATGTTTTCTGATCTATTCTGAAAGATTTAGAAAAATAAACCTGAGATATCAACCCTTACCCACAAACAGACCCTTTGCGACTCTCTGCAGCAGACGACTTTGGAATTATTGTGACAAAAGAAGAAATTACTCAGTATATTTATTTTCAACAGAGACCTTGCTGTGACATCAGAAAGCAGTGCTCGAAATTCGCACTTGTCTGACGGCAAATAACTAGTAAATTTTCCTGTGAAATAGTCAACGATTTGAAGATTAAAGCCGGACTTGCTAGAGGGAGGAATATTTTCACTTTCCCATTAATTTTGGAACACCTTTGTAAAAGGATCAATTGGGCGCTTTTACGAAAACTTGAACTATATGTTGTAACAAAGTAACAACTGATAATACATTTCAACTTGTTTATTACGAGATGTCCCAACAGCCCGGCCAAACAGTGGCTCTCTCATACGTATATGTCCCAGACACACGGCCACCAAAGTGACTACTCTCATAAGATTTCAGTGGCTAAATATACTTAATGCATAACTGCCTTAGGGAAGTTAGTCCATTGACTATTTGTCATATGTCTAACTCTATGTACAGGTTATTTACGCCTGTCAAAATGTACAGTGTAGTTACCGTCTCACAGAGAAAGCTAGCCGATCACATCTTTACACCTTTCCATCTTATTTATATAAAGAATTCTACTCGGTAGTATGGAATCCAATGAGGAGATGTCTTAGGAATTTTTTGTAATAGACAGGGTAATTTACATTGAATTCTACTTGTTGTGCTTTCCTATTGGCATATCTGTTACGCCTTCTTCTTGATTTAGTCATTTTCTTAAATTTCGTGATTTCTTTGAAGTAATTCTTTATGAAATTCGTTGCCAACATATGGTAACCTTTTTCCTAACAGTGAATCAATAGGTAGTACTGGGTCTCGACCAACTATTATGAAAAATGGGCTATGTCCAGCCGATTATGATGGATTAAACCTGATGCCAGCAAGGACTTGTTCTAGTACAATAACGAAATCCATCGGATTATCCCTAGTAAGCTTACATAGAATGGCATTTAAAGTTTAAAATGCGTTAACAACGTCTGCTGAAGTCGCTGTTGTTGGTGATGCAACTATTTCAGGATAACAAGAAAGTTCATCCATAAATACTATCATATATTGGGCATTCGAAGCTGTGGGGGCCATCGGTCCGACGATATCACATGAAATGTCCGAGAAAGGGTAGCTTGGTATTATCTGATCCTGTAAAGGTGATGTTATGGTTTTAAGATTTACACTTCGACAGGCTATGCATGTTTTTACAAATGTGTAAATATAATATGCTTTTCGCACGGCATTAAACATCTTATTCACACTAGAGGGTCCTATATTATGATATGAAATTAAAACCATTTCTCTTAATTGACTAGGAACATATATTCTTGGACAAGGGTAAATATCCTTATCTGACAAGTAATATAAAATGTCCCGAATCATAACAAATCTCCTGTATTCAGATTTAGTTAAAGAGTTTGTCCGCTCTCGTTTTATTAATTTCTTAAGATCTAAATCTAATTCCTGTTCTTTTTTCATATCTATAGTGACTAAATTTTCAGGGGTAGTAACTGGTTTAGTTTGTGGTGCTTCGTATGATTTTGTTTATTCATCATGATTAATTGCTTGGCTATTAATAAAATTAATCGTAGTTCATTTATTATGTTCAGTCATAATATCAGTATCTGAATCAAAAGTCGATACCTTAAGTTTATTATCGAAATTTGAAGATAACAAATAAGCAGGGGCGTAGCTAGCCCTATATTAACGTGGATTCATAATTGTTCTAGGGGGTTCGGTGGCATGCCCCTCCCCCACACACCCCCACCCCAATCCACACCCGCAAAATGTTGAAAACAATGGTGCAATCTGGTGCATTCTTGGCGTTTATTTAGTACTGGAAGATGTATAGATTTAGGATCATAAATCAACAAATAAACTCAGCAGATTTTTTTTCTCTAAAATAGAGCTAAAATAGCATACAAATACAAGCCCCGATTATGTAAAAAATGCTCAGATCTATTCACCGGAGTGAAACACTTTTTTTTTGTCACGGGAGTGCAACGCCGGCCTTTAGTAGGCGGGTTTCTCGCCGTGTGTATTAGGGGAGCACTCGTGTCCAGAGGCCCCTGTCACCGGAGTGGAACACTTTGTTGTTGTTTTTTGTCACGGGAGGGGAATGCCAGCCTTTAGTAGGCGTGTTTCTCGCACAGTCCGCCGCGTGTATTAGAGGAGCACTGGGGGCCCAGTGGCCCCTGTCAGCGGAGTGGAACACTTTGTTGTTGTTTTTTGTCACGGGAGTGAAACGCCAGTCTTTAGTAGGCGGGTTTCTAGCATATTCCGCCGCGTGTATTAGGGGAGCGCTCGGCTGTTGGCCGGGGAAATCTGAGCCGGTGGAAAAATATGCTATAACGCAGGCCCCGCCGTCTACCCGCGCTTACGATGAAATGATGGCCTTGTTTCAAGCGAGCTTTTGGCTGCTGGTAGGGGAAATGTCAGCCGTGGCCGAATTTACAATAAGGCAGGTCCCGCCGTCTACCGGCGTTTACGGCGAAGTGCTGGCCTTGTTTCAGGCGAGCGCTCTGCTGCTGGTAGGGGAAATGTCAGCCATGGCTGAATTTGGAATAAGGCAGGTCCCGCCGACTACCGGCGTTTGCGGCGAAGTGCGGGCCTTGTTTCAGGCGAACACTCTGCTGCTGGTAGGGGAAATGTGAGCCGTGGCCGAATTTACAATAAGGCAGGTCCCGCCGTCTACCTGCGCTTACACCGTAGTGCTGGCCTTGTTTCAAGCGAGCACTCGGCTGCTGTCCGGGGAAATGTGAGCATTTAGTAGGCGGTTTCTAGCAGAGTCCGTCGCGTGTTTTAGGGGAGTGCTTGACTGCTGAACTGGGAAATCTGAGTCGGGGGGAAATATGCTATAACGCAGGCCCAACGTCAAATTGAGCAACGTCATTTCCCGCAAAAAAAGTGATATGAACATTAAATACCTGAAATTACTATGCATGAGCTATAGATTCACTCATACAAAGAATAAGCATTTATCAAATATTGTTGAAAAAGGATAACTTTCGCATATTGACCAATTGTACCTTTGGTGACAATCTTTTCCTAAGTCGTCTGCTGCAAAGGAGTCAGAAATGTCTCTATTAGGGAAAGGGTTAAGCAGAAATGTGACCCCCATACGTAATTTGTTCCAGTCATATTGACTGGTTGAAAAAGGTAGTTGCTAGACGGCATCAGAAAAGGGCTATTACACATTTGCTTCTTTACCATAATATAGGTAATTGTTTAAGAACCTTAAGCATCTTGGCCCTCGTGTTTAAACCTCGTTCATTATAAATGTTATTCCTTGATTTTATGAAAGTCTTTACTTTATTATTTTCTGTTCCTAATAATAACGAATTCCGAACATTTTGTGATCATGCAGAAAACATGAGAAGAACATTATTATCGTCTAGTCAATTACTTATAAATCATTTTTTATTGCCAACGTATGCTCTTTAATTTTTATTTACACTATAATCGATAATTAACCTTATTAAGTGTATAGTACTATAATAATCCTTATTTCGGCGAGTTATCCGAATGGTTACTCTATAGTACTATTACGGCGAGTGTTCCAAGCTAGCACTCCACTACTGGCCGGGGAAATGTGAGCCGGGCCGCATATGCTATAAGTGCTATTATAATTTAGTAAAGAAACGACAAGGAACGTTTGATATGAGCATGTAGTCAAGTACGCATACTGCAACTTTTGCTGATTTTTTTTTTTTTTTTTTTTTGTCAGAATCATGTGGATTCAGCCGCGTACTCGCGTATAGGCAGCTGTTAAGTTAGAGGTTTGTGGTCTGTTTTATTTACGAATTTTGATCCCTGCTAGTAACAGTCAAGTCTTTTTATGCTATAGGTAATTGCTAGGGTCTCTTTAAGAACTGTGGAATATTTCTTTTGAGTTCTAGATAGGGCATGACTAAAAAAAAATATTGGTAGTTCGTCTCCCTTTTTACCTGTTAAATTTTGCATCAAGACGGCGCCTTTAGCATAATCACTTACGTCTGTATATAATATGTAAGGTTTATTTATGTCTGGGTGACGTAACAGTGGTAATTTTTCTAATTGAGTGATCAAATCCTCAAAACTGTTTTGACATTCAATAGACCATTCGAATTTAACATTCTTTTTAGTTAATCTTACCAATGGGAGGCTAATTTCAGCAAAGTTTTGAATGAATTTCCTATAAAATCCGACAAAACCTAAAAATGGTCTTACATCCTTAACATTCTGTGGAGTTTTTATTTGTCTAAGAGCTTTAATTTTATCAGCCTTAGGACGAATACCTTCTGCTGATATTTCATGTCCAATGTAATTGGTTTTATCTTTAATGAATTCGCACTATTTTAGTTTTAGCTTAAGACAATTAGCTCTCAGTCGCCTAAATATTTCTTCTATATGACGAAAATGTTCTTCTAGAGTCTAAGAGTATATAAGGAAATCGTCTAAATAAACCACAGAAAATTCTTCACATCCTTTTATAACAGATGACATGATTGATTAGAACTTTCCAGCTGAAATATTTAAACCTTGCGATAGAACTGTCTACTCAAAAGATCCAAATGGATTGAGTGGAAAATGCATTTTTTTCCTGATCTTCTTCTTTGATTGGTATTTGGTGGTACAAATTCGAAAGATCTAGACAAGTAAAATATTCTGCTCCATTTAAGGAAGCTAAAATGTCTTCGATACGAGGCAGTGGATTAGCTGTAGTCCTAATAATTGTGTTTGTTTTTCTGAAATCGATTACAAGACGTTTGCTACCATCTTTTTTGTTCACTAGAATACACGGATTATTGAATTCTGAGTGTGAATGACGTATGATATTTGCATTGAGCATATTATTAATTTCAGTTAAAAATCTTCTCTTTCGCTGAATGGAATTCGATAAGGTTTTTGCCTAATCACTTGATCTGTTTTGGTCTCTATAGCAACAGAGCCATATGGATACCTTCCTAGATCAAATTTATCTTTTGAAAATATAATCATTATAACTTGAAATTAATGTATTTAATCTGTCTTTATGTATATTTGGAACATTAACATGTTCATTGACGGACTCTACTGAAGAGATATTTTGAGATGAACTCTGCAGTACTTGCGGCCGATCAATCAATGAAATGTCATATTCTATATCTATTTGATTCAATTATCCCATAACACACCCGCGACGAAGTGTTACAGTTTTGTTTGACAGGTTTGATATTATAATTGGTACTCTACGGTAATTAGTAAGTGTCAATAAAGCATTCGAAAGCTTTAGATGTGGTTCTGTATCAAGGTAACAATGTTCTATACTTGAAATGTCATAAGTTCCTTCATTTGTTATACTGGGATTTTGTTTCACTTTTCCTGGCAATTTGTATGTAGTCAGATGTTTCTAAGTTAACTGACGGCTTTAAAGATTTAAAAATGCGTTTATGAATTAGAGAGAAGGACGGTCCAGTATCGATCAGAAATCTCAGAGGAATATTACCTATCTTGAACACGCCCGAATTTTATATTTTCTTTGTTATCTATTTTTCTTGTGTCTGAGGCTCCGAGACACAAGGTTTCCGATATTTTGGAACAAAAGGTTGTAAAGGGTTTAACCGTAAATATTCGACACATCTTGCACGTATATGTCCGACACGCCCACAAAACAAACACTGAATCGGTGTGTTTTGTCTTTTATAGTTCAAATTAGTATATTGCCTATCAAATTTGTACTTGACTGAACTTATTTGTCCACGTCTTTTGATTATATTCATGTCCTGAAATCTTACAAAAAGTGCAAAAACTTCCGCGGCGTAAATGGTCAATTTCAACATTTTTATGTTGATTATTAGAATTATGCGAAGACTGAAAATCCCTATTTCTAAGTTCACAGCGTTTTCAAATTGATATTTCCTGTGTAGCTAAATCTACAGCTTGCTGAATTTAATTGGATTGGCTCTGATCAAGGTCTGTCTCAAATTATCATTATATAAACCATTAATGAAAATACCTACAGTTTGGTGATTATTTAAAGCAGTATGTTGTTCAAAGCCCTTGTAAGATTCTTCACACAAACTCAAAATCCTTTCTGCAAATGCTTGGATGTTTTCTGATTCGAATTGTGTAATATTGCTTAACTTTGAAAACTGAATATGACTGTCTGTAATCTCTGAAAAACGTTCACATAGTGCTGTCTTTAATTGCTGCCAATATGTTGTAGAAGTTATAGTCAAAAGTCGCAAAATGTATTCAGAAACGTGACCTGTACTATATCTGAATGCCAAAAGTGGTGTTTTAGTCTCATTGAAGTTATTTAGAATGGCGCATTTTTCAATAGCTTTAATCCATATCTTAAATGTTGATGTATCTCAATCGAAAACTGGTATTTCATTTGACAACTCATTTAAACTATAATTTGTTAGTTGTTCTGTTAATTCTTAAAATAGAAAATGCCAATTCATCACCTGCCATATGTAGGTCATCCTCGGTACCCAGACTATTTATAAAATATATGATACCCTGGGAAAATTGGCTGTAAAAATCTCGTACTAATGAATAATGCATGAGGTGAAATGCAGCCGCTTGATTGGCCGCATGACACACACCTCATGCGATACGAAAATTACAGTGTAGTTACAGAGGAAATCGTGGCGCATGCATTACGAACTTTCGCTAGCCAATTTGCCCAAGGTATCATATATATTTTATAAATAGCCTGGGTACCGAGGATGTATGTCAGTCTGAAACAGAAATCCAAAGTATAATAACGATTCACTTACCCCGTTTCTCCATAATGTATAGTTAGTACTTATCCAGGTCCAGGTCATCGACGCCAAATACGGGGTTATGTAACAAAGTAACGACTCATAATACATTTCAATTTGTTTATTACGATAAATACATGTCCCAACAGCCCGGCCAAACAGTGGCTCTCTCATACGTATATGTCCCAGACACACGGCCACCAAAGTGACTACTCTCATAAGATTTCAGTGGCTAAACATACAAAATGCATAATTGCCTTAGGGAAGTTATTCCATTAACTATTTGTCAGATGTCTAACTCTATGTACAGGTTAATTACGCCTGTCAAAATGTACATTGCATTTACCGTGTCACAGAGAAAGCTAGCCGATCACATCTTTACAATGTCAACAATGAACAGGTAAGACATCCGATTCTAAATCAATGGGTAACGAAACTCAAAATAAAAATCATAGCTTATTATAAAACTGCGTATCAATTGTTTTTACTTCCGACCAACTCTGACTGACACAAGGTTTTTAGGAAAATATTTACAAGGGGAAAAATTATATTCAACGATTTGTTTTTCAATCTATAATCACTCCAGAATTAAATAATCTTGACCCAAAGAAAAGAAAATCAAATTCATTTTTGTCAAGGTAAGACAATAAATTTCAGTTTAAATAAAAGTAGAAACTGATAGCAATCGCAGTCCATACAGGGTTTGTTTTCTGGTTTGATAATACAAATGGACTGTTCTTATATATCACTCATCATGATGGTTGACATAATGATGTACTTGACAAGTACAACAATTGCTGAAAAATGCAGCAAAAAAATGTTGCGCGATTGAGCGAAAACGTCTTTGGACGAAATATATTCAATTCGCTTATTCCATATACGAACGTATATTATCATATGCGCAGTAGATTTCTTTTTAAAAAATTGTGGCAAAAGGAGAAAAGTCTCGTTATAAGCAATTTCTTCTTTTGCTGCAATGGTTTCAACTCTTTTTTATTATTATACTATCATTTATAGAAATTTCAATATATCTATTTGCATAGATATTTCCAAAATCGTTTGTTGTCGAATTAATTAATACATGTTGTACTTAAATCATTGAATAAAATCGGGAGCCCCGTAAACAAAATCATAAACTGTATTACTATTTCCTACGAAGTTGTGAATGACTATTTCCTACGAAGTTGTGAATGTTCTTCAAAAAGAGACGGACAGACAGAGAGAATTAATCAAATTAGATCACCCTGAGCCTTCCGTTCAGGTGATAAGAAAGATAACCCCACCATGTAGCACGTTAACACATCATGGACAGTTTCTATGTACAGACAGTGTATTTTTTGTAATAAACTTCAAAATATTGTGAAAAATAACTTCTTCTTTCATCGTCAATTATGATAAATTGAGATATACAATGTAAGCGTAAAGCAAAATATAATTTAGATTGTCATGTTTGTCAACCAATCAATATGGCTTGAACAATATTTGTAGAAGAACACCGAAGGAATATTGACACGCAGATTCAGAGGAGAAGAATTTTATAGTTTGGCCATTTTGCCCCCAGACGACGGACGACAGACAGAAAATGATCAGAATAGACTACATTGAGCCTTTGGCGATCTAAAATAGGTTAGACTGCAGATAACTGATGTAGGTAAGAGGATCAGGGCATGCCTAGATAGGATGCATAAGGGCTAATAATAATGTTAAAACACCATTCTTATGAAAGTGCTTGTCTAATTTGTTCCTTCATTGACCCTCTTCATACTTTTTTAACCCTTTCCCTCATATAGACGCTTTCTGACGCATCTGCAGCAAACGGCTTATTGAACACATTGTGACAAAAAAAAAATTGCTCGGTTCCTTCTTAACTGTAAAACACAACTGTTTTGATAGATTACACTTCTAAGTTAACTGTCATTATTGAAAACAGTAATAGATAGCATACTGTGAATGCATCAGTTGGTCCAGTACAGTCAATCAATTCAGATTTCAGCATTTTGATTTGTTTTTAGTAACCAGAAAATGTTGATACCGATTGTTTATCTTTTGCTTTAATATTTGTATTGGAATTTCAATATATTTTTCATTCTTATGCAGCGTTCTTTTGATTATGATATAGCATGCATTGTGCTTAATGCATCAATGAATGTGTAAACTATGCAATGACCTCTGTGAAATACCGCCAGTCAAAGTTTTTACGATAGACGCCCATTTTGTGTAAACAATATTGTGCATTCAATTCAAATATTATTCAATTAACATAAAAAGGTCTTCTTGTGAAGTGTATATGATTACAAAATGTGATCGTTAAATCCTTGTCCTAATATATTCCGTGATCTGCATTTAGCCCCTTGCTGGCAACACTTTGTGTGATTTGATATACTTTTATTTGTCGTCGGTAGAAGTTCTTGCACACCTGAAACAATATCAGTTTCTCAGTTAAAGGCAATGCTTAACTCTTTCCCACTATGAAAAATCTCTTTAAATGTTGTTGGTTTGGTTATCGTTCAAATATAAATTTAACGAATTTTGAATCTTATTTTATTTTTAAAAATTATATAATTTTCGCCTTTTCGTTATTAGAAACTTTATGACATCTGTGGTAAAATATGAACTTACTTTAAACACCAGTGTTAAGTTATTTATATTCAAAATCTTTAATTGTTGTCTACCAATACATTAGAAAAAAATGCAAAGTGAAACTTTATAAAATAATTGTGCTTTCATATTGTGCACCTATCTGAATCCTTGCATTTTTAAACAATCGGAAATTTATATTTCTTAAAATTCTATTGTCAATAATAAGTCCAGCTATTGCCTATCACGACCACATCCTTTTGATGTGCGCGTATGCTCGTAAGTAGCTGTATGTATTGTGAAATGCAAATGTTCCTATATGGCTGAAGATAAACAATTGAATAACTACCAAATAACTAAGACAACTACGACTACGCACTAAGTGAAGAAACAGAATGTCTATTTTTGTGTGAATATTACTAAAGCGGAATTACAAAGAAACAAATGACCCGTCCCATTAGAAAACCAACATTGTGGAATCTGCGTAAAGTATCGCCCGGATTAGCCTAAGCATGCAGTGCAGGCTAACCCGAACAGACACTTTTCGCATCCTGTGGATTATCTGTTTCAGAAATCATTATTCTATACCTCTTTCCCCCTGAAACGTAATGTGTCTGTCCAGATTAGCCTGCGAAGACTTTGCATGCTGATCTGGGTCGATACATTACGCAGAGTCCATAATGTTGGTTTTCTCATGAAACGACTCAAATTCTAAAAATAACGTGACGCGGCTGTTTTGTCATGATTTTTACGTAACAAACGTTTCGAGCACTGTGCGTAACGTCTAACAACCTCACCCTAACGTTTTCTGTAGAGATCTTAGAGGTATGTTTATAATTTATCTAAGCTATGTGAAAAGTAGATGCCAGTAGTTTCTAGAACGCGACTGTGAGAACAGTGCAAAGCCAGATCGGGATGCACGTATATTTACAGGTCGATCTGAATATATAAAAGCACACACACAATCAATAATAAATGATTTATTTGTAGCATTATAACCCATAATGTAAATGATCTCTTTCTTTGTAAACAATGCATATGTGCCAAAACGCTTCGCTTTAAAATTTAGTCTGTTTTGTTTTGTTTCGGCGTGCTAGTGCTCTACTAATGCTCGCCTAATAACTGCATTGTCTAGAGCCAACCATCATCTACCAGAATGCATTGCGGTCGAAAGTTCGGTTGTCGATTGTCACTAAGCATCTGGTACTTTATTACATGAGGACGGACATGGAATACTATCATGGAATGTCCGTTTTTTCAAAATGTTTTTGAAAAGGGAGATTTTGCTAGATATATAGTGCGATCTGAAAGATATCTGGTGCCTCACTAAACGCAAAAATTTAAGAGTGAATCTTGTTATATGAGTGATGTTAAAATGCCTTTAAACTTCAGTCTAAAATATCATGAGCAGGTTCTACAGTCGGTAGCGACGCGGGATGTCTATCCAGGAGTTGTGAGTTCCAACCCAAGCTCAGCCAATACTTTTAGCAACATTTAACAAAAGTCTCTGTGACGAGTCTCATTTGTCTTCCACCAATGGGCTTACAATACATGTGGAAAATCAGCGAGTTGCTTGTAAATAGTGTTGTGTTGAGTACTTGGTTGAGAAAGCCAGGAAACACACGAGTAGGTGAACTCGCCGCCGTGATAAGACTGAAAATGTGTTCAAAACGACTTTAAACCCCAAATCAATCAATCAATTAAACTTTGTGAGGGCTAAGGATGTCTTTCAATCAACTCACCAGAGCGTACAATGACACAATCTATTCTTCTCTAATGTTAAATCATTAAAACAAAACTTCTTGATATAATAAGCACATAATTACAAAATCCGGTTAGGGACGTAGCGATCTCGTCCCGCGCCCTTTCATTTGCCCCAGAAAAATGACGCAAGGTTTCTTTGTTACAATCTCGCGTGGTATTTTCGTCCAATATATGCAGTAAATCATGGCAGTTAATTAAGCCGTAAACATCAATAAACGCGACGCTTCCGCACATCATTTTTTTAATATGTTAATTTTCTGAATAAACAGCACGAGATTCTAGTGTTCGATCTCGACTGCAGGTACCAATTTTTTACACCTACACCGTTTTTATTGGGTGCATGGAAATACCGGAATGTACTTATGGAAATACCGGAATTGTACCCAAATGGAGACAGGTAAATACCGAAATAGACTGAAATGGAGGCATAGACATACCGAAATAGACCAGCATCTGAGCAGTAAAATGAGTAGTAGTTATTGTTGTTTTTGTAGCTGTTTTTTATTGTATTGTTGGTGATGTTGATGATAATGGTGTTGTCGTTATCGATATATAGTAGTAGTAGTAGTAGTAGTAGTAGTGGTAGTAGTATTTGATGTTATAGAAAGAAGTTATAATAGGACGATAGGTGTAGTAGCATTATTTTTATTTATGTTGTTAGTAATGACAGTGACATATCTTTATTGAAAAGAACTTATTCAACCTTATATTTGTTCGATTTTATAAAGGAAAACGAACGCCGACCTTGAATATCTAGCTCGGTCATCGGTGTTCGATTTTATGTAAAACCGAACGTCGACCTGGAATATCTAGCTCGTCCATCGGCGTTCAATTGTATATAGCAAACCGAACACCGACCTGGAACATCTAGTTCAGTCAGCGATGTTCGATTTTAGAAAGCAAACCAAACACTGACCTGGAATATCTAGCTCGGTCAACGTTGTGCGATTTTATACAGCAAACCGAACGCCGAACTGTATATCTAGCTCGGTCATCGGTGTTCGATTTTATATACCACTTTCAAATCTACAATGTAACATAAATTTATTTATTACGTTCAGTTATAATCTTGTAAAATGGTTACTATCAGAAGAAGATTTTACTCTAGAATAAAATTACAATTAAATTGCACGAAAAAATCAGCCTGACACGACTGATAAATTTACTATTTTCTAGATATTACATATTTTCCCGAAACTGTTCAGCCCTTCAATGCAATTGCAACACAGACTGACAAAGAGTAAACTGATAGCAGTTAAGTAAGGGCCTAGTTAGTTATTCTTCAAAATACGTCTACAAGTGGGAAGGGGTGAAAAGGGAACAGTCTCCTTTTCTGCATTTTTTTTTTTTTCACGTCTGCTATCATCGCCTCATCCTGGTGAAAATCTGTAACTTGGGAATACTATGATGCATTGTTTCTCATTTTGACCTTTGACCTCTAAGTTTGACTTTGACCTTTAAGGTACAGGTACATGCCTGGTCTTCTGTACAACACTTTACCTGATCCTAGTAAACATGTTTGCCCAGTAACTTGGGAATCCTATGCGTTATGGCTGAGATGTGGGCCGGATAATATACAGTCCTATCAAACAGTACTCATTTTGACCTTTGACTTCTATATGTGACCTTGATATTTCAGGAACAGGCCTGGATCTTGTGCACGACATGCCACCTCATCATGGTGATCATTGGTGCCCAGTAACTTGGAAATCCTGTGATGCATGGTTGAGATGCGGGCCGGAGAAGTCAGTCCTATCAAACAGTCCTCATTTTGACTTTTGACCTCTATGTGACCTTGACATTTTAGGTATAGGCCGTGATTTTGTGCACGACACGTCACCTTATCATGGTGCATATTTGTGCCAATTAATTATAATTTAAACGTTAGCACCATCAAGGTACAAGAATGCCAACCGTTTCTGGGTACCTACATGTAGGATCAGTATATGTCTCTTCCCGTTACATTATACCAATAGATGAACACATTGCCTTCATTCTTTGTTGTTGACAATGTATCAAGAGTCTTTATTCAACTCGAAATTTTAGATTTTCAACAGGATGACACACTTTGGTAAGTTCCGCTCAGCATTTTATTCCTTTGGCAAGCTGGTTTAGGATATATACACCATCTTCTCCGTTCAAAATTTATTCTCTGATGTGGGATACTTTGCCGAATAATCGACATTAATTACCTTTATACGGGACTGATTTGAACCGAAAGCACTATATCATTTATATTTTGTTTTTCGTTTCATCTTATTTATCTTACAATGATTTCGAAACAAGCTTTCAGCTTTTATTCATTACGCTCGATGACTTAACCAGTACTCGCGCCGTTTGTGTGGAAAATTCGCCAAAGTAGAACCTGCTCATGATATTTTAGAACCCTACCTTAGACCTTTCGAACGAGAGGCCCATACCCTAACACTACGGGTATAAAGCAATTCATCTTTGAACATTTCAGTGGCCATTTGCCTTTTGTCTAATGTAGCAAATTGATAAAATTGAATATATGAGAATGCACCTTTACTTTTGTCCAGGTGTAGATATTGTGCTGTGCATTATATATATACGAGAGGCTTACCTTTTATCAATATGTATTCCTTAATTTAAATGAAGCGATGGAAATTAGACGCCAGGACATTTTCTTACTTTATATATCATCTTTCTTTCGAATGTTATCATCATCATAGTAACTTACGATCTCGTAACCCTACGATTTCGTTAGTTATATCCTAACTGTACCGTTATGTTTAATAGTATTGTGCCAAATGTATGCTGAGGTGTGCTTAGGCGAAATAACTATTAGGTACATATATGACGTCATCAAAACCAGGGCGTCGTCATATCTCCCGTAAATGGAGTCTTCGACGAATATTGCGAAATAAACGCTCTCCGATTAAAACGCCTTTAACCGATACACCTACCCTCCATACTTGTTGTTTATGTAGAAAGGTTAAATAGCGATATTTTAGAAATGAATAAGTAGTTTTGTAATTATCAGGTATAAATATCTTCTTTTTTGTTTTTGGCTTTGTCTAAGAGTTATGACGTCCGTCAATTTGAACCCCACTTGTATATTATGGGGCAGAAGCTGAAATTATGAAATAAACACTGGATATTGAGTTGGATCGACAAACATTATAAACACTTGTGAGTGCGAAATCCGTTTTATTTCTACAAACATGTAAAAGGGTTTTACCGTATGAAAACAAATAGCATATAAATCTTCGCAGTAACAATTCTGTGTACGGATATCAATAGTATACAAGTGTTATTTGAAAACGGCTGTTCTCTCGTCGTCCACTATACTTTCTGATTCATTTCATTTGTAACTATTGACGACTTATGATCACTTCGTTAATTTTAAAATGTGGACAAATGTCATCTTATATGTTACATAGTGGTGTTTTTTATTGGAATGTATTAACTTAACAAGCCCTCAATAATACCCATTAATAAAACGAAGTGTCTGTATATTTGTGTTTTATAATTCAGATATGTTTAAGTTACAGTGAGGTGTTTTCAATGAACACTTTCATGCAGTAAGGGCAAAAGTACAAAGTCGGGCCAGGAGCTAAAACAAGTTATTACAAAGCAATGTGGTCCTTTAACTCTTTCCTACATAAAACCAGCAAACGATTTTGAAAACATTTATGCAAAATTATGGAATGTCTCTATCAGGAAAAGTTTAATTATTTTAAAGAGTTGAATAAATTGTGGCAAAAGGAGAAATTACTCCTTATGAGTAATTTCTTCATTTACAACAATGTCTTCAAAATTCGTCTGCTGCAAATGCGTCAAACTGCATCTACATGTAGGAAACGGTTAATTACAATATAATGAGTTCTCAATATTAACAGAACAATAACGCATTTCTGTTGATATTTTATATTTAAATTGAAGGCTCGGAATAAAGACAACATCCAATACATAGAAATTAGAATCAAAAGTGGCTAGATTGCTTTGGAATCATATAAACAAGGAAAGTCGTATAAATCAGAGACATACAAATGGGCCACTCCATGAGAAAACCGGTGATAGTGACAACATTTTCGGTTTTGGAATTTTTACATTTTCATATAGTCCAGTCTGTCTAGTTTTGTTTGATCTATATGTGGACTTCGTATGACGAATATTGACGCCGTAATGGACGTCAAAAAAAGACATGTGTTTTCTTTCGACGTCATATTCATAATTTATGCTCGACGCTCAAACAATTTAGTAATTTACAGCAACGTTATTCTTAATTTTATCAAAATGGTTTGAGTACATTTTAAGTCATTTGATGTATAACTTCACCTGTAAAGCAGTCCTTAATCAAATTGTGGTGCGTTTTAAAGCACAGCGTTTTGAACACGATGTTTGGGTCGTGCTGAATCAGATTAATTAATGATACATAAGTAGTGTAGGCCAATCGATGAGGATGTTTTCCATTTTTCGTAAATATGCGCGGAAATATGCTCGTAAACATATAAAATGAACTCGAAGTATCACTTTCACGAAATCCGATTCCGCGAAATACTGTCGACAAAAATGCCACCTATCGCATAGATACATAGTTTCCGTTATTTATTTTATCCTTTCTATTGGACGGACGATAGAGCACAGGCGTCCGAATTTCTTTTACAGCAAATAAATCACACAATACCTCGTTAAAATACTAAAGAGGTCTGTCTATATTGTCTATATGCATCATAATGATCGTAATAGTAATTTGGGGAATGCCGCACGTGTTACTATAAATAGCCCCTCTATACGTCCATATAGTGTAATAATAATGACAAGGTGTGCAACGGTGTTTTACCCCCTCGCTCGATTCGGGCTATAATTTCCGCAGAAAAACGTCTAAAACGACCTGGTCCCAGGTAGAGACAGGTTCATAAATGATATTTCTCGTGATCCACGTTTTCGAAAGAAGTATAAAACATATTTTTTAGACCGTGTTTTTAATCGTTGTTTGATTAATCTGTCGCTGCGGAATGTTACAAATTGTGACGTCAGCGCATGGCGGTAAGGACAACTGCAAATTTCTAAACATAATGAACATTAAGCTTAAAAACGCCGGCGTATTTGTCAGTTGGCAAATATTGATGTAGTGGATCACGAGAAAAGTCATTTATGAACCTGTCTCTACCTGGGACCAGGTCGTTTGAGACCTTTTTTAGCGGAAATTATAGCCCGAATCGAGCGAGGGGGTAAAACACCGTTGCACACCTTGTCATTATTATTACATTATATGGACGTATAGAGGGGCTATTTATAGTAACACGTGCGGGATTCCCCAAATTACCATTACGATCATTATGATGCGTATAGACAATATAGAGAGACTTCTTTAGTATTTTAACGAGGTATTGTGTGATTTTTCGCATTTTTTGCTGTAATAGAAATTCGGACGCCTGTGGATAGAGCAACAGACTACTTTGAAAACATTGTAGTAACATGAGAACTTGCACAAAAAGAGATTTTTTTTTTTTTTCAAATATATGTTCAACTCTTCATCAAAATGTATTATTCCTAAAATATTTAAAATCCAGAAATTTGTTTATAGGGTTATACTTCTTATTGTTATGTACATTATTTGTAAATGTGAAATTGATCTTATATATGTTCAGGGGTTGTGCACCGGCGTCTAATCAGGTGATTTAGGATATTATTGCCTCTCCGGTCTGACATCATTTTAACCCTTTCCTGCATACATCTTTTTGGCAGTAGACAAATTCGGAAACATTTAGTGACAACTATGGTAAGTCTCAATATATGAGAGAACAAATATTGAATTAAGTGTTAAAGACAAAGTAAGCACATATATCTGAATAATCTCACACAATGAGGTCGATACCTGTTGGAAAGTTCACGACTTGTCTCTTATTAATTGCGGTGGTACTATTAGTGCTATACACTCTACCATTTGTGTACATGTATCTGACGTTATTACACGGAGATGTTGGTAAATTCGTTGAACAACGATGGTCCCCGTTTGTTGTCAGAGATACGGCTACACGGGCTGATTTGAGTCTAATACGCGAGGAGTCTACCTTGGAAAGTACATTGACATCGACATCAGAAAATTATTCCTTTTCATCTGACATGAGTTACCATGGACATGACTTATTAACAGATGTAAGTAGTGTGTACCGATTAATTACATAATTACATGCCTCAACTTTATATCTGTATTTCATTACGTTCAAGATATTTCATGTACATGTATTTCTAACCCATCTATAAGGAAATCTTTGTTTTAAGAATAACAGTTATTAGACAACCAACCTACAATTTTCACACTGGCATATAAAAAAGTTGACATCTCGCATATTCAGGATTGCATGAATATCAATTTACTGACAATACTGTATGTTGTAGTATATAGTGACATGTCGACACCATGGGGTTTACCGTTATATGTTAGATATCAGTGTTTTTATGTCAGTAATATCACGTTGGTCACCAGTAATACGCACACCATTCTTTCCGGGGAACTGGGCTACCTGCCCGAATTGACATTTTACACAAATGACGCTAATCACAATGACACAATATCGAAAAAAAGGAATGACTGAGTCAGGGTTCGAATCCATGCCCTCTAGATTAATAGTCCTCGCCGCTATCGACTGAACTATTACGACTTGTCGAATCACTGTTGAATAGTAAGTGTTATCACATGATAATTGTCACTTTTTACGCTGTCTCTACTGCAGTTTTACATGCTATCTGTGAGTACGGGCATTAACTAAACAGAACAATTATATGTTTATTTCTTTATAGATAAAATTCGATAAGGGTTGCATATACTATTAAATGCATTATCGTTAGTTTAAAACACAATCACATTGAAACAAGATTTGAATTTCGCTGCACTAGCAAACGCTCATATTGATCTGATGACAGCGTGTGACATCATGTTGTCGCCTTCAAATAGTAAGTTATCAACAGGAGATACCTACACAATTAACAAGGTAGAGATCAGAGATGATAGTCGAGTGTTCCGATTATATAAAATAATTAAATATATACGGTTAATTTAAAAGGGTGTCGAAGTATATTGGTCTGATTTCATTAAGATTGTATAAACCACTTACATATTGTTCTAAACGCTTTAAAGTGATACTATTGATAAGTACTGATGCTCTACTTTCCACTGTATTGTTATAAAGTAAATTGTTCACGCCTGATGAACCCCCCGCCCTTAATCTTACCTTTACGTTACAACGTATCCGCAATGCGCAAATATACAATGAAATAATGGCTGATCCCAGACCGATGTGCATAAAAACTCTTGCACATTTGTTGATAGAGTCATGTAAAATCAGGAAGTTAAGTTATACGGAAAATAGTATAAGCTTAGCCATATTTGTTTTCAATTCCTGTATTATTAGATTAAACATCATTCTAATATGTATTGTGTAAGTTGAGCATAATTGGCATAAACTCTAGATATAAAAACAAATTAGTTTACTCTCCGGTTAATATTAACTTCTGTGTAACATATTTCATGTATTAACCCTTACCTTTGTGCATCAAACAACGTTGAAAACATATGGAACTTAATATAGAAATATTAAGTTGTTGAAGGTATAAATATGAAAACATATGGAACTTAATATAAAAATATTAAGTTGTTGAAGGTATAACTATGAATATAGAAATATTAAGTTGTTGAAGGTATAACTATGAATATAGAAATATTAAGTTGTTGAAGGTATAACTATGAAAAAGAGACGAAATCCCTTTTACATAAAGAACGCTTCCCGTTTTCGTCACGATGTTTTATAATACATGTACTGTAGGAATATCAAGATAAAAAGTTGAACAATCAACCTTATAGAGCCTGGTTAGACTTACACGCCTCAAAGCTGTCCTTGAATCAATTGGTCTAAATTCGCGCTATTCAACGGACATTCCATCAGACGAGGATCTGCAACATCAGGAGCATCCGCGGGACTACCAGACCATTTGATTCAAATGTTGGGTCGATGGAATTCTGACTGTTACAAACGTTACATACAGGTGGATGAACTCATGCTTCGCAAAGCGCAGCAAACTATGTGCATCACTTAGATGTCTCTTTCTTTGATGTTTGGCAATGCCTTTACTTTACTTTAATAAGTTACTTGTTTCACTGGTGGCGATTTTGCCAATTGATTGCTTGATTAGGGTGTAACGCCGTCTCGATATGTGTTGGAGCAGTGCTGGTACATGGTAAATATGTGCCAGGTTTTACACACATTTCGTGTCATGTATAGTCTACGCATATTTCCTTTTTGGGGACACATTGTCTTATCCATTATCATTTTCTTACTCTGCGGCAATGTTTGGACAGTTCGCCCCCAAAAAGGTACAGCATGTGAAGTTAAACGTCGCTGAGACAAGAGAGCATAAGTTCTAGCTCACAGCAGCTTATCACTTCCGATCTCGCTTACTCTATGTCCTATATTATAATAAGCTCACTGTAGCTTATACCATAGTCCATATATGTGCTACGTTGTTCTGATCATAAAACAACTCATTGGATCACAGTATTTTAACTTGGAAACCACTTCACGACCTCTCCAAAAGCATCCCATTTTGTCAAAGAAATATTTCAAGTTCTATATAGTTTTCACCTTTGTAATAACATGTTTCACGTGTCTATATGACAGGTTCCCTTTACGTTTGACAAACGTTTTAAGAATCCGTGCTGGTATGATGGTGCCAAGTTAGAATGTCTTCCATACTTTTTCGTGATTGGAGTGAAGAAATGCGGGACCTCCGCACTGTTCAAGAAAATCATGAAACTCCCAGAAGTTATATTCCCTGGATTTAAAGAAGCACAATTCTTTGCCAGACGCCGATTTGGTACGTATTTCGTTTGTTTATTTCGTTTCCTCATTGCCGTGCCAGACAGAAAAGGGAGCACTGATGCATATACGAAAAGTGACTAGTCAAACGTCCTCATGCGCAGTGTCACCAGGCTTCAATAACGGCAGTATGTTATCTCGTTGCCACAATTTGCAATAGACGACTTTAAACACACCTAGGCAAAGATATGAAACCATATTTATAAAAAGTAATGGTTTTTCAATCAGATTGAAAACATTGTTGCGAAAGGAGGAATCGCTCATTATGCATGTTTTTAAAAGTCACCGTCTGAAAAGGCGTTAGAAAGTATTTGTATGTGAGAAAGAATTGAATATACCTCAGGAATATGTACTCCTTTGAGAATTAACATAGAATGATATTTTAAATGGAATGTGTATACGGGCCTAGATATAGAAAGATCTGCAATCATTCGCCCTGAGAAGTCCCTGAAAAAATATTGTAAACCAGAGGTAACTATTTTGAGTAGGGAAGCGTTAAGTTAAATATCTGAATAAGAGATATTTACCTCATTACACGTTTTTATCTAGGATTGAGAGATATAAATTGAACCAGTGCATGAAAAAAGGTACACGTTTGTATTTCTGAAGAGTGTGGGTTCAGATCATGTTGTCCACCTACTCAGTCAGAAAGAACACATGTTAGCAGCATTTTCTAACAAGCTTGTGTAAGTAATGTGACATTGTAGATCTTGATCAGACTGTACAATATGTAAAGGCTGATTAGGATCTATACTGTTGACAAAAGTTAACGTTTTCCTTTTTCATGCACATGCTCAATTGAAAAACACCTGATGAAATAGATTAGAACCTTTCCAACGGAAAATACCTAAAGCATTATAAAATCAAACATAATGCCAGAATTTTTTCTTTTAAATCGTCATTTATATTGACACCAAAATAACGCTAGTGAGTATTATTTTTCTATGGATTTAGAAAGAAGGATATTCTGTTACTTCTATTTATTGTATTATTGTTGCTGTTATTTCTATCTTAATTGACATATATTTGTTATCGTTTCCACTCTTCCACTCTTCCATTTGTTTGTTTTTAAACTTGAAACAATCTAAATTTACTCATAATAGTGTTTGCTGACTATTGAGCATTTGCTGTTCCAGATGATTGGATTTAACCCCCCCTTACCAACACTCAAAAAATCACCAGCGGACGAATTTTGTCTAAGCAAATATTTGGTAATTCTCTATATATTGAAGTACATGAACATTGATTGAAAAGAGTCGAAATCATTGGATCAAAGAGAGCAATTTCCCGTTTTGCCAATTATTTTCTAAAGTGTCTGATGCACAGGCGTGAAAGGCGTCTGTTTGTGGGAAAGGCTTAAACACAATCTTAACGTTTTAACTTTAAACTGATGTTTGTTTCCAGTACAGGGACAAGATGACATCAAATTATACGTGGATAGGTTCACATCGGCGGCTCATCGAATTCAATCCGAGTCAGTGAGATATTTCTCTGTTAATACGACCAATCCCTTCATTACAGGTAATAGCTCTTTACATCAAACAGAAACATTCTATGAGTTCAAACTTACAGTTTACCAGGTGTATTTCATATTTACTTTACACACCGAGCATGTAGAGTTAAGCTCTAAGAATAAATAACTTTTCTTTGCAGAATGAGATATTTTGCAGTTACAAATTATAACAAACTAAAGATTTCCAATTTAAATAAACTAAAACATTTATCAGCAGTAGACGAATTCTGAAAATATTGCTGAAAATGAAGAAATAGTTCATACTTTTGTCTACTTTGATGATCTTAACTTTCACTGTCTATTTTCCCCATAAATGTTTTATCCAAATTCGTTGAAAGAAATCTGTTGCAGGCTTCTTTTATGTCAAGAGGGACATGATGAAAAGACAAAAGAAATCAACAATTCCTAGTTGATCATATCTGTATCCCAAAGTTTAACTGTGTAACCTGAATGTGCAAAGAGCTCAAGCCTCAATGTAGCAGACAACTTTTTAAAAACATTGTGGCAAATACAGGATTTGCTCATAAAAATGAGCATGTATTCCTTTTATCAGAATGTTTTCAATATATTCAATAAACATAATTTAATTAATAAATTGAGATAATTTCCATATTTTTGTTTAAATCCTTTCAAAGTTGTCTGCTGTAGATAGTTATGAGTTGTTATTTGACAGATAGATTCGGCTAACAACGTTTCTGTTAGATAAATTGGACTACTCTGTGGCTTGAATCCCGTATCAAGTCTGATTACACATATGTATTATATGGATTATTTAAAGTATCAAGTCTGATTACACATATGTATTATATGGATTATTTAAAATATCAAGTCTGATTACACATATGTTTTATATGGATTATTTAAAGTATCAAGTCTGATTACACATATGTTTTATATGGGATATTTAAAATATCATGTCGTAGTACACACATTTATTATACATTTTATATGGGAAAATAAAAATATGATGTCTGATTACACATATATTTTATAGGGGATATTAAAAGTATCATGTCTGAATACACATATGTATTATACATTTTATATCTTATATTAGAAGCATGATGTCTGATTACACGTATATTTTATGTTAGATATTAAAAGTATCATGTAAGAATACTCATATATACAATAACGGATACTAAAAGTATCATGTATGGTTACACATACATGTATGAACTTGTAAAATTGCCATGTATATTATACATTTAAATGGGTAATTAGAAGTATGATATATGATTACACGTATTTTCCATGTGGGAAAGTGTTTCATAAGGGATAATGGAAGTATGATGTCTGACTACACATACATTATATGAGATATTAGAAGTTTGATGTTTGATAACACTTATATTTTATTTAATTATTTGAGTAATGCTGTTTGATTACACGTTTATAAATATATAGATATATTTATTCAGGAAAAAAGGCTATTTTCCCAACATTCCACATACATATTACACTTTTGTTTTAACAAGGTCAAATGGCAGACTATATCATATGGGATATTGGAAGTATGATGTCTGATTACACTTATATTTTATTTAAATATTTGACGAATGCTGTTTGATTACACGTTTATGGATAGATAGATATATTTATTCAGGAAAAAAGGGCAATTTGCTAAACATACCACATACATATTACACTTTTGTTTTAACAAAGTCAAATGGCAGACTATATCTATTGGATATTGAAAGTATGATGTCGGATTGCACTTATATTTTATTTAAATATTTGACGAATGATGTCTGATTACACGTATATTTTATATGGGATATTGGAAGTATGAAGTATGATTAAACGTATATATTATGTGTGGAAGTTTAATGTCTGTTGACACGTACAATTTATATGGAATATAAGAAGAATGGTTACTCATATATTGTATATGGAATGTTTGAAGTTTGATGATTACACGCATATTTTATATGAAATATTGAAAGAATGATGTCTGATTACACGTGTGTTGTTTATGGGATATTAGAAATATAATGACTGATTACACTTATATTTTATATGGGATATTAGAAGTATGGTGTCTGATTACACGTATATTTTATATGTGATATTAAAAGTATAATGTCTGATTACACGAATATTTGATATGCGATATTGCAAGAATAATGTCTAATTACACGTATATTTTATATGGGATATTAGAAGTATGGTGTCTAATTACACGAATATTTCATATGGGATATTGCAAGAATAATGTCTGATTACACGTATTTTATATGGGATATTGGAAATATTATATCTGATTACACGTATATTCTATATGAAGAAAATGTGAATTATAATTTTGAACACAAGGTATAATCAAAGTACTGCAAGTACTGGTAACGAATTATTTTGAAAATGTAATTAATAATTGCATTTGATCATGTTTTTTTTATGCCCCCGGAATCTCCGATTCGGTGGGCATATAGTTTTTGGCCTGTCTGCACGTCTGTCTGTCTGTCTGTCTGCACACAAAAAAACTTTAACCTTGACCACTACTTTTGAACCATAACAGGTACGGCTACCATATTTCACACGTGTATTTCTTGTGACATGACCTTTCTGTCAGTACCAAAATTTTTGACCTTGTGACCTTGACATTTGACCTAGATGTTGCCATTCTCGGAAAAAACTTTAACCTTGGCCATTACTTTTCAACCATAACAGGTACGGCTACCATATTTCACATGTGTATTCCTTGTGACATGACCTTTCTGTCAGTACCAACATTTTTGACCTTGCGACCTTGACCTTTGACCTAGATGTTGCTATTCTCGAAAAAAACTTTAACCTTGGCCATTACTTTTCAACCATAACAGGTACGGCTACCATATTTCACATGTGTATTCCTTGTGACATGACCTTTCTGTCAGTACCAACATTTTTGACCTGGCGACCTTGACCTTTGACCTAGATGTTTCCATTCGGGGGCGTCCGTGTTTCACAAACACATCTTGTTTTAGTATTAAGCTTGCTTTATAACTTAGGATTTTTTTGACAATCCATTCTGTTCTATGATTATAAATAATCTTTGTCCATATATATTTTAAAAGAGGCATCTTTATTAATTGACAGGTTTTTGGTGCAAACTTTCTTAATGTGTGATTATTTGCTAATATTTTCATGTTAATAGTCAAACTTTCTTAACATTTTAATTACTGAGGAACTTGTATGTTGATCAATACATTGTGGCTAATGGAGAATATCTCATTATGAGCTAGTTTTCCTTTGATAGCATAATGTTTTCCGCACTGTTGCATACTATGTTTCTTTCATAACATTTCTTACTTTACCCTTTGATTAAAAACTTAAATTCACAAAATTAAAATTAAGAAGCAATATAGTATAAATTGAGACCTTCTAATTTTGCTTCATTTTGTTATCTCAAAATGCTTATGTTTGATCACAGGGACTTGCTCCTCTAAAAATAGATATTACCCTATCTATACATATATATTAATATATATGCATAGATAAGGTCATATCTATTTTTAGAGGATCAAGTCCCTGTGCTTTGGTCGCATAGTAGTGCGAAATGTTGTGATTTGTTTTGGCAGGGACGTAGATATATCTACGTCCCTGGTTTTGGGATGTATTCCATATGCAACGTCATTATATAATGTAATCAATAGTTTGTACAACTTCAAATTTGTCCAAAATGCTTGCTTTACTAAAGGGAATGTTTAATGTATTTTAATCTAATATTCAACAACTCTATTTATTAATTGAACACACCTAACAGACTCTTCCGATGGGTTAAATGTTAAATAAATATTGATAACATATTGGTAAATCATTTAATTGTGTTAAACGTTATTATTTGAGGGACACATTGTGTATAACTTGAGAAGAACAGACAAAATACATAACTTCATCAGTCAAAATCCTCCACGGGAACTCCCGTTTCCAAAGATCGATTCTTTTGTGAGAAACTGTTTAATGATGTTTTCTTTTAATTGGCTGTTGTTTATTTACCACGTCATTGATTCAAAACATATTCTGCTATTGCAAAACTCTCCAGTTCTTCTGTTTTTGATATGTTTTAATAACGAACCAGGTTTAATTGGTTGTGCAGACGGATCTGATTCGCCCGCGAGCAGACATTAGTTGTGTATCAATTCCGAAGCATGATAACTCCTGTTCCGTGAGAACTGCACATACTAGTGAAGTGTCAAATTATACCAAGGCATACGGTGTTAGGATAATTTATTCGACTGCGATTATATTCAACGATTGGGATTTCTCTAGAAAATGCGTCACTTTCATTTCGTCTTACGATTAAAACGACGCAGAGAAAATGCTTTAATTTCGTTATTTCGGATTTAAATTTGTGATACGACAAACAGGAAATATTTTCAATGCGTTTTTTCTGCATTTCAATGCGTGATCGCGTATTCGCGCACCTTATCTGGAGCTCTGCAGATACATTGCTCTACAGCGTGGGGTCGAAGGTCAGGTTGCTTGTATTACATAATGGGCACCTGTTTACTACGTCACAAGTCAATTGGCCTAAAACTTCGAATTCATACGTGCCTACAGACAAATGAAATATATGCATTTACTGTTAATTTGATATGTTCTCGAGAATTGATTCTCCATGTTGATTCGATAGTATAAATATGACTTCACTTTATTGAAATAACACATAAAAGTGATTCAACATCGCAAAAATACTAGGACTATTTTCAGCAAAGGTGTAGTTTAACAAAACGCCAAATTGTAAAGGTCAAATCTCGTACCAATCTCAAGAACTCATCTATTTTTTGAGAAAAAATAATTCGTTAAAAATAACAAATACCTTGCTTCTCATGACAGGTATTGTGTAAGAGAATTGACCGTTGACGTGCATATAAGAATAAAAGCAATAGAGCTACACTGATAGGTTTCTAGAAGAGCTTACATCTATGGCTCTTCTAAGAATATGGGTAAAGGCACTGATAAGCCGATAAATAATAAAGCACATCACCGTTCGCAGATGTAATAAAAACTCATCATAGATTAACGTACATGATTGCAGTGTTGTATTCATTACACTTATATACAGTGGGTTTGTTAATAACTTAATTTGCTAACGTGAACATTATCAATACCAAAGCATTATTGTAAACAGGGGGTATCGATATCTTAATCAAAGCGCTGAAAGCGCTGATGGTATAGGGGCATATGTAAGTTGAACATATATGGCATAGATAATATGGACAAACATTGTTGAAACAATAAACAATGACCTTTAAAACAAACCATACCAAAAATGTGTGAAGCAACACATACTGCCTGCCAATAACATATACCTTATGTATCAAAGTTTGACCCTTTTCTTGTACAAAGAAAATAAATCAGGATGTACAAAAGATTGACAAAAAAAACGAGCAGCGACCCTTAATTAATCAAAGTACAAAGTACTGAAGGTAGAATTGCGATCGTTTAAGAAGAGATACGGAAGTGCATATATGAATATTTATTTTACCGGTTACCTTCAGGCAAAGTTTCAAGTGTGTAACCCTTTCCAGTGCTGAGATTTTGCCTCAACCTGAAACTTTAACCAAAATGTTGACGAACAGACAGACCGAGAGACAGACATCGCCAATCTATAGACCGGAATTGCTAGAGCAATCTGGCCAAAAATAAAAAAAAAATCATCAATTTTAGCAGTAAAATCCTGCCAAGAAGTAATGAATTGAGAAAAAAATGTGCTGAGAGGTCCATAATTTCAAACTTGCTAAGATTTGGTCTGTGCAATGAATGTACAAATTGAAAAATGTAATGTTGACATGTATTTTCTACACCATCATTGTAATGTTGTTTATCATAAATAAAATTATTCCTTTTTTTAAATAAACTCTTAATCAAAATGTGTGTCTCAGTGTTGTCTTCTTCAGCAGTTTGACAGAAACAAAGCCTAATTCTGAAATTGTGTCAATGTGCTATTTGTCAACTCTGTCCCATAAGTTTTGCTTGTGATTTGAACTCTCATAAAAAAAGCACGGAAAGGGACAACTTTCCCAACTTTGATTAAATATGTTTTCAATTAAATTGTAAAAAATCTTTTTCTTGTTTTTTGAAAGTTTTGTCATTATTATTTAAGACGGACATTATATACTAGAATAGCCAACTGACTATCATTTGAAAAAGTGTTTCTTATTTAAACCTTTCCCACTTGCATACGTAATTGCAGCCGACGACTTTTGAAAACATTGATGCAGAAGAAGAAATTGCTCATAACAAGCTTTCTCCTTTTGCAACAATGTTTTCAACTATATTCAATGATTACACTTCCAATAAATGTGATTTTCTGTATCTTTGCTCAGATTTTTTTTAATTCGTCTGCTGCAGAGTTTTTATATTGTGGGGTGGGTTGTGATTTGTTAAAGGGCAAGCAGGATTGGGAATTGAGTGTTGCACTTATCCTAATGAAACACTCGCCTGCCTGTGCATGTTTTAGCTTAACTTAACTTGTTAATGTTCTTTCCATCATCAACTTAGTCGTCTGTTAGTAATCAACTCTATGAACGAAATAATCGCGTCAAAATCTTGAATCGCGTCAAAATCATAACGAACAAACTGTCACAATCTAATTTTGAACTGTGTAATACAAATTTAGAATAAAAGGTTGAATCAGTTATGTTGTAACAACCAATATCCGCGGGTCATTTACCTGATTTTGGCCGAAAGAAATGATCGATTTCTTGCAAGATTTATTCGTTATTCGTTCTGCCTTAATCAAAGTATTCTAAACGCTTTATAAACAAGTGATTTAAAGCGCTCAAATCATTTGATGAAATGTGTTTCTTTAGACGCGGACCTTGTCGAAAGCACCTATCCAAAATGCAAAATCATCGTTAATCGTTGTCGAAGGAATAGATGGACTGAGAGAAAGAGACAGAAAAGGCTTAGCAATGCATACTATCTTTATGAATAAGGACATGAACGAATATGTATGGACTAGCGCCTAGAATTTCGTACTAGCCGATCATTCATTCCACTCGCTTATGCTAGCGGGCGAGTGGATGTTTACATCTCTGCCGAGAGGGAAAAAAGGGTTACAATTTACAAAGGGTAATTGCGCGGTGCAGTGCTATATTGGCGTAGTGATATCTAAATAATTGTGTACACTTTAAATATGATATTTACACTTACAAGACTTGTTATTTTCTATTATAAGCTTGAATAATCGGATTTTTTTTTCGTTACTCTATGTTTGCTTTTGTGAGCATTCGTAAATTAGCCAAACCAAAAATTGCACTTAATTGTTGGTGGTGAAGGGCATATACATCACGTGACTTCAAACTCACTATGACTATGGCAGCCTCTGCGCATGCGCAAGTCTACCAAAAATATTTCCAGTTCAGAAATCACTAAATATCCACAATGTATATGTTCTCATGCTGATAAATGAAAGACAATCGAAAGTATGCTAGAGTTATGTTTCTATTTGCACTGCACATCTGTAGCTCAGAGTTCCCTATACACTAAGTCTTAAATTGATACATTGGACATCTATTGAGACAATAACCGAAGAAATGAAAAAAATGAGTTTACACCTAAAATACCAGATCAGATTTGTGTTCAAAATATTGTATCGATCTCCTAATCCCAATGTATACGTGTGACGACTTTGAAATGGTTCCGCGAAACAGAAACAAAGTTTTGACCCATTAATGCAAACCGTAACGGACAGACGGACGGATGGATGAACATAAAGACGGACAGCTCCGGACAAAGTACACAGCTTGGGGAAGCACTCATTAACGAACAAGAGCATTTCACGGAAAGCATGTGTTGCATGCGAAAGTCATATAATAAGTGAGAACACGGAAAGACAAAAATATACACACTCCAAACGCAGCATGCTAAAGTTATGGTAATGGTGCACTGCAAATCAGTAGGTCATAAGTTACCTACAAACCAAGTTTGAAATGGATACAATGGAAATTAATTAAGACAATCGCTGAACTAAATAAGGAAAAATGGAGATAACTCAAATAAACAGACCAGAGTTATGTACCTTGTACTTTGCCATTCTCCTGATCACACGGTATAAGTGTGACCACTTTGAAATAAATATGCCATACAGTAACAACGTGTTGACCAATACATGCAATCCATGAAGTATTGATTACAGAAGTCGTACAAGGTAAATTTACAAAAACCTATTAAGACTACATTTCTAGTTTATTTGTCAACAGATACATTGAGGACTAGATTACACGTTGACGGACGTTGAGTCTCCAATTAACGCGAATGCATATACATTATAAATCCTGTCCCAAAATCGCTAGAAGCGCCTCAATTATAACAAAATGACTTTGAGGTTATAACTCGCGTGTATGTTGACATTTTCGGCCAAATTTCTTTCCGACGTTTGACAAAAGTCAATGCGACATGCGTCATTCGTCTTTCACCAATGGGCTAAGTCTATGTGGAAAAGCAGCCAGTTGCTTGGGAAGATTGTTGTGTGGAGTACTGGTGTGAGAAAACCAGGAAATACATTTGTAGGTGAACTGGCCGCCGTGGTATTACTGAGGAAATGTTAAAAAAGGCGTTAACACCAATCAATCAATGTTGAAATTAACTTATCTCTAATTTGTAGATTTAATTTCTATTTGTTATTTTGAATAGTGATGAAAACATTGTGGAAAAAGACAAACTTGCTGATTATCATTCATCTGTTAAGGTGTGTTAAATGTGTCTAAAAGGGGCAACGGTTTAAATAACAAATGTTTTCGTAATCTACGTTATAGACAAAATTGATTCATGTTTCATAACGGAAACGGTTCAACATTGCTCGTTATCATTCACCTCTAGCATGTTATTTAAAATGTGTCGAGTAAAAGAATGTCCATAGTAAAACGTTCAAATATGAAAGGAATTAATTTGAAACGTGTTTGAAAGCATTGTGTCAAAAGGAGGAATTGCTCATTGTCAGCAATAGCTCCATTTTCAACAATATTTTCAATATTCGAACTGTTATAGTATCACGTAAAGGATTCCGCTTCCATGGGGAGGATGTAACCATTTTTCGCTTACAGATGTGCAGCAGACGACAATCGAAAACATTGTGACAAACGGAGAAATTTCTTATCGTAGGCAATTTCTACTTTTGCCACAATGGTTTCAACTCCTTTCAATAATTTTATTTACAGTGATTTTCTTATTTCTCTATATATAAGTCGACTGTTGTAAACTAATGGGGTCACAGCACGATCGACGTTACCTAACACCACTGACATTGAGGTCAATCATAGTTCAGAGTTTGATTCAAGCGTTGGAACTATTTTGTCTCATTAATTAATGCAAGTGGAGGGTTTTTCGTGATTCGGTCGAACCAATGAAATCGTTGAAAGGGCAGATTATAACCAATCAAAACTCGATTTGGGCGTAGGAATTCAATTTGAGTGGACTGTGGTTGCAGCCGTAATCCGACTTTTCGAAAGCAGCCTGAGTATGGGATATTGGCGAAACGCCCCTATCCCAAAAATCACTAAGCACAGGTACGAGTAAAAGGCAATCACTGATAATCGACCTGTCTGACCTATGCCAATACAACGGAATTTTCCCATAAGTTTACACAGGGACACTATATTACATAGTGTCCCTGGTTTACATTATCGAATTCGAATCATAGCACGCATTATCGCTACGATCATTGTTTTGATTATACCAAAATCAGCGCCGATTTACATTTATATTGATCTCTAATGTAGAACTCTGATTTACTGTGTGCCTGTTAACATTTTACCTCATATACAAATAGAATGTTCACCAATGTATCAAAAAAGTATCTCTTATCAGAATATTTGAAGTGATGTCATTACTTGAAATATTATCACTGGCGAAATAAAATGGACATGGAAACACCATACGCACAAGTTAGCTGTTTGATCATGTATTGCGCCATCGTTTATATCAACGTCAAATTACGCCCAATATATCCGCGGTCAAATAGTTCCTAAAAAAATGTGATTGCGTAGAAATTAGTGAATTTAAAATATCTTCACCACAATGCATGGAATGAATCATTATAAATACATGCATATTTATAAGATGTACTCAAAAAAATTGTTTTGATCAGTTTAAGTATTTTGACCTTGTTTGAAATTGAAAGTTGAGTATGTGAAAAATCGGCTTCGTCCCAGCCCGATTTCGTTCAAAGTGACGGTAACCATCTTCGCGGGGCGAATTCTTCCTTGCATACAAATTACACTCCGCCCATTTTCTCTGGATTATTTTAAAGCTTTATGGTAAAATATCAAAAGTGATGATTGAACTTGGTTGATTCACATTGACACAAAGAAGAAATTCAATTGGTGTAACGTGACCTTACAAATTCATCATTGGACGTGTCATATTTCATTTACCCATGAACTTTCGATACGATATTCCCCAATAAAGCTAACATATAAACAATAAACACGTGCTAACAAACTCGTTTATGTTTCTTTTTTAACACTGGTGTATACTGTATTATTTGCATTATGTAACAATGAAATTACGATACGAGATCTACTCTTGAAACTTGCTTACCTTCGAACAACACACTCGTACTTGTATACTTGTTTGTAATTCTTTACCACTAATCGTACAACTTGATAACTAATAAACATCATGTACCAATGACGAGATCTTCTCTTACAAACTTACAAAACCTTATGCTGTCGAACTCGTTTGTAATACACAGAACTATGTAACTTGGTATAGAACTCCCGTGACAAAATGTCTACCATAGATAACATATTTCTATTATGATCGCAGTTCATTTTTTCTTTGTATATGACATATTACGACACAATTATATTTGAAATATTTATATCGTTTGTGTTAAATATATCGTTTCGGACATTTTTATTCTCTAGGTGAGGGAAGTCCGTCCAATTTGCACCTTAATTCTCATTGGATGAGCCTCCCTGGTAACGAGCACCTGTCAGAACCTCGTGTTGTTATTCTAGATTATATCCGACATTTTCTTCCAAAGGCAAAACTTATCATAACTTTCAGAGATCCTATTGAAAGGTAAGGGCTTGTCATAGTGTCAGAAGAAATTTACCTTAAAGTTTAATGGTGTATGCTTACATATAGACAATAGTTTAATGGCGTATGCTTACATATAGACTATAGTTTAATGGCGATGCTTACATGTAGACTATAGTTTAATGCCGATGCTTACATGTAGACTATAGTTTAATGGCAATGCTTACATGTAGACTATAGTTTAGTGGCGTATGCTTACATGTAGACTATAGTTTAATGGCGATGCTTACATGTAGACTATAGTTTAATGGCGATGCTTACATGTAGACTACAGTTTAATGGCGATGCTTACATGTAGACTATAGTGTAATGGCGTATGCTTACATGTAGACTATATTTTAATGGCGTATGCTTATATGTAGACTATATTTTAATGGCGATGCTTACATGTAGACTATAGTTTAATAGCGATGCTTACATGTAGACTATATTTTAATGGCGTATGCTTACATGTAGACTATAGTTTAATGGCGATGCTTACATGTAGACAATAGTTTAACGGCGTATGCTTACATGTAGACTATATTTTAATGGCGCTGCTTACATGTAGACTATAGTTTAATGGCGTATGCTTACATGTAGACTATAGTTTAATGGCGTATGCTTACATGTAGACTATAGTTTAATGGCGTATGCTTACATGAAGACTATAGTTTAATCGCGTATGCTTACATGTAGACTATACATAGCATTGAAAACACTGTTCTTCGAACAAGTTAGTTTGTTCTATTCCTTCGGTGCTTTCAAAGCCGTCTGCTGCATTATCCGTCAAAAGTCGTTAGTATCATGGTAGTTGTTAACTATTGTGCTTAATTTGAATTTTTCTTAACAAAGAGGGTCTTAAAATATGAAAAAGGACTAACAGAAAGCAAACAAATTTAAAATGCGCATCATCTCAACCATTTTGGATTTTACAACAATATTCTTGGTGCGAGTAACTGATAATTCCAGGAAGAAGCAGTCATCAAAAGTGATAAAATGTAACAAGAACTTGTCGTGTCGTACTTTACCTGTGTCCCACATACAGCAAATATGCAGCAGGCCAACTTTACTTAAATTTCATTTTGTAACACTCATTGTCATATTTACTGATATGTTGTATTTGAGCCAGTGTTTGAGAAAAGTTACAAAATGGTATTTGTTAATATAGTCTTGTCCACTTGCTCAATCTTAACAGAACTTAGCTGACAGCATCTTCTAATAAGCTTTTATAAGTTATATGTGAACAGTGATGCTTTCGATAAGACTATGTTGATTGCAAAGTCTGAATTGAATCAGAAAAGTTGATATGTAGACAGGATATTCTAGTAAGCTTGTGAACGTTATATGTGAAAAGTGTAGATCAGACTTTGCTAAATGCATAAGCACGCACTCATTTTGTTTCAGACTCTACTCCGATTATTATCACGAATACGGGAGTTTGAACAGATCTAACCATCCCACCCCACAACAATTTCACCAGATAGTTGCCAGTGCTATGGATATGTATTCAGAGTGTTTTGACAGTCGGACGGTCAGAAGTTGTGTTTATGATCCGGAGTTTTATACGAAAACAAAAGTACGTTTATATGTCATCCCGTATCAACACCATTTGAGCCGTTCCTCGTGACCACCATCATTATGGCCTCTGCGTAATGTATCGATCCAGGTCAGCCCGCGCAGGCTACTCTTGACCGACAAATTCCGTCTCTGAGAGATAGAGGTAAAGAGTAATGATTCCTGAAACGGAAACTCCACAGAAGGCGAAACGTGTCTGTCCGGATTAGCCTGCGATTCATGGTTAGGATGATCTGGGTCGATACTTAAAACAGAGTCCACAATGTTGGTTCTCTCGTTATTCGGCTCATTTGTCATCGGGAGTATGCAACTATTCAACATGCGTCTCCATGCAGTCTAATCCGCGCATATCCTGTCCGTTATTTAGTATTTCAAACGTGCGAACATTTTTTGTATTCGATCAAGGGGGGATGTACACGTGTGAACATTTTCCGTATTCGATCAAGGGGGGATGTACACGTGTGAACATTTTCCGTATTCGACCAAGGGGGTTGTACACGTGTGAACATTTTCCGTATTCGATCAAGGGGGATGTATACGTGTGAACATTTTCCGTATTCGATCAAGGGGGATGTATACGTGTGAACATTTTCCGTATTCGATCAAGGGGGATGTATTCTATCAAGGGGGATGTATTCGATCAAGGGGGATGTATTCGATCTAGGGGGATGTATTCGATTAAGGGGGATGTTTTCGATCTAGAAGGGATGTATTCTATCAAGGGGGATGTATTTGATCAAGAGGGATGTATTTGATCAAGGGGGATGTATTAGATCAAGGGGGGATGTACAAAAACCGACAATGAAGCCACAACCTAATAGTTTCAAATTCAAAATTACAAAATGTAGGGTTTCCTGTAGATCAAGTTACCTAACGCAATTCATAAAACGTCCACTTCTGTGCGGGAGGTCATTGCATCGATCTCCTTCCGGGTCATACCAAGTATTTAAATGTGGTAGCAATGGCATTTGCTCCTTCGCGGTTGTGAGGTTACGACTGACTTTCTGGTTTCTGGATAAATGGACCAGTAGTTCTGGTATCTTACTCAGGAAATGTCGTGATATAGCTGAACAACTGTTGAGGTAGGCGTAAAACACCATACAAACACACACATCTTAATGTAATAAGCAATAAGTAAAAATCATTAAGCTCGGACAGTATAGCTAGAGAAACTGATCAAATGAACAGGCTTATCTGATAGCTTACTCTTTTCAAAACGCCTAACTTTAGTACAAGTTTGTGTGTCCCTTGTCTTGGTAGGGATCACTTTCCGGTCGTTTGTCTGTCTGTCTAGAGGGCGACACATGTGTGCCTTAACCTGTCCCATAAGTGTTCTGACGCCTCTGCAGCATACGACGTTTGTAAACGTTGTTGCAAAAGATGAAATTGATGAGCAATGTCCCCTTTTGCCATAATGTTTTCAACTTTGTTTAAAAATTAAAAACTCATTACTGGATTTACACGTTTTTGTAAATATGATTTCAAAGTCGTCTGTTGCAGACTTGTTCCAAGTGAGAATGGGTTGAAGTACTCTTGTTTTCATTTGATCTTTTACATTGTATTTTACTTTTCTTATTTGTGTATATTACAGATGCAAGTACAATTAGGTATTTATCACATTTTCTGGGAAGAACTTATTCGAGTATTCCCCCGTGAGCAGATTCTCGTGGTACAAAATAAACATATCAGTACTATCGAAACTTATAGAAGGCTTTATTCTTTTCTTAATATAGGTAGGTAACGTTTTACATAGTCGGGATTATCATGCCACCCATACATACTAGAGGAAAGCCCTTCAGGTTTTTTGGCGTTAACTCTTTCCCACCTATAGACGCAATTGGACACATCTGCAGCAGCGACTTTTGAAACATCGAGTCAAAAGGAGAAATTGTTCAAAACGAGCAATTTCTCTTATTGCCACAATGCTTTCAACTTTCTTCAGTAATGTTACCTTCATTTGTAGAGAGTTTCCGTGCTTTTGGCTAACTCTCGTGCTTTTGGCTAGATATTTTCAAAGTCGTCTGCTGCATATTTGTTGTATGGGGGAAAGGGTTAACCGTTTACCAGATACAATAATGACGTTTAAATCACGACTGCTTCGAATATACTTCAGGAAACACTAGAACAACTAGAAAATCGGAAGTGTTTTTTAACGAATTATTTTTTCTTAAAAAATATTTCTGTTATAGTATTTGATACGTGATTTTACCTTTAACATTTCCCATTTCGCGTTTTGTTAAACAACACCTTTGCTGAGGCTACATAGTAAAAGCCTCGATTCACAACTTTGTCAGACTCCGGAAATTCGAAGATGAATTTCATATAACATAACGAGGGGGTATATGTGGCTAAGATATGTGTATGCCTGTTTGTAGAGCTAACTTTTGCATCTACGTGGTAGGGCATTTAGCATTCTCTTCAAGAGGTCTAAGGCTCGAGACATTGCCAGGTCGGATCTTTTAGGACTGAAACAGAGATAATAGAATAAAAATAAAACAAATATTTCGTTATTTATTTGAATCAATGAAATAATAGAGTTATCTTATATAAAATATGTTATTATTACTTTCTTATTTCGTTACAGCACAACTATCAGATACTGAAATACACGGATCGATCAACGTGAGAAAAGCATCAAACAAAAAGCGAGAACCAATGTTAAATGCGACTTACCAAATGTTGTATGCATTTTATAAGCCGTTCAATGAGAAAATGGCAGGATTAATGCAAGATTCGAACTTTTTATACCGTCACGAATTAGTATAACCAAATTATTTAATATTGAAATTAATATATATGGGTTTCTATATGAATGTTTACATGTATGTATGTATGAATGTTTACATGTATGTATGTATGAATGCATGTATATGTATATGTGTATATACATATACGAAAAAGGAAGTACCGACTCACGGTCAACATTTTAAATTGTAATTATTTGCATATATAGACGTAAATTTTCATCTACACTTGCAATGTTTGCCTGTACAGAGGTACACATTCGTCAAAACTGTCAATGTTTGCCTGTACAGACGTAAACTTTCGTCAACACTGTCAATGTTTGCTTGTACAGATGTAGACTTTCGTCAACACTTGCAATGTTTTCCTGTAAAGACGTTCACGTTCATCTACACTGTCAATGTTTCCCTGTACAGACGTTCACTTTCGTCAACACTGTCAATGTTTGCCTGTACAGACGTAAACTTTCGTCAACACTGTCACTGTTTGTCTGTACAGCCGTACACGTTCGTCAACACTGTCAATGTTTGCTTGTACAGACGTAAACTTTCGTCAACACTTGCAATGTTTTCCTGTAAAGACGTACACGTTCGTCAACACTGTCAATGTTTGCCTGTACAAACGTTAACTTTCGTCAACACTGTCAATGTTTGCCTGTACAGACGTAAACTTTCGTCAACACTGCCACTGTTTGTCTGTAAAGCCGTACACGTTCGTCAACACTGTCAATGTTTGCCTGTACAGACGTAAACTTTCGTCAACACTTGAAATGTTTTCCTGTACAGACGTACACGTTCGTCAACACTGTCAATGTTTGCCTGTACAAACGTTAACTTTCGTCAACACTGTCAATGTTTGCCTGTACAGACGTAAATTTTCGTCAACACTGTCAATGTTTGCCTGTACAGACGTAAACTTTCGTCAACACTGTCAATGTTTGCTTGTACAGACGTAGACTTTCGTCAACACCGTCAATGTTTTCCTGTAAAGACGTACACGTTCGTCAACACTGTCAATGTTTGCCTGTACAGACGTAAACTTTCGTCTACACTTGCAATGTTTGTCTGTACAGACGTAAACCTTCGTCAACACTGTCAATGTTTGCCTGTACAGACGTAAACGTTCGTCAACACTGTCAATGTTTGCTTGTACAGACGTAGACTTTCGTCAACACTTGCAATGTTTTCCTGTAAAGACGTTCACGTTCGTCTACACTGTCAATATTTGCCTGTACAGACGTTCACTTTCGTCTACACTGTCAATGTTTGCCTGTAGACACGTTAACTTTCGTCAACACTGTCAATGTTTCCCTGTACAGACGTTCACTTTCGTCAACACTGTCAATGTTTACCTGTACAGACGTAAACTTTCGTCAACACTGTCACTGTTTGTCTGTACAGACGTTCACTTTCGTCAACACTGTCAATGTTTGCCTATACAGACGTAAACTTTCGTCAACACTGTCACTGTTTGCCTATACAGACGTACACGTTCGTCAACACTGTCAATGTTTGCCTGTATAAACGTTAACTTTCGTCAACACTGTCAATGTTTGCCTGTACAAACGTTAACTTTCGTCAACACTGTCAATGTTTGCCTGTACAGACGTAAACTTTCGTCAACACTGTCAATGTTTGCTTGTACAGACGTAGACTTTCGTCAACACTGTCAATGTTTTCCTGTAAAGACGTACACGTTCGTCAACACTGTCAATGTTTGCCTGTACAGACGTAAACTTTCGTCTACACTTGCAATGTTTGTCTGTACAGACGTAAACCTTCGTCAACACTGTCAATGTTTGCCTGTACAGACGTTCACTTTCGTCAACACTGTCAATGTTTACCTGTACAGACGTTCACGTTCGTCAACACTGTCAATGTTTGCCTGTGCAGACGTAAACTTTCGTCAACACTGTCAATGTTTGCCTGTATAGACGTAAACTTTCGTCAACACTGTCAATGTTTACCTGTACAGACGTATACATGTTTGTCAACACTGTCAATGTTTACCTGTACAGATGTAAACTTTCGTCAACACTGTCATTGTTTGCCTGTACAGACGTAAACTTTCGTCAACACTGTCAATGTTTGCCTGTACAGACGTAAACTTTCGTCAACACTGTCAATGTTTACCTGTACAGACGATAACTTTCGTCAACACTGTCAATGTTTACCTGTACAGACGTTAACTTTCGTCAACACTGTCAATGTTTACCTGTACAGACGATAACTTTCGTCAACACTGTCAATGTTTACCTGTACAGACGTTAACTTTCGTCAACACTGTCAATGTTTACCTGTACAGACGATAACTTTCGTCAACACTGTCAATGTTTACCTGTACAGACGTTAACTTTCGTCAACACTGTCAATGTTTTCCTGTACAGACGTATACATGTTCGTCCACACTGTCAATGTTTGCCTATATAGAAGTACAATCTCGTCAACGCTTTCATTAATGTTTGCCTGTACAACATGAAACACAAGAGGTAACTTCTCTCAAAGTTCTAAAAGTATAGCCTCATTCGTACAGAAAACTCATGTTGCCTTATAAGCAACAGACAACTTTTGAAAACATTTGTGACAAAAGGAGAAATTGCATTTATATGAGCAATTTACTTTTTTTGCCACAATCCTTTCAATAATGTTCAATAATTTCAATTTAGTTTATAGAGATTTTCCTTATTTTATCCTGATATTTATAAAAATGATTTGCTGTATGTGGAAAATACTTGATGTACCTTCATACGATGTCGAAACGAAGGTGAAGCATGACCCTTTTTATCGCCCCATGCTTCTCGTTTGTTTGTTTTTTTCGCACCTCCGTTTGGGGTTGGGGAATATGTGTGTGAGAGCATGAACCAGTAATTCAGTGGATTGACATTGACTAGTGAGCCTCGACCTTTCAGAAACTACCTTCACGTTTTTACACAAATTAACTATTTAAGTGAAAACCATAGCAAAGATATTTTGCATTACTTTTAAATTTTATTTGTGGAATTGAGGATTATTTTATTATATGGGTATATTTTATCAGATGTAAATATCTTCAAAAAAAGTTCTATTTACAAGTTAATATTTCTACTCAGTATATGTTCAGATCTTCGTGTCCATCTGATGTCTTAAAGCCACCCTGACACTGGCACGACTTTTGTTCACGCAATGCCACGCAATGCGTCGTGTCAATGCGTGCCATTTTGGTGCTACGCAGCGAAGCGTGAAGCTATGTTTGCGGACTGTTAGCGCACTGTACACGTATAATTTACGCACTGTCTACGCAATGCGTGGCCAAAAATGGGCCGCATTGGCACACATTGACACGCAATGACACTACTTGTTTACGCATAGGTTAAGTATTGTTCGCGCATTGTTCACGTCTACCGTACCGCATTATCCCACAGTGTCACGCACGACACGCATAGTTCCCGCTATCTTTCCGCATCGCAACGCATTACCCCGACGATTTCGCGCATGCGTGAAGTCGTCGGGGCAAGTTTTAGTCACGCTTTGTCACGCTCAGCGGCACGCTATATATATAGCGTGTTGTTTCACACCTTTAACTTCATTCCTCGACCTGCTGCGGACGATACATGATGCAGAATACCAGAGACACTGCTATTGCAGAACAGAAAAAGTGCCTATATCTGGCAGCTGCAGGACTGCTACTTCTTGAAGAGCTGGACAAAAGGAAGCAAGAGGAAGAGCTGAGAAAGAAGAAGAGACGACTCCAACTAGAACAAGGAAAGCAAGGACAGTGTGGGTTAGGAAATGGTTGACTAGAAGGTATGATTTCGGACATTATGACCAGCTATTGACAGAACTCCACAAGGAAAATCCCATAGGTTACAGGAATTACCTGAGAATTACACCTGACTTGTTCCAAGAGATGGTGGATAAGTTAGCCCCTCACCTTCAGAAACCGACTACACCATTTAGACGACCGCTTGAAATTGGACTCAAGTTGGCTGCCACCCTCCGCTTCTTTACCACTGGAAATTCCTATGCAAGTCTACAGTACAGCTTTCGAGTTGAAGGAAGTACAACCTGTAAGTTGTAAGTTCTTACTAGAGGTCTGCGAAGCCATCATTGCGGTCTACAAGGACGAAGTGCTCAGCTGCCCCAAAACTGAAGAAGAGTGGAAGGAGGTTGCTGAGAAGTTCAGCTCCAGATGAAACTACCACAACTGTCTTGGGGCACTGGACGGCAAGCACGTTGCTATGAAGAAGCCACCAAAAGGAGGCTCCTTCTATTATAATTACAAGGGCTTCAACAGCATTGTACTTATGGCAGTTGCAGATGCTGGGTATAAGTTCTTGTATGTTGATGTTGGGGCAGAGGGTGGTGCCTCAGATGGAGGAACATGGAAGAACTGCACGTTGCATGATGCCGAGAAACAACATCCACACTTGAGGAGGAGGAAGGAGAAGGAACATCCCTCTCTTTCTCTAGTATCTCTCTCTTTCTCTCTCTGGCCTGTCCTCTTTTTGTCTTTTCTTTATGGTCTTCGCCTTCCCATGGCATTCTTCTTGGTAGGCATGTTGTCTGTTCGATGGCGAGTTGCGTTGTGGCCATAATTATCGATGGGCCCGCTTGTATACGCACTGACGTTAGCGCCGGCGTCTGTCATTGGTCGTGAACTATGCATGAACACTCCGTGAGCAGTTCGTGCAATGCGCGAACGGTTCGTGACGTGCACGAACTATGTGTGAACTGGGCGTGCCATGATGACGTGAACAACTCGTAACAACACACTAACGACCACACGACCACTCCGCGACACGCTCAAATTCGTGAACGCGGCTCAGACTTGCGCATCCACAACGTGAACAGTTCGTGAACAATACGTGGCAGGGCGTGTAGTGGATTCCGATGGCACGCATTGACACGCAATGACACGCACCGTCGGCAGTGTTCGCGCCGAGTTCCCGCAGTGTTCACGCATGGTTCACGCGAGTGGCACGCACATTGTAAGAAATTGATGCGTGCCAATTTTTTGAAAATTTCAAAATTCTCATTACGACATGGCACGCACCCCGCACCCTTCACACACTCCTCACACTCGTTCACGAAGACTTCAATCATTGGCACGACACATTGCGTGGCATTGCGTGAACAGAAGTCGTACCAGTGTCAGGGTAGCTTTATCAGAACCTACACAAGTTGACGGAATTTTCCAACACTCTTAGGTAAATAATCTATGAACAGTGTAGATCTGAATCTACATTGTTCATACAAGTCCACGTGTACCGTTTGCATTGAAGGGCTCATAATATGAAAAGGCAAAGCCTCGTCACGAGCACAGCACCTATAATGGGTCTACGCTGTAGGTATATGACTACCATGATTAAGGAATATGTTACAAGCTGTCGGAACTGGGACCGTTAATGTACACTATCCCTACTTTATCTTTTGGTGCAAAGTAAAATCATCAAACATTTAAACATTCATTTCATCACATAAGCATACACATATATACTACAGTAAGGTCAAACATATTAATGGTGTTAACAAGATATCCCTCGATTTGGCCTTGTGACATAGTTTCAGAAAGGTTATATAGGAATGTTCAAAACATCCATCAGCCAAAGTTTCAACATGCTAACATTAAATGAAAATCTTTATGATCCGACATGACACATATTTGAACTTGGCCTAGATATCCTCAGGACAAACATTCTAAAATACTGAAGCAAACATTGAGGTCAAGAGTGTTTACAAGATTGTTCTCAAATGTTTCCTAGTGACCTTGTTCTTTTTTATCCAACATGATCTTTAATTGAATTTAGCCTAGATTTGACCATAACACCAATTCTAACAAAATGTCAACATGCTAAATGTCTGATTGTTTACAAAATGTGCCTTCAATTTGCTCTAGTGACCTAGTTTTTGACCCACCATGACCTTTACTTTTACTAGGCCTATATATTGTCAAGACAAAAATTCTGACAAAGTTTCAACCTGCTGAAGTAAAAGTGTGGTTTCTATTTGCGTCATAAAATGTGTAAACAATCTGCACTTGAGGACTTCTTCTAAAAATAGATTTACTTTTTCTTCTTATAAATGTGCGGTTTTAGTGGTCGCATTTAATTCTGTATGGCGGTAACGATTCCGAAATTTTAACCATTTGCATTTTCAGAAAAAAATCCCCAAAGCGAGTCCACAGGGAGGTGTTCCTGTGTGATCTAGAACAGAATATGACCCTATGCATAAATTTAGACATACAGGAGCACGTCCCTGTGATTCAACTCTGTGTTGGTGTACTTGGGTAGACATAAATATACATGTCTCTGATTTGGGTCGCAGGGTGTTTCGTGTAACGCTATGTTCAGCCAATTGGAATTTCAAAAAACCCAAACTTTCACATGCAACAGAGTTCATTCTGAATGACGTTGTTAATTTTAATTTATCCGCATTGAACTGATAAGACTGATCAGATGACCTGAACCTGTATCTTAGTTTTTGTATCGCTTTCCTTGACAAGGAGAGACAGCGATCACGTCTCCATCGTCTTATTCCACCTGTCTGTCAAACATTCACCTACTGTCTAATTTGCAAGCGACACGTGTATTCCTGCGAACACTCTTAGTCATAAGATACATGAGCCGTTCCACGAGCAAACCAAGATTAATTGTCAACCGATATTAGCCTGCGAAGTCCGCGCAGGCTAATCCGGGCCGACACATTCCGTGCCAGGGGCATGGAGGTATAGAGTAATGATCCCTGAAACAGAAAATCCACAGCAGGCGAAAAGTGTCTGTCTGGGTTAGCATGCGTAGAATGCTTAGACTGATCTGGGTCGATACTTTACGCTGAGTCTACAGTGTTGGTTTTCTCGTGATACGGCTTACATACTGTTGACCTATACACCAAGACGTCTTTTTGCCTGATGCGGCTGAACGTAGCATGAGTCAGTGCATTTGGACAAAGGTACGAGTTGGCTTTATAGAACGGTTTATATTTAGGTCAGCCTGTGTATCCATACAGTCTATTTAAGATATACACTGTCCACTTATTTTTGTTGAAATTGTGATAAGACTGAGGAGGTGACTGATTGAAACATACACTGTTTGGAAATGCCATGTTGTACCTTTTCGCATGTACTTGCTCATATATATCACAAGAGGCTGGTGTGATGGTATTTATCCACACACCTGAACGAGCCTTCTCTGACTGTACGGACCTGACGCTGAATGTTCTGAAGAGACTTCGGGATGTTAAGGAACAAACAACAACGGACATAACTAAACATTTGTAAACTATCCGTTTTATTCAATCGAATAACAAAGAAAATGCCATAGCTATTGTATAACAGGTTCGATAATTTATAGTATTCACCCGGATGAAACTTATTTGGAAATATATACTTCAGGGGACATAACTCGAGTTATTTCTTGTGTTGGTCTGGATTTACCAACCCTACCATTACAATATATAGGGTTAAACATTCACCAATAATGGCGACACCCGTTTTATATGATGTAGCAGGCAAATGCTTATAGCGACAACTTTTCTTTTAACCAAACCAGTTTTCCTTTCGAACTCAAAAGTAGTTTGCTTCTGTACTTATGTGAGCCATCCCAGGAGAAAACCAGCATTGTGGTCTCTGCGTAAAGTATGGACCGGACCAGCCTAAGCATACCGCGCAGGCTAACCCGGACAAACACTTTCCGCCTCCTGTGGAATTTCTGTTTCACGAATTATTACTCTATACCTCTACCCGCTTAAGGCGGAATGTGTCGGCCCGTACTAGCCTGAGCGGACTGCGCAGGCTGATTGGGTCGATACATTACGCAGAGAACATAATATTGGTTTTCTCGTGGAACGGCTCATGTATTGATTTCAAACATCAGTTGTGCTGTTTGGTTGATTCCGAAATGATTTGTATATTTGCCTTTTTACTACGTATGCGATCGCGATATAAAAGGGGAGGTGACAAATCTAGTCGTTATTATTGGTTCGAGCCATGGTACCAATTAACTATAGTATGCTGGGTACCAGACTACTTTTTTCTTTGGTGCAGTGCTATTCACAAAAAGGCATGCGTTAATTGGAATTAGCCTTTCAAATGAGAGAGTGGTAAACAGTTGACTGTCGCCTATTCGTACGCTAGTACCCTACTTCAATCATTTCTAACGACGGGATCGAAAAAGTATGGTTCGGCAATAAAACCAATTAGTTTAAGACTTGGAATTATGAAGAAAACCAATGTCAGTGTCATATAGTGACAAGAAAGAGCAATGTATGTGAAGTGTTTTCTTTTTCGAATGCCGCTCCACTAGGAGTTGATCATTGAACTTGTGATTTCCAATATTCATTAAAGATGCGCATACTTAAGTAAGTAAATCTTTTATTATAGTGGCATGTGTATGTACATAAACAAAACAATAGTACAAATAAGTAATAAATAACACCAGGCACAATGGGCCTATATGTCACTTTCAAAAAGAATATAATAAAGAAAAACAAAAAACAAAAGCACAAAACAAATATGGAAAACGTGTTGTTTTGGTATCGTTCTACTTCATAACGACAATATTAGATAGGAAGACATGGGCAGAACAATTAGAAAACATCTGTTCTAGCGACTTTTTTTTCCAAAAGACAAATAAGGTAGATACTGTGAATGTTTCTAGATGTTTCGATATTTGGAAGAACTGAGAGTTTGGTTTTGTAAGACGAGAGAACATTATCGTGTTAGGTCTACTGCCAAAATCAGTTTCTGAGTGAGATTGAGAGTCAAAAGTGGGGAGACAAATCCGGGTTAATATATCCTGCTGCGGAGCCAATAGAGGAATATATGGTAGTATGAATTGTGTCGCCTTGAGAGTACGACCACCATTGTCTTAATACCCTCGTCAGACCGGGTGGCGTCCTTACAGCTAGCGCTCTGACGGCGACAGAATCTGGGCCGAGAGGGCGTCAAGGTCGCCATGAGCGTTTTATAAGCCTGGTGGAAACGCCAGGCATCGTGCTGTGGTCGCCATGGTCGCCAATGAGCGCCGAGTCACGGCGTATTTTTGAGCATGTTTTAAACAAACACTTTGGTTCGGCGATCTGATCTGAAACGCGGTGAGAACGCGGTGGGTCGCAAAAGTCTTAAGACAGGCGTCGTAACATCTCCATGAACGTAGTAGTGAATATAGGGACTCCCGGTGCGCCTGTGGCGGTCTTATAGGGTTCCCACTGCGTTTATTGTGTTCCTAATACGACTATTGCGTGGTTACCAAGCTTTGATGTGAACGAAGGTAGCAGACAAAGAAATCAATGTTAACGGCCAGATATGAGAACGGATATCATTACTTCCGCTGATTATATAATCTGATTCATTGACGTCGTCGTGGAAATTTGGGTAGGAGAATATTTGGAATCTCCAGGACGACTTCTCGTCTTTTGAAAAAGCACAAAGGAATGCAGTCTTGAAATAGTATTTCAATGTGACCCCCTCTACACTGCGTTTAACCACTGGTGAATCTGGAAATACAAAAAAGATAATGTATACAAAATAATCATAATTTAGACGCTTCGAGCGAAAAGGGGTCAAATTGCAGATCCTCACAGTGTATAGAGGAGCGTGTTCATACTCACATTCTTGCAAACACCTTCTCAGTCTGCTTGTGTCTTCTATGTCATTTCTATCAAACCTTGGAAAGCTTCCTCACTGCCTTCAATTGCAAGGACCATTATGGGATGCAATATTGCTCTCCCTTCTCGATATTTTTTATTCCAAACAAATGTTATTCTTTCTTCATACAAATTGTTGTTACATGTAAACAGGATTAGAAATGATCCCGTATTTATTACTTCCGTCGCTCGTTTATACCACTTCACATACACGGATTTTTATTACGAGTCCTTACGGATCGCCAACTCGAAGTCAATCGCAAGCATCCGTAAATAACTCGTCACAACTGGTAACATCTCGCATCCGTGAAAAGAGAGGCAAATTTTTTGACATTTCAAAAATCTTCTAACGATTGTCCACGGATAGAGTTTTCCGTAAATAACTCGTAACAATCCGTAAGTATCGTAAACAGCTCGCAACAACACGTAACCATCCGTAAACTGCTCGCCAGAATCCGTAAATGACCCGTAACAAATTTGTTTACGTGTGCTTAAGCGTTGTTTACGATTTCAATCGGGTCGTGTTTCGATGGCTTTACGGATTGTTATTACGAGCACTTTACGTGTAGTTACGAGTACTCTACGAATATATACGTATTCTTACGAATTGTTTACGATTTAGGGAAAGGTATAAAACTGCAATTTGTTTCTCTCATATGCCATGCTGTCGCTCTGGATGTCAGTTGTCGAATTATGATAAATAGAAATTTGTAGGATTTATATATTTTTTGGCAAAAAATCCTAAGGACTCGTTAATACTCGTAACTATTCGTAACAACGCGTAAACAGGTCGTAACTAACACGTAAAAGCTTCGATGAATAGTAACATTCCGCAATATACTCGTAACAATCCGTAAAAAGCTCATAAAATGCCCGTAAGTTGCTCGTAGTTATCCGTGACAACTCGAAACAAATCGTATAATTTTGCCGTAAATACATCGTAATAACTCGTAAAAACCGTAAATAGCTCGTAATAACTCATACCAATTCTTAAATCGGTCTTAAAAGTGGCCAAATCATAAGGATCCGTGAATTTGTGCGATCCGAAAGGATCCGTGTATGTGAAGGGGGCATAATGCAATGATTAACCCTTTCCCACATACAACAAATCTGCAGAAGGCGATTGAAAACATATCTAGGCGAAACTATGAAAAATCTCTTTATATGTTGTTACTAAATTGTTGGTGTGGTTATAAAAATAATTGTGCATTCATATTGTGCACCCATCTGAATCCCTACATTTTTAAACAATCGGAAATTTAAATTTCTTAAAATTCAAGTTGTCCAGATACTGCGTATCACGACCCCATCCTTTTAATGTGCCCGTATTCTCGTAAGTATTGATTTGTTTAAATACAAATATATGATATGTATCGGTATAGCTGTATGTCTTGTGAACTGCAAATGTTCCTATATTCCTGGCTGAAGATAAACAATTGAATAACTACCAAATAACTATTGTTGTGTAAATATAACTAATGCGGTATTACAATGAAACAAATGAGGCGTCCAACGAGAAGACCAACATTGTTGAATCTGTGTAAAGTATCGAGTCGGATCAGCTTTAGCATGCAGTGCAAGCTAACCCGGACAGACACTTTTCGCCTCCTGTGGATTTTCTGTTTCATGATTCATTACTCTATACCTCTTTTCCCCTGTTACGGACTGACCAGGCTGATCTGGGTCGATACATTACGCAGAGTCCATAATGTTGGTTTTCTCATGGAACGGCTCAAATTCTAAAAATAACCTGACGCGACTGTTTTGTCATGATTTTTAAGGCGGGGAGCACTGTGTGCAACGTCGAACAACTTACGTTGTCTGTAGTTATCTAAGAGGTATGTTTATAACTTATCTAATCTAATTGAAAAGTAGTTGCCAGTAGTTCTTGAAAGTGACTGTAAGAACAGTGCAAAGCCAGATCGGGCTGCGAGTATATTTACAGGTTGATCTGAATTTAAATAAACACACAAAAGCAAAACTAAATGTTGTATTTGTAGCGTCATAATCCATAATGTAAATACAATACAATACAATATATTTTATTAAAAAAACCAAAAATCATAACATTACATAGACAATGGCTTTTTTCTGAAGAGCCCCACGTATAACCGTACATATTTAACCCAGAATTATTCTCATATTTATATATATACACACAATGACGACACTATATGTCTACTAGTCTTTAGAAACTTAAATTCAAAATAAAATAAAACAAAACATATTTAAATTCTCATGTTATTTACATTTTGCTAAATTATTTATTACGACTTCTGAAGATGATGTCATCAGATTTATATTTTTTTTATTTAGTTGGCCATGTAAAGTAATATATTTTAAAACATTTCAATCTCAGTCCGGAATATTTCAAACAAATTAGCAAAAAATGGTATTCGTTTTCTACTAGTCCCTAATTACAATTTTCACAAATTCGTTTATTTCTCGGAATGTTGTGATGTCGTCCACTTTCAATTTTTAAGATATGTGATGATGTTCGAAGTCTAGTTAAAGCGATTCTAAATTTTGATACGTTAATCACGTCAATATATTTTTCTAGATTTTCTTTTCTTTTAATAAGCAATATGTATCTAGGCGTGTAGAATTGTTAATCGACGAGTACCAACTTTGTTGAAATACATCTAAAATCCTTTGTGTAATGCTATAATGCCATGGCCTCCATCACTTGCAGAACAAAATAAAATAAGATCCGGGAATAAATCGGACCTGGTGGCATGTTTAGAGTCCAGTGCGGAAATATACACTGATTGCCCAAATACGGATGTTAGTATTTAGAGCAGCAGTTGTACAGGTATTTGATCCTCGGAAAGCTCGACTCAAGATACAAACATTTGGTGAATATGCACATATTTCTTCCATTTGTTTTCAAGCATTTTAATACAGTGTCACATGTAGAAGTGATATGGGGCACTTACATAGATGTGAGCTAAAAGGCGTTCACACGACAGGTTAGAGGGTCAGGAGAGTATATTCGTGTTTCGGATAAAACGAAGCTTTCATCTAATTGGAAACCTTTCCTTAGAAATGACAACAATCAAACTCAGTTATTTCATTTTTTGGCAACCGAAATACAGAACGTGGAAACAGAGAGAAATGTAGTACTTTTAACAACATACGATGACCACGTTCTTTGTTCAAAATGTAGTCTTAATGAGGAAGGTTTCAACGTGTCTATCTTGCAACCTTGCCGTCACGAGGAAGCTGATAGTAGACTTGCCAAGAAAAGGAAAGTGCAGTTATATATGCAACAGACACAGACGTGCTAGTAATTGCAATCGCACTCGCAAGTTTATTTAGAGATTGTAAACTATGGTTAGGATATGGACATTCTGAGTCATTGAGGTTCATCCCAGCTCATGATATTGCAGAACAGTTAGGACCTGATAAGTCATGGGGTTTATTATGTGTACATGCATTTTCAGGATGCGATACAGTATCGTACTTTAACAGTGTCGGTAAAAAAAAAACAGCCTTTACAATCTGGTTATCGCAATCTGAAATTATACCTATGTGTAAGAAACTCTCATCCCCAGAGGTGGCTGTCACAGAAGCTGATATAACTGCACTGGAGAGATATGTAGTCCTGCTCTATGCTAAAACTTATGCATATGATTCTGTAACTGATGCTAGAAAATATTTTGTCAGAAAAGTTGACATATTGAAAACATACCTCCATCAACAATGCTTTAATCCAACATATTAAGAGGGCAGTGTACCAATCAGCATATGTTTCAGACAGATGCATGTGACTACACAAATTCTCCTTCACCATTATATTGGGGCTGGACTTTGGATGGTCAACTATGGATTCCAAAATGTAGCTAACTTCCCTAGAAAGCTTCCAAAGTCTGCAGGGAATTGATTAAGTGTAACTGTAAAACGATGTGCGCAGGACGTTGCAAAAATGTTTCAAGGCTAATTTGCCATGCACATGTCTGTGTTTGTGTCAGACCGGTTGTAATAGAGCATATAATGTAAGTTGTGTAAAGAAATGTTAATCAAGTGTGCATCTGATCTGAGCCTACATAGTTAACTCATCACCTCAACAAATATTTTGGACACTTCAAAAAAAAAAAAAAAAGGTTATTTTAACATTATGATATGGTGGAAACTTTCGGAAAAGAAGCCATTTCTCCAAATGAACGCATTTAAGCAATATATTCTTTTTCCATAATAGTTTGTAAAATTGTGTTTGTTTAACAGGACAAAACTTGATACATATACAATTACATTTGAATGACTACTATATGAGTTGGTTTTTTTAAATATTTTCCTCCATAAACACTGATGTTTAACAAGTGCTAAGCAGAATACTTTGAAAATATTCTGGAAAAAAGATGTGTTGCTAGTAATGAGCAATATTCCCCTTTTCTACCACTTATTTTACTGTCATAATATCACAGTTTCGATCTTCATTATATAAAAAAATAATCATGCTATATTCGGGGTATTCAATTAGCAAGAATTAATATTTAATGTCATTACGGGAAAATGGTTACACAACGCAGTGGAATAAATATGATTATGTGAGAAAGAACGTTTAAAGCATACAAATAATACCCTTTAAAAATCACAATAACATGCATTTGGGGCGAATCAATACAAGTTAAGGCCACAGCTAGTTTTATATTAGCAAAAAAGGCGAAAGAGGTGAAAAAAGGTTATCTCTTTCAGACCCCTATTTATTTAAGGTCCCTTTTTGGAATCACGTGGATCTTAATATGTTTGGATAGTGCATATAATAAACTACTTGTATGCAAGTTTCTATGCTTTCTTCCGGATGTGAGCATCTTGGCCAATATTTCGCTCTTAACCTATTCACTACTAGTGTAACTAATAAACATGTTAAACTGATTTTCCCATATATTTGTCAATCCTTGTTGGTTTAATGTCATTTAAATGTTGTAAGCCCAATTATTCCCGTTATACGATAATCCTTTATCTTCATCGATTTTAAGCATAATGTATACTTTGTAAATAATAATTTGTTCATTAATGTCAATAATTTTAACCAATATCTAATAGTGACAAGAGAAAGTTGATGCAACGCATCAATGTCGCCGGAAATCCATACTGCAGTTATGCATATTTACATTATGCTAGTTAAAAAAACAGTCATCAACTGAGGGGCATATTGTAACATCAGGGGTGGGGTCAAGTAAAAATGTATCATAACTTATGATACATTTACACTTGACCCCCACCCCTGATTAACTTGCATTTTTTTGTCAACGAAGTGAATGTCCTTCATTGAAATATAATTGAATCCTTTCATTGTTTATGATCAATCTCCATTCTAAGGAAGGTTGACCATACACACAGCCAACCAATTATTGATCATAAACAGTTATGGAAATGAGTAATCTTGCCAATCAATTAGTCTTAGTATGAATACAGTGCTTTAATTAAGGCATAATTATAAGATTTGTGAATTCCACATACACTTTTCAAGATGTTTATCAGAATATTTGAATTTTATTATTTATCAATAAACCACAAAACAGATAATTTAGGATTTGCATGCACGTCATTTTACCTTTCCCCTATTAAAGTCAACATTGGACACCTTTGCAGCAATCTACTTTTAAAACAATGAGAAAAGGGTTAAATCGCTGAAGACATGAGTTTTCTCTTTTTCTCAAAATGATATTAGCTTGGCATCCTAATTATATCATACTTTGACAAATGTTAAAATTTAGTCCAATATTTATCAATTAAACAACCCTCGAAATATAATATCAGCTAAACATTTAAATTTCTTTGAAATTGTTGTATAATTTCAAATTTCATTTCGAACATAAGCTGAACCCTAAAACATGTTAATTTATTGTAATTCTTTCCTTCCTTTTTTATAATGAAAATAACAAACTACTCATTTTTTAAAATTATATTATGATGAGCGCCCTTGTGTCAATGATGCATAACAATATGCAGATCGCAAGCAAAATGCCTGTTGGGAACACATTTAAAATTGTTAACGACGAAATAATTGTGTACGAAAGAACCGATTCGTTCACCAATTCTTCTTCACAGTGGTCGTTCTTTACACTCTCTTTATAGGCAGAGAGTGTTCCTTCAAAGTAATTGTTCTATTAAAACCAGTGTTATCTAAGTTTGTTCTTTTCTTCATTTGTTTCGAACCAAATAAACATTTTAAATCACCTATAATTATCCTTCTTTCTCCTACATTCGACCCTTGCACTCGTTTCGTTACGTATAACAAATCAATTTTTTGTCTGCATAACTCGTCAATGTCGTGGAAGCGCTTTTCTAAGTTTACATTTATATTTTGTCACGAACAGTTTAGCTTAGAAACAGTTCATATGTTATACATACATGGATAAACATTCTTAAATGCATTCTTCACAAATCAAGACATCTCTTTGAACATGAAAATAGCATTCAGTAAGTTAAAATTGCTATTAAAAGGAGAATTTGACGTGAGTTTTATCTCTATATTGACACATAACAGTCTGCTGGAAGTCTAGTAGGGACTGTTTTGTCTTCGTAAATAAAACTAAAAAACATAAATGCGAGTCAAAATAAAGAAACTGCAACTACTTAAAACATCGGAGTATTTATTTCGATTCAGATGTGTCATAACGTAGTGTTTTTAAACAAACGCAATTGTAATATGTTCAAAACATTTAAATTTGTTTCTTTCTAAAAAATAACTCGTCCTCCCATGTCATTTCCAAAAATCTATTAAAAATATTAGTCGCGGGCTTCTGCCCGGCGACTAATAAGTTTTCTATATGCATGCATTGGTATACGTCCAAGTTCACCATATAAAGCGTTTAAGTGTGTATCTTAATCTTTGTAAGCAATGAGTATGTGCCAAAACGCTTCGCTTTATAACTTAGTGTGTTTTGTTTTGTTTAGGCGTGCAAGTGCTGTACCAATGCTCGACCAATAACTGCATTGTCGAGTGCGAGATCAAGCAAACACAGAGAGCCAACCATCATCTACCAGAATGCATTGGTGTCGAAAATTCGGTTGTCGAGTGTCACTAAGCATCTGGTACTTTATTACAGGAAGACGGACATTGAAAACTATCATGGGACTGTCCGTCTTTTCAAAATGTTTTGGAAAAGGTGGATTTTGCTAGAAAATAGTGTGGTCTGAAAGATACCTGTTGCCTAACCTCAAAATGATTAAGTGTGAATCTTGTTATATGAGTGATGTTAAAATGCCTTTAAACTTCATGAGCCGAGACACGGTAGCTCAGTCGGTAGCGACGCGGGCTGTCTATCCAGGGGTTGTGAGTTCGAACCTCAGCTCGGCTAAACATTCTTTGCAACATTTGACAAAAGTTTCTGCGACAAGCATCATTCGTCTTCCACCTGGAAAAGCAGCCAGTTGCTTGTAAATATTGTTGTGTTGAGTACGTGTGTGAGAAAGCCAGGAAACACACGAGTGGAGGAACTCGCAGCCGTGAAAAGACTGAAGATATGTTGAAAATGGCGTTAAATCCCAACTCACACAATCAATTAAACTTAGTGCGGGCTAAGGATGTCTTTCAATAAACTCACCAGAACGTACAATCACACTATTTCCATATATTTGCCTAAATGTTTTGAAGTCGTCTGTAGCATTTTTGTTATATGTGGAGAAGAGGTAATGTCGTGAGCCTGAATTTGTTTACCCAGGGATCATGAATACGTGAACTGTCGCCGTGATATAACTGAAATAATGTTGAAAGCGGCGTAAAACCCAAATTAATTAATAAATAATAAATAATAATAAATAAATAAATAGCTTTTAATGCGACACGGAACTTAGACATAATCTAGACCGAGATTCGACGAGGTTTGCTGTTTCATTGTAGAAAAGTGTTTTGACTGAATCTCAATTAATGTAAATTATGGTCACACATCAATTCATATTTGTTTAATTGTTATC
>JASEVX010000001.1:81852035-81929548 GCA_031761405.1 Serripes groenlandicus
ATCTTGACCTATTGTGCCATTGTCAAATGCAATGATCTTATGTGAATCTGGGTATGGATTGAAGTCATAAGTCTGTGCATTCGTGTATTCACTCTGATTATCATCTACATAGTTGATGGTAGTCCGGGTTTCAATACTGTAATGTTTTATTCAACGGTTCTGTATCAATGTGCATTTGTTATACTGTGTATTGTACCACGCGAATTACCTCACCTGGGAATATATTCTTCCAAATAAACGTGATATGTTCATATGTGTAATTGTGTTTGTAACAAAAAAACAAAAAAACAAAAAAAAACGCAATACTTTGAGTTTAGATATCAGCAAGAGAGCTTTGAGGAGTACATTTAGCACCTCCCAGACAGACATACAGAGGACTGGAAGTGAAACATGACAAGGCAGGAGACATTGAACGTCTATGGTGTATTCGTATTACTAACAGAAATAACTTATATATAAATGAGTTATATATGGGATACTCAATTTGTTTATGATGCTAATATAGTAAACATGAATGTGTACTGTGACTAACTGGGAAAAAACATAATTGGGTATCAAAATGTCAAGAAATAAAAGTATTTAAACACATGACAAACGTGACAGACAGGTTGAGTTCATTATGTTGCACACTTTACACGTGCTCTAAGCATTTTTGAAGCATCAAACATAGTTTCTGCTCATTGGACATAGCCTCAAAGAAAAAAATCATACTTAAACCAATTGCACCAACCGGTCCTTGTAGCCACAGCTTCCAAACCGCCGAAATATACCAATTTGTTGCGATGTGATCGAGGGCGACACTCAAAATCGACAATGCACTTTACGAGCAATTTCTCATTTGGCACAATATTTACAACTTTCTTCAATAATTATACGTTTCAATTATAGAGATTTTCCATATTTTTACTTAAGAGTTTTCAAAGTCGTCTGCTGCAGTTTGGTTGTATATAGGAAAGGGTTGTGGGGGTAGGGGTTGAGTAGGGGGAGGAGTATTTGTTCTCTCGAGAACTAACTTCAATAATACCAAAAGTATATATTGTAAATAATATCATCAGTATTGTTGTGCTCAGTGACATGAATTCCTAAACAAATACTTTTCTACTTGCTTAGTTTAAACATATTTTATTGAGAAATAGTTGCACATTGGTATATATATAATACATGTTATGTACATAGGATTGGGAAACAAGCGTCATAGACACTTATACAAATTCCTTTCCTCAGATAAATTTGCATCATATTCAAAATTACATGGCGTATTTATAGTGATTTTACATAATATATGATAGATTAAATTAGATTATACTATTGTCTCAATATATCTTAATTTAAAACAAGCAAATTCAGAGAATTATGGTCCCCCGCTTTGGGGCTCTTATTGGTCAGGGTCAAGGTCACAAGGTCAAAATTGGTATTGATGGAAAGGGGTTGTCACAAGGAATACACATGTGAAATATGAAAGCAGTACCTATTACGGTTCAGAAGTTATGACCAAGGTTAAAGTTTTTGTGACAGCGTGACGGAGGGACTGACTGACGGACGGACTGACTGACGAATGAGATTTAATGTCCCCGACGTTTTACTTCGTAAAGCGGGGGACAATAAAAAATGTCTTTATAATATCATTACTGTTATGTCTCAACCAGAATCCCCAGCAGCAAACAACACGCACACGACAAACCTCATCCCGTACTAAATCTCTTGGTTGTATCAATATATTTCTGGACATTAAGAAAGATTGCCTTGTTTGATTCGAACGATAAACTCTCGTCGCCAAAGAGAAGGCAGTTGATAGTGGGTGGACATGAAAGATTGGTCTAAACTACCACAAGCACAGAGGTCAGTTTCAACGATATTGCGGCAATAAAGATCAAAGTTAAGTGAGCTGCATCCTAATCTCAAACGTGCATGATTGATTTGTTGCTTCCGACCACCGACGTTATATAGAGGGTTAGACTTGATGTGTACGCCGTGTATTTTTAAAAGAAGGTAGGGATGGTGAGTTGCGGACAACGGGAGAGAGTTCATTCCACTCAAGGATAGTTTTTGGTAGGAACGAGGAACCATAGAGTGTGGTACGCGTGTGGATGGCAGGAACATCATGTGTAGATCGAAGATTGTAAGCAGGTCGATTTTGTTTGGGAACAAGGTCCGAAAGATAAGAAGGGGTAAGATGATTCTTCATTTTGTAAAACACAGTGAGACGATGTTTTCTTCTACGTTCGGACAAAGTATCCCAACGGAGTTCGCTAATAAGCCTGTCAGTATTGGACAGTTTTGTTGCACATGTAACGATTATAGCGGCCTCTATTTGAACTGCCTCAATGTCGTTCTTAAGCTCATGAGAGCAGTTGTCCCATATAGTATCACCATACTCCAAAAGGGGTCGAATAAAGGAAATGTATATTTTCTCTAAGCTGAACCTGGATAACACAAACTTCAGGGAACGTAATAATCCAATACGTTTCCACGCTATATCAGTTGTAGCTTTAATATGAGAATTCCATTTAGCATCATCAGAAAGAGTAAGACCTAGATGCTTATGGTTATTGACTTTGATAATTGGGACGTTATCCATGACCAACGCTGGATGCTGTGGCTTGTTGCGCTTTCGCGAACATATCAATGATTTGGTTTTCGCTGGATTAAAAGAAACAAGCCACCTCTTTGACCATGACAGGGTATGAGCCCGAAGTGCCATACTCGGTCAAAAGCCTGATTTGACCTCTTTACATTCATCAAGGGCTTTAACATTGTCATTGTATAGGAACAACAACTGGTTTGTTGTTGAGTCTCCCTTAATAAAACCTGACTGGCATTTTGTGAGAATCTCGTTAGAAACAACGTAATTGTAAAGATATTTGTGTACGCAGCGTGCCATGACCTTACCTAGACAATTAAAAAGCGATATTGGTCGATACTTAGAAGGTGTGGATGGGTCAGACTTTTTGAAAACTGGTGCGACAATGGCTCTCTTCCATTGGCTAGGAAATTCTGAATTAAGCAGGAGTCGTGTGAAGAATTTTGATAGTGGATCAGAAAGTTCGTTAACACGTTCTACTTGCTTGATTAATTTAAGCCTTTCCCACATACAACACATCTGTAGCAGACAAATTTGAAAGCATACAGGCAAAAGCATGGATAGTCTCTAATTTAATTAGTGAATATAGTTGAAAACATTAGGGACTTTTGAAAATATTGTGGTAAAAGGGAAAATCGCTAATATGTAGCAATTTCTGCATTTGCCACACTATTTTCAAAAGCCGTCTGCTACAGAGGCATCAGAAAGCGTCTGTATGTGGGAAAATGTTAAGATGTTACTCAGAACAATCCTTTTTATTCGCAAGTAAGGCCACGTAATGGAAACACATGTGGCGACAGACCGGCTGGGGTCCACACATTGTCAACTAGTTAAGTCACACAGTTTTCATCCAATCTTCACCAAACTTGTTGAAAATGTTTGATGTTCGGGCCAAGTGCCAGTCAAATAACCAGCTCATTTGGATGATTGCCCTAACTTAACAAAAGATGGTCAAAATAGCATTGCCTCCTCTCCAAGTCGAACATTTTCCACACGAATTTAGTGAAGAAGTTTGTTATCATAACGGCTTGGCTAATAGTCAAATTACCTAAGGTACTTTTGAATTATGGCCCTAGAATTATCCAAACTTGGCCAAAGTATCTTTTTATCCATAAGTCAAACAGTTTTCTTACGATCTACACCAAACTTGATGAACATGATTGTGGCCATATTTCTACGCATAATTCGATAGCCAACCAAACCGCTAAATGTACCTTTTGATAGTGGCCCTTGAATTATACGAATTTGGCTAAATACGTGTTGCCTGCTTTTTAAGTCGAACAGTTTTCATCCTATTTTCATCAAACTTGGTGAACATGTCTGTTGGCGTTATGTTTGGACCATAATCGATAATAAGTCAAATCTCAATTGGCACTTGAATTATCCAATCTTCATCGAACTTGCTGTGAATCAGTATATGCAATTAAACCTCGGTTGCGATAACACTGGCCAAATCCTTTAAGTCGTTCGTAATTTATGCATCCCTGATTGGTGATTTTTTTCAGGAAATATGTATGTCATATGTGGAGTGACACAATCCGTACGAAGTTTGGTTGGCCATAAGTACACCAATAATAACTTACCAATTAACAAATGTTATGTCTGAGTACGAATCTCTTGTAAAGGAACTTCAAAGATGATAAGATCTATGAAATGGAGTTTGATAAGCTTTGCTTTCAATTGTGATTTAAATTTACATTTACATGTTTTAGATATATGAAAATATGGACAATGCACATTCTTGTAAACATTTATTGAAAACCAACAGTGATATAAATCATTACCAACACAAACAGGATGTAAAGAAATGGACAAGCGACAGGTGGGAGAATGTCACAATCAGCCTACTAAAACACTTACATTCAAATGATCTAAAAGAAAAAATGTATTGCTGGATGATAATATCGTTAAAACATTCCCTAATTATACAACTATTGAAATTGGAATATTTTTATTAATTTAAAAATAGTTAATTATGATATTGGCAGACCTTCAATTTTATAAGTTAGCAGACGACTTTTGTATATTTCCTTATTTGGTCTTGTGTATATTTTCTTAGTTGGTCATACACATTTGATTGGACGATTTAAACATTCTCACCAATTAGTAATCTGATTGATGTCTTTGATGTCATTGGTTAAAATTAAAATATGTTCATGCATGACACATCGTGGGCAACACGAATCACAGTTTGAAAAGTTATTGACAAGAGAGGAAGCCTCTTCTAATTTGATTAACCACCCACCCACTCTACAACCTTTGTAACTTTCTTATATTAATTGTTTTTTATAGCATTTGTTTCATGTTTGGTGTACATTATGTCATAGTTCATCGTTTAGATTATTAGATTTTGAAGGATTAGAATAAAACTTCATGTATCACCTATGCTTTCCTGTTAATCAATGTTATAGATTTGAATTCGAGATTGATCAAAAGAATAATATTGGTTGACAGGTTGGTAAAATCAATGTTTGATTATTACTTATAACAATTAGTTGTCTTGAGCATTGAAAGAAAGAAATCCATTGTTTGTACATTTATGTGAAAGGCTTCTTCAATTGTATTAAGAACAAATTATAATTATATTTTCAAATATCTTCATTTTTTATTTTTCCCCTTCTATGTTTAAAGAAAAGAATAATTGTGAACAATTAGTGCATAAAAATGAAAATATTGTGGTAAAAGTAGAAATTGCTATATGTGGGAAAGGGTTAAGCAGAGTTGACCTGAGTCTATACACCTACCAGTAATTTGAATAAGTTGTAACACATAGTTATTTTAAAACTTGTTCAAATGTCATTGTAAGAAAAATATCAGATCTATAGATTGTAGTTTTGCACAGTACAGATTTATTTAGATTATGTTATATAGAGCGAAGAAAAAACACGTATTTTCTCCTTTTGTCATTTGTTTTCAATCTTTCACGAACTGCTACTTAAGATATTTCACATGTGTTTCCAAGATGATTTTGAAGATTATGACTCTTAACATATTACTATAAGTTACAGTTCAAAACTTCTCGGCGTGTTTCTCTGAAGCATTTAACTCTTCCTCTAATGCAAATGACTTTAAATGCCTCTGTAGCAGATGACTTTAAAACACAATCAAGAGGAAAGGAGAAAGTGGTCATAAATAGTACTTTTCTAAAAATCAATATTGCTTGAACACAATTTGAGGGCGATAACCTCATGAATATTTCTACCAAATTATCTTAAATGACATAAGCACTTTTAAAGGAGAATAATTATTTCTTTTGTCATTTTACTCATTCTCTTATGCATTACAGGTCATGTTTTTCTACTAATAATTATTGATTGGTCATTTTTGTTTTGAGGGTCACCTCGGATATGGAAAATTTCGGCCATATTACCTTCAAATCAGGCAAGCAAATTTAGAGGAGGTTTAAGTTAAGTCATTCCATCCCGTTTATGATAACGTTGCAACAAGAGTTCTATATACAGGTATAATGTAATATTCTTAGAACAGCTTTGAATGAAACAAGCAAATAAACAACCATATGAAGTTTGGTTGAAATTGGTTAACCAAGTGATTAAAGAGGAACTGCAGTAGTAATGAAGGTCAACATAGGGACTGGTCCCATTAATCTTTCCCAGTCCCCGTGTTGTGTTCCCGGGGAGGGAAATGGAATCTGAGGAGGGAAGTATGGGTACTGAGAGTTTTTCTGTTATGCATTATAGAGTAAAATATCATGACATTGGAGAGCAATATGGTCTCTCCATATTCTATCCCAGTCCCAATATTCTGTTCCAGACCCCATACCGCCCACCAATTTCATGATTTTAGGGCTGTTTGGGAACCGAGTGATTTGTTCTAAAAAATCTCCAAAATCCAACAATGTTACCCTCCCTGAATTTTGTACTTTTTTTTTCACTCTTGTGATTGGTAAATTAAACAGTATATGGAATGTCTAGGAAAAAGGGCAAGCACAGAGCTTCAACTAATGAACTTTCTTGAACTTATTTGAACAGTGAACAAAAGAAATATTTACAAGAAATCAAAGCGCCAATGGCACTGTAGTGGCGATCGTATGGAAAATCTTGCGAAGTAACAAGCAGTATATCGGTGTAGGGCTTGCGCTTTTCAATAATAGTGCACTCTGGTGCGGATCAATTTGAAAATGTATCAACCCTGCATCTTTTGACAGTAAAATAATGTTAGTTTGCCAGAATGTTGTCTTGGTGATTGTTTAGTTACGTTCTGAAACTGATCATGATGTGTTCAAAATTAGGCCATTCCAAATTTATGAAAAATCTAGTTGGTACTCGATAGACTAGCTACCGCTTTAGCTCATTAGAATGGCTATTTGTAATCTAAATTGTTCGGGTAATCAACAGGTCGCTAGGCCATATTAAGATAAAATATTGTGTACGCTTTAAAAATGACAAAATTATCAAGAAAGGAGAAAAAACCGTATCCATTAGTTTGGTGTTTGTTTCAATGATGTCCGATATTAAACAGGTCTGTTTAATTTAGTCCCTTCACATTGCATGATTGAGGGTTGTCAGAGACATATAAACACAGTGTATTTATATGTCTCTGAGGTTGTTAAACTGCTTCGAAAAATTTGAGTGCAAAAACAAACACAAAACATGCACAAAAAGCACAATTTCACTATTTGCCAAACTGTTCAATTTATAAAAAATATAGGCATATATTATAATGCTCGATCTCCAAACTAAATAAGGCTACACCTTCAGCATTGATTGCTAACTGACTCTAGAACGTGCAGACGTGTATACATAACGTGTGTACATACTGACATCGTGTGTCCTTTAAACCTTTGTAAACCAGTCTTATCATCTAGACGCTTTCATATATTTAAACAACTACAAAATGAAGCGTTTATAATATTGAGATTTAAGAACTCGCGAGCTATTTATAGAACCTTTTGGAATTTCCAGATTTGAGCATCATCAGAGTTAATTGCCGTTATTTGCAAGGCAGAACGCGCAATGATATTTATTATCTGCCAAATCATGACAAAGATAATATTTACTTATTTTAACTCTATGTAGATAATGTCTCGATAAAACTCAAATATTAGTAACAATCCGGTACCAAAGTAGCACTGACATAATTATTAGTAATCGCGTATCTGCATCAATGATGGAACTATAACGGATGTGAGTAAATTAGTTTGCAGTAAGGAAAATAAATATCAACCGATTTTTCAAAACCGACTATGTAAATATTGTTCGTTGTTGTTGTTTCTGTTAGCATTGTGGCGATTGTCAAACCAATCGCCACAAAAACAACAACCCATTTTTAAAAGCGTCAATGTAAAAGTCCTTTTGCATTTACGTACACTGTTCCATAAGTTTGTATACTTCACGATTGTTTCTATGATGATCTGTGGAAATAATGTTTCCTGCAGGTGTGTTTGTAGGTTGCATCCTCTTACAGCCGCCGTCAATACAAATATGCAGCTAACCTCACCAACAACACCAAATAATCTCTGAACGCTTTTTTTATTGAAGGTTCAAGATGAGAAATTTCTTTCGATAAATTCCAAATCTCCTTTTCTAGATGTGTTATTCCATATGAATCAAAGTATATTGAATCACCATTGGTGTTTCCAATCATAGCTAACCAATGTCCTTCGGGCCCCTTTGACTTGTCAGTGTTAACTCTGTATGCTTTTACAGTCTCCGGTTTCTGTCTTGGTAGTCCGTTCTTAGGACACACCTTTGCATTGATGTTGTTGATCCAAGTTCGATACTCCTCTATGTATTGTAATTGCAGAGTATGGATTATTTTACTTCTGGATATTAGTGTTTCCACGACTGTTCTCGATTAAGGTTTATTTATTCCTCCTATACAATTCTGTGTCAGTGTTCTTACTGAATATTTCCCTCCAGATATCAATACAGATTTTGGATTTGTCCCATGTACAAAAATATCTTGAGCTGCACCTTTTCCTTGCTTAATACTCTCTTTCATTAGTGCATTCAACCCAGATTTGACTTAAGGTTTGATAAGCGGAGTAACAGTTTTGTGTGCAGACTTAAATAATGAACATAACCCATACCCATACTGGCGTTTTACACCTCCGTATACAGGAATCATTGTGTAATGGTTATCCCGTACACTGTCTTAAATGTAACTAAACGATTGTCTTTCCAATAACGAAATGAACAAGATAACCATAATCACCGGTTATATGTATGTGAATTGTATCAAATTCTGATTTCGAGACTGGGACGTGATGTAAATTTGCATTGTTGGCTACCATTGTCATTAATAGAATTGAATACTTGGAAGTATTGGGGCTGATATATCACCCACAATAGTGTGCTTAACACTATCTGAATAGACAAACTAAGTATTATGTCATGCATCAATGTTTGCACTGTATTTGAAGATTTGTAAACTATTTTGCCATAGGAAAATTGTTTTTCCTTTGAACTCTGGCGATCCACCGATTTTCAACAATGCTGGATAAAATTTCACTCACCTTTAAAAACTTTACTAAATCCAAGTTATGAACGCTTTTTTTTTTTTCTGAATATGAGACAAACAAAGAAGCGTTTCTTGCTTCGAATATGTACAGAAAATATCGGCTATAAACACTTTCTATTCAAACTTCAATATTAGACTGTGAACTCATGTCTATTGTCATGACATTTTATCAACAAGAAATAATTCTGGAATCAATCTTCTTTTCTTTAGGATATCCTTTCCAATTAACCTTTATTTGTTTCACTGTGTGTTTATCTTTACGTCTTGATCGCTTAGCATGAACTGAAACAAATTTCATAGATTTCATCATCATTTATGAATTGTAATTCAGGTTCATAAAACGTGCCAAAGATGTTTTGTTAATTCGTACACGATCTCCTTTCTTCGTCCTTGGATTTTTGTTTGAATTGGATTTTGGGCGATACACATTCTCTGAAATGTCAGCTTCATTAGTATCATTCACAGAGGCAGGAGTTGTTTTGACACTTCTGTGATAAGTATAGTTGTTGTACTTTACTAAATTATCCAGAATATCAATGTAACGCCTTATTTCCCCATACTTGTTTTCAAAGTTCGTTGAAATCTTTCAACAATACTTGCTTTTGTATCAGGGTTTTTCAGTGGTAAAGAAATGAATTCGATTTTGTTTCAGCCATTGTTGAAATACTTTGTTTTTGAATTCCGTACCTTTGACCGTTTGTAATGAAATAGTTTTTCATTTTGCATTTTGGATTATTGAATGAAATGCATCACTCAAAGTTTTTACCAGTTTTATTTGGAATAGGAAAGAAACAGGAAAACCTTGAAAATACGTCAATGACACTAAAGAAATACTTATTGTTGGCACTTTGTTTAGCTAAATGTTGCATGTCTGCTAAATCAGCTTGCCATTGACAATTTATACCACTCACAATAGTCTACGTCTACTTATAGATTTGTGCGAAGTGCATAAGAATGGCAATACAAAGAAGATATTTCATTTAATCTAGACATATATAATAGAAGAAGTTAATTAACAATTCCGACGGCAAAAATTTAGGCAATACAATACAAGATATAGGAAGATGTTTAAACATGCTTACCCGTCCTATCAAGACACATATACAGGGTTTTAAAGTGTGCGCAACAGTTTGTTTCATTGTCCTTGTCTTTGTCATTTGAAACGAGTGTCCTTGATGTCTTCTCTGCGCATGCTCAGGATACATCAGAACGTATACGGAAGTTCAAATAATTGATATTGTCAGTACTGAGTGCATCGTTACAAAATTGTAATGGATCGTCAAAATACTCATTGATCCAAATATAGACAACACAGTTACGAATATGCTTCCAGCAATGCAAGCAATGCAAGCAATGCAAACTATATCAACTGGAAATAAATAACAATCAGTGAACATAAGACATGTGATCGGTATAGCAACAGTTTTAAATATACCAGTAAAAATTGCCAAATGTTGTTCGTACATTAAAAAGTCAGGAGAAAATACTGTAACTGGTCACGGTGAATCGGCTGCAAGCATACGCATTTTGGACATAAGATCTGATTTGACTTTAACATATGTTAGATTTACTCCTAGAACATAGAACCGGCTAATTAAAAAAGGACCGCTTTCATTGTTCAACTAGGTAATCTATGTCATAGTACGATATAGAGTTTGTATGATAAAGAGTGTACACGAATGCAGACTCGTTTCAGTCATTGTAATTGAATTTGTGGGCGTTACTTCGTATGTATGCATCTAACAATTTAATCGAGTAAGTATCGTGTATGTTTGGATCCATCTGGGCTTCAGTATTATGTTATCGATGAACCGTTTGTTTAGAAAGCGCGTACACTGAACAGGCTAGTGTATTGTGAAATAAATAAATGCCGTCTGCTCTAAGTGTTGGTCTTCATCGAAACATTCACGAATGTTCGACGTTATATAACCTATTCTAGTGTATCCCGGAACTCAATTGCTGCTGTGTATCTGGCCATAATCCATAAATAAAGTAAAACAACCAATAAGGTGCCAAAACTGGACATATTAACTGGATCGGATTTAACGTAATATAACTCTGAAACTTTTTCAACGTGACCATCTGCTTGTATTCGGTATGTTTCCAGTTAATTTTAAATCCTGAGTTTTGTGAAAGATAGATGATTTCTCAAACAAATGATTTTCTCTTCGATGTTTTGGAATGTTGGCGAACGATAACTTCCTTGTTGCGGACGGTCGAAAACATTGATGAAGGCTGGGATAAACGTCATCTGATACAGAAATCCGATACAATCTGAGGCCCCTGAAGTAATGAAACAATATAATTGATATTCGAGTTACATTTTATGCAGATTTTATTCTAAAGCTCAATGTAATATTGACGTATTATCTTTAAAATGCTGGATTTTAAAACTAACTTGCCAGTTTTTCATTTAAAAATGTCTAACTCTATAAATATCGACATGAAAACGTTGTGTTTAGCATTCAAGATTATAGAACTTGGTAAGATGTCGCAATTACGCTGACTGACCTTGCTCTGAACTGCCATCCGTTCAACGAAAAGTCTTAGTCGGACACTCATTGTTGTTTTCTCCGCTACGCTCAATACTTTACGACCCACAGTTTACCGATTACAACCAGATGTATGTAGTCATTGGGGTGGTCGCACGATGATCGTACGCCAATTTTCTGAAAGTATCGTAAAATCATCTGCGATTTATCTTAACAATGTGACATCCACCGTTTTGACGAAAAGGGACATATTTTAATATTGAGTTTCTATCGTTCAGCTAGCTTATAATATATGAGAAGAGCTGAATAAACAGGCAGTATTAAAAATTGCTGCTGGTGTTCCGAAGTGAGTATTAGGTTATCATTGAATAGTTTAAGCACATTTTATTTTCACATATTTTCATCATATACATGTATATAATCATATATTAGCCGTCCCGCGAGAAAACCAACGTTATGGCCTCTCCGTAGTGTATCGACCAAGATCAGCCTGCGCAGCCTGATCCAGGCCGACATATTCCGTGTTAGGGGATAGAGGTATGGAGTAATGATTCCTGAAACAGAAAATCTACAGGAAGCGAAAGGTGTCTATCCGGGTAATACTGCGCGGCTTACTTAGGCTGATCTTGGTCGATACTTTACGCAGAGTCCACGATGTTGGTCTTCTCGCGGGACGGCTCATATATATACAATTCATCATTTTTAGATGGTAAGAAAGTGCAAACTAATTATATCCCTCTCCAGCTTGAACTAAATGACAACTAAAATTGCTGAAAATATGTATCCAATTATGGAAACTAATGTGCAGGGGTTAAAGAAAGAAAACCAACTATGGCTATGGACCATGATGATGAATAATTCAAAACCTGTTTGTAGCTGTAATGTATTGATGTGCTGTTCTCTGTGGTTTTTAATAGGTTTTGAACGTGACTGTGTGCATAGTGTTGTTCTTCAAAAGATTGTTATTATCATAATCTAACAATATACAGACAATAACGATGTTAACTCTTTCCCACATACAACACATCTAAAGAAGACAATTTTGAAAACATTAAATCAAAATTATAGAAGGCATCTATAAAAAAGGAGTACATTGTTTTCATAGTCGTCTGCCGTAGTTGTGCAAAAATACGTCTGCAAGTGGAAAAGGGTTATCACATTATGGAAAAGGAGAAATTCCTAATTATAAGCATTTTCTATTTTTTACATTTTGTTCGACTTCATCAACAAAGTCTACTTCTAACTTCTCATATGTAAAATTTATTCAGCGACATTATTTTAAAGCGCACGAATCTAAATATAGCATATGATGAAATGAGTAAAGGCATCATTCGGATTAGTTGATAGCAACTTTAACAGCAAAACGCAAGTTCAAGTTATGTTTTACTCCAGTATCAGTAATATTCATGTCATGTCAGTCACAATGCTAATCCAGAAACGTTCAATTCATATAGGCAATATACAAAGATGTGGTTAGTATATACATCAGTAAAGTGTTTAAAAAGATTTACGCCCTTTTCAAAACAATTTCAATTTTCTTCTCGGCGTTTCTTGACACTGCAAATACCGAAGTGTCAGTTGCAGGATAATCTCGGAACGTCAGAGTGCCAGGGGAATACTGCTGCTACCATTTTAAAATACCTTGGTATGAACCGATCTTGACTTGAATACACTGATCCCCAAGTGATTAGTTGCCTAAACGCTTCAAAATAAAATCACAAAAGAATCGATAAAGGATAATTAATAAGAACAAGTAAACAAATGAACTATATTTTGCCATCGATCTTTAATAATTTTTAAAGTAGCACATCTGTCATCCACATGCTATATTATCTGATCATCAAATATACGGAAAAATTATTGAAATAAGTTAAAAACACCGTACAAACAAATATCTTGACCAGGGAAACATTAATACTAATATAATCAATGTAACACTCTCTATACGATTAACACATTACACTATTAAATGGAGAAATATATATAAACCATTTGATATAAAGCCTAGACATTATACTCGTAGCCTGGCGGATATATACCTTTAATAAATAACATATGTAGTTATTTGAAGACCTTCATGCATGTTCATGTCTTTCACCTTGCAGTAGTGTGTTTATTGGTCATAACGGATATAAATAGCATTGGAGTTCACTGATACATCTAAACTGTTGTGAAATTCATGTTAACAGTGCGCTTTAACTTGAAATTGGTGGTTAGGCAATACAAACGGACATAAACATAAAAGCTTTAGGACACCGAAATGGAAGACGTCGAAGCAATTCCTGGTGGGATTTAACACGGACATTTCATGAACGTTTTAAAAAAGAGAAAGAATTCAGAAGCAGAGTTTTACATACAATGTGTGTGGCACTTGTAGCGATTGCAGCGGTATGTGTAACAAATCAATTGCTCACGTTTTTGATATATATCGTGTGTGATCAATCTCAAAATTAAGATACGACCGGTACTCAAACCAACACAAATTCAGTTCGTTAAGTCATAATGATATGCACAGGCAAACAAGTATCCAAACGTGTTAGAAATATGCTGTGGTTGGTATGCCTAGAGCCTGACTAATATTTATTTGCCAAAGTTTATGTCTCGATTTAACAGAATCAAAGCTGCGTGTTTGTGTTGTTCCTTTTTGTTTGGGTTTCTGTTAGGCGGGGAGGGTGGTTCTGGACCAATGGTAAGTTGTTAATAGTTTAGTCAGTTGGAAATTAAAACAATCTATTTTGCTTGGTGTTTTTAGTGAGGCATCAATTCGGGCGTTTGATTTTATCTTTGTATACATTATATTTGGACTAATCATTGTGAGAAAGAATAGACTACGTACACGCGCATTCATCAGCCGGTCCTCTGCACTCGAAAAAGAGGTGGACACCATACCCTCGTGTATGCTTATGTAACCATAATTAAGCCGTTCCACGAGTAAACCAACATTGTGGACTTTGCGTAAAGTATCGACCCGGATCAGCCTAGGCATGAAGCGCAGGCTAACTCGGACAGCCTCCTGTAGATTTTTGTTTCAGGGTTCGTTACTCTATACCTCTATGCCCCTCTTGAGACGGAATGTGTCGGCCCGGATTGGCCTGTGCTGACTGCGCAGACTGATCTTGGTAGATACATAACGAAGAGTCCATAATGTTGGTTTTCTCGAGGAACGGCTCATATCTTGTTACTAGTATATACACCAAACCACGAACATTCGCAAAGAGGGGAACATGAACATATTTTCTAGTGTAATGGACCGGTTTTTTTGCAGTCAACTTTACAATATCCATATGTCCAACACTAGTTTACATTGTTGAACTTTGGTTATGTGTCTCAACAAACTTGAAGTGGTAATTCATTAGTTTATTTGTTTGAATGGTGCTTACGCTGTTTTTAACAGTACCTCAGTCATGTTACGAAGTCTCATTGGTAATGTAACAGTACTACCGGTATTAATTTATCCTGAAACCGATACATCCGTCGTAACGCTACCTTGGTCGACACACATGGAAGAATTACTACTATTATTAAAGGCTTTAGTTAGACGCGACAGGGTATAAACCCCGGTGTCCTACTCCAACTATGGACGCTGTGACCACTAAGCCATGGATACGGTTTACAAATTATTCAAAAAATATATGTAATATAATACCTATCGCTATCAAATTTCTAACATCCATTTTCTCTTCAATGTATGCTATACATTAACGTTGTTTTAATGGGAGGTAAAAAAGCGATTTTTTTAAAATTTGTATTTACGCTTTATATAACATATGACGTTAATAGCATGTGGTGATAGTGAATGCTACAATGAGAGTCTGCGTATGCAGGCTTGCAGTTGACAATGCGGACTTTCATTCTTTGGAATGCTGTCTGCAATACATTTATGTAAAAGTTTATTTTAGTTATTTAAAATATACACTCATCATAACATGTCATGATTTGTGTTTAGCTTGTAATATGTGATCGTTTAGAATTCATTCGCTGAGGTGAAAATATGCTAGCAGAGAATTTTGCCGATCCTTTAATAAATGAAATTGATAAAATTCGAGACTCATTAAAGGATCATACCACTGATGAAAGATGTCCCATGATTTGAAAAGTTTGAAGATATTACTGAGGATGAGATCAAAAAGCAAATAAATGAATTACAAACTATATTATTTGAACTTGACATGTTACTAACAAAAGTGTTATAATCATTCTGACAGTAAGTGTTCCCTCTTGTCAACAAACTAGTAAACCTTTCCTTGTGACAAGGTATCTTCCGTTTAAATTGAAACAAGTTATTGTAAAACCTCTTTTATTTAGATTTAATGTGGACTTCAATTAAAAGATTTCTCTCCGAAAACAAGTCAACATACAGGCGCTTTCATTCATGTGTATCGATATTAATCAGACTGTTGAATGATTTGCTTGGTGGTATTAAGAATCAGGAAGTCAAAGCACTGATTGTAATTGACATTGGTGCAGCATTTGACACTGTGGACCACGACTTAAAAGTATTATGGATGTGCTGCAGAAACAGCATGGCGTCAGTTATACGGCGCTACGTTGTATTGACTCTTATCTCAGATCACGCAGCTGCCGATTAAGTGTCAATTCAACCTTATCATCTCCGAGTCAACTGCAATGTAGTGTTCCCAAGGCAGTTGTTTGGGATCTTGGCTATATCTTACATATGCAGGAACATTTGTTTGTGTTATCCCACCTACTAACTCTGTGTATGGGTGTGCAGGCTATCACATTGCAAATAATGCTTTCGACCGACATCTAAAACTAAATGCAATTGGAGAACTTGATCAGTGTGCTTTGACGATCAACAATTGGATGAACGAGAGCAAGCTCAAAATGAATACGTCCAAAACTGAATTCATGGTGTTTGATAGTCGACAACAGTTGAGACATATTGTACTGAAAGCATAGACATTATCGAGAAAAGCATAAGATACGAAGGTGCTTTTTTGGCCGAAACTTAAAATTTCAAACGGCATGTTAAAAAAAATGTCGTACAGCTATGTTAAACCATCTCTAGAATAAAAGTATCCGCAAATCTTTAACTAATGAATCCATTGAAATCCGTGTTCTGTCATTAGTAACCTCTCATTTAGATTATTGTAATATGATAATGTATGGTTTAGCACAATATGAACTGAATAAAATGCATCAAAACATGAAAATAAACAGTGGAGCTATGTCAGGCATGAGACGTAACTGTATCATATCAAAATGAAAAGAGGAACACGAATATATAACGATACACTCATTAAAGAAGGGGAAAGCAAATCATAAATAACGATTTTTCTTCCGAATGTTAACGAAGACAAGTTAAGATAAATGATTGCTAGTTAAAACCTGTTAAATAATGCTCTTTAGCCATGTTGTTTTCAGTGTATTACTATTTTAACATAAGGCAAAGACCATTCATTATACGTGCACTGTTAATCTTTTTAAAGGATATTTCTTGTTCACACGATTCTGCTGAAATAAAAAATGAGCTACTTCAGTCCTATTACATATGCGAATAGTCGAAACCCATGTGAGTCTGTGTAAGCACAGTCACGCAATGGCCTTTACTATCCTGTCCGCCTGTGTATCAAAACGCTGGCTGAACATCTCATAAAACAAGAGCACCGCGTACGGCACAGACGCTCGACTGATAGGGAGGAAAAAAATGAGCTAAACAAAAAACCTTAACCGGACGACCACGCCGCCGACTCCGACGACGACGCCAGGGTCATGACAATAGCTCTCGTTTTTTTCAAAAGTCGAGCTAACAATAGTCCACTCTCATTACAAACCATAATTTATTTAAATAAATACAACAACGGCTTATCACATAATCCGTAATTTATTTTGATTAAGCCTAATAGTTTTTAGTTCACTAAACGTACTCAGTACATTTTATCACAACAACGTGGTGCAGATAAATCGCAGTTATCCAAAGGCATGATTTAAACTATTTGTGATAATGAAATTAAAAGTATGCTAAAAGTCTCTGCTCTTCGCCTAAATGCATGTCCATATGTCTACCTGGTTTCGGTCTCTGTTACAATTCATTATCAATTCCTCTTTTTAATTAAGTTATGAAGGGATAATGAAAGTCCCAAAGCATTTTATGAATTGACAACAGAGCTGCACTTATAACTGAATCCTTACTGATAGTATTTCCGATACATAGTATGCACTTTTCCATCTTTGGTGTTACTTTGAATCTATCGATTCGATTATCGGTACTTGTGGAAACCTATTTATAAAGAGGTGCAACATGCGTCTGCATAAATGTGCAGGTTCGTCTTTGTTTACAATTGTTGAAATATGATTAAACGGTGCGCTAATCAGGCCAGGGTCACAACATTTATTTCCTAAAACCAATCACATATGAATTCATATCAGTTCGGGACAGGCAAATTAGCATCTTGTTCTTGGAGGTTGTACTATTTGTTTGGTATTAATCCGCCAATGTCTTTGCCTAACTTGAAATTGCCGTTTGTCTTCAAAAACCAGCGTCGATGAAATTCTATGTCAACACTTTAGATACAATTGCATTGAATGTTAAGGGAACATCCGTATCGCAGTTGCAACAACTTGTGATCATGAGACTATGCATGTGTGGTGATAAATGCACAATAATGTTTAAGGTACATATTTCTTTGACTTCTATCATAATTTAAACACTAAAACTCTAGTGACTTTGTCAATAACCCAAAGCTAATTAATTAGCATATACATTACATTTGCCTTACCAAATAGTTGCATTCTTTCAAGAAGATTGCATTATCGAGTAAATGTGTTTGTGTTTTAATACGGAAATACCAGTATAGACGTTCTTCTCCGAGTTTACTGTTGTAGTTAAATGTATGAATAGTGAAGTCAGTGAGAAATGCTCAAATCCGAGTTGGATATCATTTTCAATTTGATATAAACATATAGGATCTGACATGAGTTGTCATTTCATATAAAGTGTTATTCAACGAGTTCAAGAAATGTGTTATTTAGCAAGCAACGAATGTCAGATTCTTTTTATCACATGACGATGCACAAAAAGAAAATCGGGTTTTCCAAAGCTATTTTAATTTCGTCAGTAAACCGTATAACAATGCCGCCAATAACACTCTTGACATATTCTATTTATCACATAAAGTGATTGATTAGGCATATTTCGATAAAATGTACGTAACGTTTTCAATATTTAAGGAATGGAGCGCTTTTTTTCGTTGTCATGGGGGTATGAACAAAAAAAACCTGATCACTCTCTATGAAATCGCGAAGCGGTTTCATAGAATGTGTGATCAGGTTTTTTTGTTCATACACCCATGAAAACGAAAAAAAACGCTCCATTCCTTATATTTTAGCATTAATATGGCTATTTCAGTGAGTAATAAAACATAATAGTATTTTACAACTTTATTTTCCATAATACAGCACGTCGCCAATGTTAATTTTTTTTATTCATGAGGTTATGAACAAAATATTTCAGCCAATCACAGACAAGCAAAAGTGATGAACACAAAAAAAAACTAAAATATTTCTAGATGAAATTAACAGGTTTGGGCGCCAAAGTGACTAACGTTATGACGTCAAACCGCTGACGTGACGTCATTTTCATAACTATTCGGTCATGTTATATTACACACATTACATTTAAAGAAATAGGTAATGGGTATATTAGATCGGATACAAGCATTGTCATGTGATAATACGGGTAAACAAATCGACGGTTTCTCTTTTCCCCGTCAATAGGTAATGTGTATGAACTTTGCTATACCATGTATCCAAAAAGTGTGTCCAGAGAGGATTTTTTGGTGCAGTAACGAACTCCTATTATTTGATTGGATGAAAAGAAAACATTCGAACAAAAAATACTTCTAGAGAAAACAATTCAATAAGATATTACGTACTCGATAAAGGAGTGAAAACACGTAATCTGATATGTGATAATTTGCGTGTAATTACACTCGTTATCTATTTTTATAATGAGTTCAAATAAAAACTGATAATTTTTACTGACTAAACGGATGTTACAAATCCAAATTTCAATAATGTGACGTCATTCTAATATCGTAACGCAAATGCTGAATACATTCCAGTAAGGAAAACGATCGAAATGATAGGAAAGGATAATTTCATTGGAAGTGCTTTATGAAAGGAAAGTTGATTATGTGTTGAACCTGTCATCATTTTTTCATGGATTTAAAATATTGTACATATTTTATAGTTGAATATATGCTTAACCAGAAGATGATTTTTTAGTTTATTTGCTTAGGACGGTAGAACTCGTAAATAACTTATAATCAAATCACTGATAGTGCTGCAAGCAAGGGGCTAACTGCAGATCACGGAGAATGATTTACCGATTACAAAAGTTAATAAATCTTTACCCGAAATAGGTACCACCTATACTCATATTATATATATACTACATGTAGTTATTGTTATCGTTTTATTGTTCGCTTCACTTAATTTTGCTGGTACATGTATGTCGGAATGTATGTGCGTTGGGCTGTGAAAATATATATTTTGGAGTTTATGGACCAAAAACAGATTTTGAAGTCACGGTTGAAGGGAATATAAGATGAAGTATTAGCGTGTTAAGTGTTGCGCATATCGATAGGACTTACAACGGTTACGCTTAAATGATACTGAACGTTCAACAAATATTCATGTTCGTTTTCAAATACACATGTCAACGACAAACGGAAAACTTAAATGTTCATATCCATAACACATGATGTATTTTATGATGTAATCTTAGGAAAGTTACACGCTTCAAGCTATACATACAACTTTTTCATTGATTGTAAATTTGGATGAATTTCTTTTTGGAAAACCTTTCAATTAGTAATGGTTTAATTGATCATGAACAATGGGATTCATTTCTCTACAAAGCATACAGATGCATTATGTAATTGTCTTTCATTCCGGTGTGTTAATTAAGGATCGATGAAAAGTAACAATTGTCTATTCCAACGTTGCATTATTTACTTATCCCGCGATGGATTATTTGCTGTTTTCATTCATTTACCTCCACAGATATTTAATTATATTCATGTAATAATAGAAATTATCTGCGGGGTTTTCAATTATTTGTTTTCCGAAACATGCGATCATAATCATAAAATCATTTTATTTAATACATTGTGTATGTGTTTTTTGTTGACAAACAAACAGCTTATAAATAATAATGGAATTAAAACACAGAACATTAGAACACAGCAGCCCGTTTTATTCACAGGACCTCACGTTACGGCCATATTACTCACATACTCAAAGAAATTAATTGGCTAACTATGCAGTACAGAGTACATATTACAGTATAAAACACTAACTAACTCTTACATACAAAACCTTGCTTGGCCAAGCCCCGGAATTTGTAAAGAACATGTTAAAAGTGTAAAGACCCCAACGAGATCTAAGATATAAAAAATTAACTGTTGCCCCAAAGCTTTGGAATTCTATTCCAGCAGGAATAAGAGACTGTGACATGTTTGCTTCTTTTAAAAGTGCTATAAAGATATACTTCTTCATTGAGATATATGGGAACTAATTGTCATTATACATAAAAACACAAGCCTTGTGTTTTCAGTTTAATATGGGTTTTTGGCCTGTGGCTTTAGCCCCTGGTCATAGTAGATAAACCATTTTTCGGAGTTGGCTGCCTGCCAATTGCTGTAAACATACAACGCATTATAGGGTGAGACTGTGCGGTAAATAGTTCATCATGGATTCAACAAAACTGCATGTTAAAGGTTAAGATCACCCAAAAACGATGATTATAATGTTATTGGAAGAACCTAAGGTGTGAGTACTCCAATATAAGTTTAACAAATGCTTAGAAATGAATGCGCCGAGAGATCAAATATGGAAGGTTATTATCATCTTCGCATGTGAAAACAGTGGAGGGAAAGTTCAGATTGCTCGTAACGAGCAGTCTGAACTCTTCCTGCAATGTTTTCCACTATGTCAGTAAATGTTAACACAACTCACCCATTACTGATAAGTGGTGAATTACTGCTTTCAATTTGGATGAGTCCAAGAAAATGCTTATGGAATAAAGAATATTCTTTAAATATTTGACATATGTTTCATAACAAGGTCACTTGCACAAAGCATAGTAATGGTAAATCTGGTCTTCGGTCAGCCATATAGTGACTTTTTCGCATGTCTAATATTGAACACTTTGTTCCAGAAATACACATTTCGTGCACCCAAAAAAGAAAGTCATTAAAAAAACAGGAAAGGCGGAGTTCAGAATGCTCATAATGAGCCATATGATCTCTCCGTGCACTGTTTCCCACACTGTAAATGGTGGCCCAATTCACCCATAACTGATAAGTGATGAATTAATGTCACGTAATTCTTTGAATTTGTAGGGGCAGGAAAAATGCTTTTGGAGCAAAGTATTTATCTCTTCGCTCGATAAGCATTTTCTTGGACTCTTCCAAATTAAAAGTATTAATTCCCCACTTATAAGTAATGTGTAAATTACGCTCACATTTACGGAAGATTTCAGATTGCTCGTAACTCTTCTTACACTCTTTTTAAATGCCTGCGCTACACTGGCTGCAGGAAAATGTAGTATTATGGCTCAAAGGGTTATTATCCCTTTCTCGTAGTTATGCACTTTTTAATATGCATCCATTCACCTTAGCTGTAAATAGGTGTAAATGAAAGTGTCTTTTTTATTCCATAAACAAAACAAACTACATTTTTGGATGATCTAGTCTGAGGGATATGTGCAGAGATAATTTGTTCTGTGATATATTGAATTGTGTTGATTGTTGATCTCATTAAGAATTACTCAGGGGTATTGCTTAATGTTTAGATAATGAAAAAAGGTAAAGGAATTTAAAACTAATTTTATCCTGTTCTGTGTTGGTCACAGTTGCATGATATTTCCCTGAATCTAGTATGTACGGTACCCATGTTGCATTGATTGCATATTTTGTATGTATGCACCTTATCAGATCACCTGGACATGACGGCTCAAGGTGATCTATTGGGAACACAATCTGTCATTGTCCAATCTTAACTTTTGGCTTCAAACAACAATGATGTTCCTTGCATGGTCCCCATATAGGTTTTCCCAAATATGTCCATTCACTACAGAACAAACAGGGAAAACCTTTGAAACTATTCTTGTCAGAAACTACTGGCCCAGTTTTTAAACATTTTCACAGTTAGCTTAATCTGTTGGGATTCATTAAAACATGGCTGTCAGGGCTGTTTCCATATATCGCTATTGTTCCTTGGATGGTTCCCTTTTAAATGTATGCCAAGAATTGGATTGTACTCAATGTATAACTGTGTTGCTATGGCAAATATCTCAAAAAAGAAATACAAAGTGTCTTTTCGGAAACTACTGGTGCATTGTAAATTTCGCCGAAATGTTCCTTCTGTGTTCATCTAACAGGTTGCTCAAGCTGATACAAATCCTCCAAAAACAAAACTGTGGAGTTGAGGCTGGTTTTCTTCCAGCTATAGTGCTATAACAAAATCTTTTTGTCTGAAAACAGTAACTGCTTTCAATATAATTTGGCATAAATGTTCCTTTGTTTAACCCTCAGTCGAGGATGTTCTAGCAGTTGCTGTTGGCAGGGGTCCAAGCATTGTTCCTTTTGTCTTATTTAAATGATTTGTTATGTTTCTTTGCAAGTGTATGCTTATGTGCTCTCATGTGCTTCTCTTGTATTAATTCGTTCACTATGTGCTGTTAATTGTTATCAATAAATCAATGTTCAGTATAGCCATGATCAAACACGTTCTCCCAGTCTTGTCCATGGTTTAGAGAATTATTTTCTTTCAAACCTTTTTTTCCAACATCATTACCAATGCTGTTTATTGCATTGTTGCAGAATTTTGTATTTCTATTTAATCAGCATGAAACTTTATCATACTATTTGTTTCTCATGTACTTTGGGTCTTGTTCAAAACTGTCCAATATGCTCAAACTAGGTCATTTGTCAAAGCATTATAATGGTTCATGGGGACTAGTTGACCATGGTGCATTTTTTACACAAAACCCTGTGCTCCATACATATATATTTTTCCAATCCCTTCCCAGCACGCTATTAAAAATGAACTACTAAGGGTTCAGAATGCTCTTATCTTTCTGAACTCTTACTCCACTATTTTCCACTCTGTCCTTAAAATTGGACCCAATCAATCCATTAATGATACATGTATGAGTAACACATGCTTATGTAGTGCAGCATAACTTCTTTTATTTTTCATTCATTCACCTTGTTTTGTAACTAGTTGTATGTAATAGTGAATGTCTTTAAATGTGTTCATTATGTTAGTTGCTGGATCCAATTGCATACATAGGTTCTTGTTTACCAAATACTACGCTCAATTACACGTATCAGTTTTGACCAGAAGGACTTTATAGACATCAACAGTAAGGGCTGGAATAACAGATAAAGATGCGATTACAGATTAAGGCTTTTTGTCACTTCAAGATTTTTTAACTAATAAATCTGCGACATACCCATCTGTTCTACTGTCGGACTTCCACCGACCGTGCCTCTTCCAACATATATCGTTAACCCTCGAATTTCCTGCTCTCAATGAATACAAACCAATGTTCAAATCTCCTGCAAAGGAACGCAATCTACCTATCATACTATCCCTAACCCTAGTGTAACTAAGCGATTGATCTTAATAAATCAATGCTCATATATTTCCAGACCTATAACAAGGTCTCATATATTTCCAGACCTATAACAAGGTCTAACAGGTAATTGAGATCAGTAGAAATATTACTTTTAATTGACATGGAACGCTTTAACATAGTGTATGGACAAGCTACATAGTCTCCTTTACATATGACAACAGTATTACCGGACCGATACTGATCAGTTATGCTAACTTATGTGAAATAATCATTATGCATTGCCACGTCATTACATCTCAATGAACTGATCTGGCCAAACCTTTAAAATCCGGCATGACCGAGCAATAAAAACAAATCTCTAACAAACAGTACGTCTGTGTAACATGAATATTCGGAACAAAGTTTCTTCTAAATATCGGCGTCTATATGCTCCTTTTTATTTAGTGCTTTCGATGAAGTTCTTTTAACCGATTCTAACAAGCTTTTGACAAAATTGTTTTCCCGTTGGATTGGGAAGTCCCTTTAAACAATGTGCCCACTTAATACTGTATACATTTGAAGATATCACATTGAATGAACATTGTTTGTCAATTTGTTCTGATTATCGAAGATACAGGAATTGTACTTCCACCTTTCGACACAATGAAACAGGTGCATTCAAGCTTACTTGCTGATTCAGACACTTAAATAGCACGCGTTCTAAGCCAAACGACTGGACAAATCGTGCATTTCATCGAATTCAGTTATTCTACTACTCGCGCGAGATCGCGTGCGTATATAAAATATTTTCCATTTGAAAAAAAAACGCTTGATAATAGACCCATTGCTGATTTAAGAACCAGATATCCTTTCTTCTGTGACTGATAAAGTAAACGTTACTCGTATTCCATAAGTAACCTCACCATACACACATTAAATTAACTAAATACATTTGTCGTCTGCTAAAAGGAATTCGAACTTTTCAAGGTCCTTTTTTATCATATTTCCAGTTCATATGATTGCAAATATGTACTGCTACCGCCTAAACCGTCATCTAAAATGATAATAGACCCATTGCTGATTTAAGAACCAGATATCCTTTCTTCTGTGACTGATAAAGTAAACGTTACTCGTATTCCATAAGTAACCTAACCATACAATTATTTTATTTAACTAAATACATTTGTCGTCTGCTAAAAGGAATTCGAACTTTTCAAGGTCCTTTTTTAACAGATATTCCAGTTCATATGATTGCAAATATGTACTGCTACCGCCTAAACCGTCATTTAAAAACATGACTTGCTCATGACAAAACGAAGTACTTTGGTAAATATCGCCCATGCTACTGAAAACCCGAACGGAAGAACTTTGAAAATAAAGTATGATTTTACTCCATCGAACATCCGAAAAATGTTCCATGAGGCTCGAACATTTCAATGTGGAAGTACTACGCTGTACTGGATAGATCTCGTGCAACACTGATCTTTAAACTTTACCTTGTATTTAAATAAGTGCTTATTCATATGACAACAGTCTAAAACAAGACGAGACAAGACTCTACGAACAAGAAAAAGTAACAAAGGGCAATAACTATAATGTATACCGCATTTCCTCTCAATGTGTTGTATCATCGTTTGAAGTTTTATCAAATTCCAACAATTAGTTATAAAGTTATGCTTCGGACGAGACTCTACGAACAAGAAAAAGTAACAAAGGGCAATAACTCTCTAATTATGTAAATTAGAGTTATGTTTCTTGTACTCTGCACTTCCTCTCATTGCGTCTACAAGTGTATGAAGTTTTATTAAATTCCATCTACTGATCTTTAAACTTTACCTTGTATTTAAATAAGTGCTTATTCATATGCCAACAGTCTAAAACAAGACGAGACAAGAAAAAGTAACAAAAGGCAATAACTCTGTAATTAGGTAAAGTAGAATTATGGTTCTTGTACACCGCAATTTCTCTCAATGTTTTGTATCATCGTACGAAGTTTTATTAAATTCCAACAATTAGTTTTAAAGTTATGCTCCGGACGAGACTCTCTACGAACAAGAAAATGTAACAAAGGGCAGTAACTATGTAATGATGTAAATATGAGTTATGGTTCTTGTACACTGCACTTTCTCTTATTATGCTCTACCATTGTATGCAGTTTTTATTAGATTCCATCCTTTTGTTATTAAGTAATTCTCCGGACAAGAAAAAGTAACAAAGGGCAATAACTCTGTATTTAGGTAGAATTGAGTTATGGTTCCTGTACATCGCACTCCTCTAAATGTGTTGTATCATTATATGAAGTTTTAAATACCAACAATTAGTTTTAAAGTTAGGCTCCGGACAAGCCTCTACGAACAAGAAAAAGTAACAAAGGGCAATAACTATGTAATTAGGTAAAATATAGTTATGGCTGTACACCGCACTTCCTCTCAATGTGTTGTATCATCGTTTGAAGTTTTATTTAATTCCAACGATTGGTTTTAAAGTTATCTCCTGACAAGGAAAATCGCAACGGACCAACCTTCCTACCGACCGACCGACCAACCACAGGGTGACTCCAATATACTTCGTTTATCGGGGGTATAACAAACCCCCGGCATTCGACTACTACGTTGGTTATGCCCCTGTGGCTGCGGGTTTGTTGATGTGATATTAGTCGGTGTGCTGCACCATACGTGACATATCGGCGTGTTTTGTTTTGATTTGTTTCATCTTCCGGTGAGCATGTAACTGCTTCAACCACGCGCGTCTCAAACCCTCTAAGGCGGCTGGTAATTAAAGTTGACAGCCTTAGAGTTTCCATCTGCGAAAGTAAATTGTTCTGCTCATCCATGATAACACGTGGTCCTCTTCTACGAAATTAAACACGTCTTGCTTGTACGTGACTGACTGGTAGAATGATTTGCTTACACAAACTGCGCACGGGTTCATATACCCACAATTCAAATCACATGTCGCTAAGACAAAATTTTCTCTCTATACTTCGCAGAGCGAGAAAATACTAATCACTAATCCGGGATTAGAGGGTACCTACAGGGGTACAGAAATATAAATATAAATCGATTGATTTTGATTTGAAGGATAGACGGTAATTAATCAGAAGAATTACAATTTAAATTTTGCTTTTGAGCGTTAAAGTATCGTTTCTAGTCAATTAGTAACCATTTTCTAGCCATTAGTAATCATGTTCAAAATGTCAAGATATCTGTTATGACAAAATGATTACAAAATTCATCAATCACTTCATCATATTCAATCATAGCAAACGCACAGCTCAATTTTCAGTACATCGTCAACACAAATATGGGGACATAGCTTGACATTTTACGGATAAATCTATCGCCTGATCCGTAAACGAGAAGACAATGTGTACTGGAGATGCATTGAGCGACGTTGCCAAGCATTCCTGTCGACAACCAACTACATACCGACATGATTATGGAGACGTAACCACAACCACCTATCAGACCACACGAACGTTTTTGCGAAACAGATCATGAACAATATCCCTCAGCGCTGCGCAGAAGAACTTAATCCAATTTCTACAATATGTGCAGAAGAGCTGACCAAACTCAGAGAAAATGAATGGAATGGTATCTGCCGCGAAGTCGTTGAGAAACTACCTTCTTTCAACTCCTCAAAATCCACGCTGTACCGAGTTCGAAAGAGAAAGACACCACGATTCTTCACCCTCCTCCAAGAAAAGATGGACGGCATCGGTCTGAGACAATCTCAATCTAAATATATTTTAATGAAATAAATATAACATTGTAGATAAACTATGTTTAGTATGCGAAACCGTTTGTATAGATGGATGTTTGATGTGTTTCTCTCTGACGTCAATATGGATGCAGGACATGACAAAAGAAGATGTAAAACATTTTCAATATCGTTTGTGTTACAACATTGACAGTATCTTTCATGGTAAGGCACCTGCGATTTGTTACGACTCTGAGATTATGTAAAGAAAGTATATATCAAGTTAAAATGTGTATAGGCCTATATAGTTATATAGAGAAAATAGTGACCAATAATATCGGTGAAACAATTCTTCTACGTGATAAGTGATTTGTAGTTTAAGGCTAGGAGTTGTACTAATTAATACACGTGAATAATTCGGAAACGCTTTAATTTAAAAATAATAAAGTTAAATGCTACTTAAAACATTTGACTATTAAACACATTTGAATAAAAACAATCCATCAAGGGAATAGCTTTTTTCGGAAGTGTCTTGTCTTGATAAGTATTCAAAATTGTGTCATCTCCCTTCAACAATTTATCCGCTATATGATCTTATTAAAACAATGCTTATATGTTTGTGATATGTTGGGATATTTTCCCATTTTCCTGAATACTATCTAAAGAAAATGATATGCCATACTATTCGATCCCCGGTCGGGTCACACCGAAAACTCGGTAGTAGTGGCTTCCCTTCTATGTGTTCACGGTAGCCTGGATAGCATCACGACTGATGCGCTGGTGACAGGTTTGGCTTACCAACAGTGCTGGTAACAAACACCTACATATGACTGAAATAGTGTTAAAAACGGCGTAATACACATTTCAAACGAATATGTACAACATTTTTTTATAAACAGGGTTGGAGAATTACTATACTTGGCGTTACTTTGCCAGACATCATGGTACTGATCAAAGAAGATTTGTCCACTTCGTCTTGGCTTCTCACCTCTTGGTCACTAGGGTAAATAGACCACCTTTCTTATACACAAACTTCTCACCTCTTGGTCACTAGGGTAAATAGACAACCTTTCTTATACACAAACCTTTTTTTTAAAAATGTAACGAAAGACACATTGTTCATAATTAACTGGATTCAGCAATTTTACTTTCATTTATAGAACTATTTTATATGTTGCCTTGTTTTTAAATTTATATACTGCAGATGTAGTGTATGTGAGGAAAAGCTGTGTGAGTAGATGTTGTTCATCCGTTGATTTAACTGCCAATGTATGATTTGCATTATTTGACTATAATTAATTGTATGTGTCTTTCGTGTGTCACTCAAACATCACCATCGGTTACAGTTGATTAGAAAGCCACCATACATATACTTATAAATATTCAGAGATGCGAAAAATCATAAATACCTAGTGAGAAATAATTATAATGGGATGTTATCAGTCACCCGGATGATATAAAATAACGTCACGTATATTACGTCACTATCTACGTCCCTATATAATATTAGCGTCATGTAAGCCTCATTTCAAAAGACCTGTAATTAATTAACGTCAATTACTAGAAATGTCAAGAAACATTAGCGCGTGTCTATGTAATATATAATTCATGCCGTTGAACATTAAATACTAAAATTATCATCCCGCGTGACTTTAACACGCCAATAACAAACTCGTAAAAATGCAATAGTTTGTTACACGCGCGTAAACATCTCATGTATCAAAAGTTCAATGGTAAACCAACTCTATAGTTGACAAGAAACGATTCTTTTATTAAATGAAGCAATCAATTTGTTTTTACAACTCAAGTTGTCTAATATCGTATATAATTATTTAAATATTGGTGTGTGTTGAGTATAATTAATCAATCTAAACAATATTCTTTTTGCAGGAATCTGATCGGCTCTTTGACAGTTGGTATTTTGTATGATCGGTTTAACAAGTTATTGGTGTTGCTAGGCGTCAACATGGGTATGGCAGTGACCTGTATTGTGACTCCCTTTTGTACCACGTTGGTTACCATGATCATTGTCCAGTTTATTGGAGGTATATTTGCAGTTGCTGGGCATTCTGGTAATAAAATTAATAATATATTTGAAGATAACGACAGTATCGCATTTGTGCTTTACAAATAATATCACCATATCATTTAAAGGCATTACTAACGTACATATACGTACGTCAATCGGATTGAAACCAAATATCGAGGGCTTGGCGTGAAATTGTTGTTACTAAAAACCTATTTTGAAAACCTTGGTTTAGGGGCAATTTTGACCCTTTTGTAAACAATGCAAATCTAGGTGCCATTGCTCAGAACGAGCAATGGCACCTAAATTTCCATTGTTTACCAAGAAAAATGATTTAACGCTTATAAAGACTTTATGGCGAGGTAATTCACCTTGGTAAAAAAATACAAATTTTAGTTACAACCGTTTCACGCCAAGCCCTTGATATAATGCTTTGAAGTGCGTTTATTTGATCTGACTACACTGTATAAAATTGACCCCAAACATTTATATTTTCCTGAGCAGGTTCTCACTTTCTGTCCAATGAAATCGCACGACACAACCAACGCTCTGCTATCATCGCGTCTTTATATAGTTTATTAATATGGGTTATATTTATTGTCAGTACCTAACGATTTCGTTGGTTAATGCACAGGGACTTGCTCCTCTAAAAATAGATATGACCTACTATGCATAGATATTAACAAGGGTGGACACAGATTTCTGGGTCGCCTCGCTTCAACTCATTTTATTCAAAGAATTCGAACAAATATATGAATTTGAAGTAGAGAATCAATCAATAATGCTTTTCTCTATCGAACTATACCAAAATAACGTGTTTTTTCTTCCCTACGTATGTTTATTCCCTTGAAATATTCGCGATTTCGCCAAAAGGACAACAACCTGGACACAAAACGAAAGTACGGACAATTACCGCAGCGAAAAAATCCGAACCTTCCGAAAATTCTATTAACGGTCTTTTTTAAAGGGTCCGACGGTTTGACAGTTGCCGGGAAAATAATCGCAATATCACTCTCAATTACCGCAACGAAAAAAAGCGAACCATTCCGAAATGTCGATCGCAGGTACTTTCGTTTTGTGTCCAGGTTGTTGTCCTTTTGGTGAAATCGCGAATATTTCAAGGGAATAAACATACGTAGGGAGGAAAAAACACGTTATTTTGGTATAGTTCGATAGAGAAAAGCATTATTGATTGATTCCTTACTTCAAATTCATATATTTGTTCGAATACTTTGAATAAAATGAGTTGAAGCGAGGCGACCCAGAAATCTGTGTCCACCCTTGTTAATATCTATGCATAGTAGGTCATATCTGTTTTAGTCGGTAGTCCATCAGGGAAAAAGTCGCTTATTTTTGACGGTCTATGGCATGAGAGAGTAGAATTGTTTGAATACCATAATCGTGTTGCCCAATACCATTTGTCTATGGTTCTGCCCCATGCCATCGGCAACACCGTCTGTGAAGGTCAGAAAGTAGGTCAAAGGTCAAGTAAGTGCAGAATTTATTGAAACTAAAACCGCTTACTGTATTGTATTTAGTATAACTATAAAACGCTAATATATATCGACTTAAATGTTTGATACATATGATTTATGAATATAGAGCTTTCTAGCAAACTAACCATCAATGTTACTTTAAATTAGGGTCAAGGTCATTTTAAGGTCAAAAAGTGAAAAATACCTGAACATTTCAGAATTTATGAAGGTTTTTCTTTTTATTTAGCATTTGTCTTGTTCATATTGGTTTGTTAAGTTGTTACAAAACATCCACATGTATAAGCTTATTAGCAAAATTGGGCACTTAAATTTATGTTGGTTACCATGGTAACCAAGACAACACGCACAATGGCTCTGGTTAGCTGATTTCATGACAACTTTTTTGCATTTCTTTTAATTGTTAAATAATAACAAATATATTCTTTCATGTGTAATAAATCATATCTATGAATGTGGAGCTTTCGATAAAACTGAACACTAAGGTCATTTAAGGTCAAGGTCAATGTATTTCGAAGGTCAAACACGGAAAATTACCCGAAAATATAGCATTTAAAGACGTTTAATATATAAACTTTGGTCTATTAGAGAGGCTGGACAAATGCAATTGTGGATGTTGCCATGGTAATCAAGTAAACTAGGATAGAAATTTCACTTTCATTGAAATCTCTTAGTAGTATAAATGTTTGCTATTATGCTGACAGAAGTCTTATTTTTCGGTACATGTGTGTTTGTGAAAGGTACATATTCATTCAAACAAGTATAATGCATCTTGAAAGTTACTCCCCTGGTGATCAACCTCTCTATGCCAAAGGAATTGATCTTACATTGGCGAATCAAGAGATGTATAAAAACATCATATTCCGACTTGGAGGCCTCCATCTCTGTTTCAACTTTTTGAAAGCCATTGGTCAACACATGGAATCAGCCGGTCTCGATGATGTTTGGGTTGATGCTGGAGTGTATCCTCCCAACGTTACTGCAAATATGCTGGAACTGAAGGCAGACTACAGAGCAGTATGTGCATATATCCTAACGTATGAGGCTTTGTGGCGGCTAAGGTGAACCCTGTTTAGATCCAGGTTACATCAAAAGGCCTGTGGTACTAGTACAGATGTTGAACAGATAGAATTATCGTCTACGGAACTGGTTACTGTCTTCAAGACGTCAAAGATAACTGGATATGACCAAAACGTAATGCATCAGGCTGCGAAGTTATATAAAGCTATTCAGAATGTTAATTTGTTCGGCCAGATGGAAGAATTCGACTCGCATCCTTGGCAACAAACAGTATGTGTTTTGGAAAACATATATGGGTATGGTTGAGATTCTGCTTCTGTTTATCCGCGCGGAAAGAGAAGGGAACTGGAAGCTTCACCTTGGAGCATTCTCCGCCATGTTGCCTTGGATGACAGCGTATGACCACTTAAACTATGCCGGATGGGGACCAGTGTATTTAGCTGAGATGAAAGATCTGGAGAACAAAGCCCCAGAAGTTTACAGTGAGTTCATGGATGGCAATTTCGTTGTCAAGCGAAGTAACACTCACTTCAGCCAGATTCCAACGGACCAAGCCACAGAGTGGATTAATAAACTCTGCAAGATGAACAATGGAATCATAGGAATAACACGAAATGACTCAGCAAGAAACAAGTTCTGCATAACTTGGGCGTTTCGCTCCAACATATCACAGAAGATGAGAGCTCTTTATGCAGACAGTGGAGATGGTGAAGATGAGTTCACGTCTACAAGGGCTGACTTACAGCGTTCACGTGTAGATCTTGATGAACGCCATGATCAAGCACTGCTAAAACACATTGACATACTAGACGTGTTTTGTTGTAAAGGACTTGGCTTACTTACAGAAAATGATATGCCATACTATTCGATCCCCGGTCGGGTCACACCGAAAACTCGGTAGTAGTGGCTTCCCTTCTATGTGTTCACGGTAGCCTGGATAGCATCACGACTGATGCGCTGGTGACAGGTTTGGCTTACCAACAGTGCTGGTAACAAACACCTACATATGACTGAAATAGTGTTAAAAACGGCGTAATACACATTTCAAACGAATATGTACAACATTTTTTTATAAACAGGGTTGGAGAATTACTATACTTGGCGTTACTTTGCCAGACATCATGGTACTGATCAAAGAAGATTTGTCCACTTCGTCTTGGCTTCTCACCTCTTGGTCACTAGGGTAAATAGACCACCTTTCTTATACACAAACTTCTCACCTCTTGGTCACTAGGGTAAATAGACAACCTTTCTTATACACAAACCTTTTTTTTAAAAATGTAACGAAAGACACATTGTTCATAATTAACTGGATTCAGCAATTTTACTTTCATTTATAGAACTATTTTATATGTTGCCTTGTTTTTAAATTTATATACTGCAGATGTAGTGTATGTGAGGAAAAGCTGTGTGAGTAGATGTTGTTCATCCGTTGATTTAACTGCCAATGTATGATTTGCATTATTTGACTATAATTAATTGTATGTGTCTTTCGTGTGTCACTCAAACATCACCATCGGTTACAGTTGATTAGAAAGCCACCATACATATACTTATAAATATTCAGAGATGCGAAAAATCATAAATACCTAGTGAGAAATAATTATAATGGGATGTTATCAGTCACCCGGATGATATAAAATAACGTCACGTATATTACGTCACTATCTACGTCCCTATATAATATTAGCGTCATGTAAGCCTCATTTCAAAAGACCTGTAATTAATTAACGTCAATTACTAGAAATGTCAAGAAACATTAGCGCGTGTCTATGTAATATATAATTCATGCCGTTGAACATTAAATACTAAAATTATCATCCCGCGTGACTTTAACACGCCAATAACAAACTCGTAAAAATGCAATAGTTTGTTACACGCGCGTAAACATCTCATGTATCAAAAGTTCAATGGTAAACCAACTCTATAGTTGACAAGAAACGATTCTTTTATTAAATGAAGCAATCAATTTGTTTTTACAACTCAAGTTGTCTAATATCGTATATAATTATTTAAATATTGGTGTGTGTTGAGTATAATTAATCAATCTAAACAATATTCTTTTTGCAGGAATCTGATCGGCTCTTTGACAGTTGGTATTTTGTATGATCGGTTTAACAAGTTATTGGTGTTGCTAGGCGTCAACATGGGTATGGCAGTGACCTGTATTGTGACTCCCTTTTGTACCACGTTGGTTACCATGATCATTGTCCAGTTTATTGGAGGTATATTTGCAGTTGCTGGGCATTCTGGTAATAAAATTAATAATATATTTGAAGATAACGACAGTATCGCATTTGTGCTTTACAAATAATATCACCATATCATTTAAAGGCATTACTAACGTACATATACGTACGTCAATCGGATTGAAACCAAATATCGAGGGCTTGGCGTGAAATTGTTGTTACTAAAAACCTATTTTGAAAACCTTGGTTTAGGGGCAATTTTGACCCTTTTGTAAACAATGCAAATCTAGGTGCCATTGCTCAGAACGAGCAATGGCACCTAAATTTCCATTGTTTACCAAGAAAAATGATTTAACGCTTATAAAGACTTTATGGCGAGGTAATTCACCTTGGTAAAAAAATACAAATTTTAGTTACAACCGTTTCACGCCAAGCCCTTGATATAATGCTTTGAAGTGCGTTTATTTGATCTGACTACACTGTATAAAATTGACCCCAAACATTTATATTTTCCTGAGCAGGTTCTCACTTTCTGTCCAATGAAATCGCACGACACAACCAACGCTCTGCTATCATCGCGTCTTTATATAGTTTATTAATATGGGTTATATTTATTGTCAGTACCTAACGATTTCGTTGGTTAATGCACAGGGACTTGCTCCTCTAAAAATAGATATGACCTACTATGCATAGATATTAACAAGGGTGGACACAGATTTCTGGGTCGCCTCGCTTCAACTCATTTTATTCAAAGAATTCGAACAAATATATGAATTTGAAGTAGAGAATCAATCAATAATGCTTTTCTCTATCGAACTATACCAAAATAACGTGTTTTTTCTTCCCTACGTATGTTTATTCCCTTGAAATATTCGCGATTTCGCCAAAAGGACAACAACCTGGACACAAAACGAAAGTACGGACAATTACCGCAGCGAAAAAATCCGAACCTTCCGAAAATTCTATTAACGGTCTTTTTTAAAGGGTCCGACGGTTTGACAGTTGCCGGGAAAATAATCGCAATATCACTCTCAATTACCGCAACGAAAAAAAGCGAACCATTCCGAAATGTCGATCGCAGGTACTTTCGTTTTGTGTCCAGGTTGTTGTCCTTTTGGTGAAATCGCGAATATTTCAAGGGAATAAACATACGTAGGGAGGAAAAAACACGTTATTTTGGTATAGTTCGATAGAGAAAAGCATTATTGATTGATTCCTTACTTCAAATTCATATATTTGTTCGAATACTTTGAATAAAATGAGTTGAAGCGAGGCGACCCAGAAATCTGTGTCCACCCTTGTTAATATCTATGCATAGTAGGTCATATCTGTTTTAGTCGGTAGTCCATCAGGGAAAAAGTCGCTTATTTTTGACGGTCTATGGCATGAGAGAGTAGAATTGTTTGAATACCATAATCGTGTTGCCCAATACCATTTGTCTATGGTTCTGCCCCATGCCATCGGCAACACCGTCTGTGAAGGTCAGAAAGTAGGTCAAAGGTCAAGTAAGTGCAGAATTTATTGAAACTAAAACCGCTTACTGTATTGTATTTAGTATAACTATAAAACGCTAATATATATCGACTTAAATGTTTGATACATATGATTTATGAATATAGAGCTTTCTAGCAAACTAACCATCAATGTTACTTTAAATTAGGGTCAAGGTCATTTTAAGGTCAAAAAGTGAAAAATACCTGAACATTTCAGAATTTATGAAGGTTTTTCTTTTTATTTAGCATTTGTCTTGTTCATATTGGTTTGTTAAGTTGTTACAAAACATCCACATGTATAAGCTTATTAGCAAAATTGGGCACTTAAATTTATGTTGGTTACCATGGTAACCAAGACAACACGCACAATGGCTCTGGTTAGCTGATTTCATGACAACTTTTTTGCATTTCTTTTAATTGTTAAATAATAACAAATATATTCTTTCATGTGTAATAAATCATATCTATGAATGTGGAGCTTTCGATAAAACTGAACACTAAGGTCATTTAAGGTCAAGGTCAATGTATTTCGAAGGTCAAACACGGAAAATTACCCGAAAATATAGCATTTAAAGACGTTTAATATATAAACTTTGGTCTATTAGAGAGGCTGGACAAATGCAATTGTGGATGTTGCCATGGTAATCAAGTAAACTAGGATAGAAATTTCACTTTCATTGAAATCTCTTAGTAGTATAAATGTTTGCTATTATGCTGACAGAAGTCTTATTTTTCGGTACATGTGTGTTTGTGAAAGGTACATATTCATTCAAACAAGTATAATGCATCTTGAAAGTTACTCCCCTGGTGATCAACCTCTCTATGCCAAAGGAATTGATCTTACATTGGCGAATCAAGAGATGTATAAAAACATCATATTCCGACTTGGAGGCCTCCATCTCTGTTTCAACTTTTTGAAAGCCATTGGTCAACACATGGAATCAGCCGGTCTCGATGATGTTTGGGTTGATGCTGGAGTGTATCCTCCCAACGTTACTGCAAATATGCTGGAACTGAAGGCAGACTACAGAGCAGTATGTGCATATATCCTAACGTATGAGGCTTTGTGGCGGCTAAGGTGAACCCTGTTTAGATCCAGGTTACATCAAAAGGCCTGTGGTACTAGTACAGATGTTGAACAGATAGAATTATCGTCTACGGAACTGGTTACTGTCTTCAAGACGTCAAAGATAACTGGATATGACCAAAACGTAATGCATCAGGCTGCGAAGTTATATAAAGCTATTCAGAATGTTAATTTGTTCGGCCAGATGGAAGAATTCGACTCGCATCCTTGGCAACAAACAGTATGTGTTTTGGAAAACATATATGGGTATGGTTGAGATTCTGCTTCTGTTTATCCGCGCGGAAAGAGAAGGGAACTGGAAGCTTCACCTTGGAGCATTCTCCGCCATGTTGCCTTGGATGACAGCGTATGACCACTTAAACTATGCCGGATGGGGACCAGTGTATTTAGCTGAGATGAAAGATCTGGAGAACAAAGCCCCAGAAGTTTACAGTGAGTTCATGGATGGCAATTTCGTTGTCAAGCGAAGTAACACTCACTTCAGCCAGATTCCAACGGACCAAGCCACAGAGTGGATTAATAAACTCTGCAAGATGAACAATGGAATCATAGGAATAACACGAAATGACTCAGCAAGAAACAAGTTCTGCATAACTTGGGCGTTTCGCTCCAACATATCACAGAAGATGAGAGCTCTTTATGCAGACAGTGGAGATGGTGAAGATGAGTTCACGTCTACAAGGGCTGACTTACAGCGTTCACGTGTAGATCTTGATGAACGCCATGATCAAGCACTGCTAAAACACATTGACATACTAGACGTGTTTTGTTGTAAAGGACTTGGCTTACTTACAGAAGAAGACAATGATACAGATATTGCAGATACCAGTGTTCAGCTGCCAGCTAGTGAGTGTTCAAAATTAGTCTCTTTCGCAACCAAAGATGTAGCAACGACCGAAATAAGCAATGATCTTGTAGGAGCAAGAGTTCATGGTACAGCACGTGTACTACAAAATGTTGATGTGAGACTAGTTTTGAAGAAAATAAATTTCTTTGACCCCATGAAAAAGTTGAAATTGAAAATATTCGCCACGTACCATGTGCCAGTAAAATCAAAGCAAACCACAAAAGTAATAAAGGCTGACAGCAAATTGATGCAATGACTCTTCAATGCTGCGAATGCTGGGAGAACTGTCGAAATAGCATCTGTTTTAAAACATGAGCTGTCTCCCGTACCACTGTCGCTTGCAAAAGTAGGCGGAATTATGAACCCAACAGCCAAATCTGATTTGCTTGCAGTTCTATCTCCTGACAATGCAGTTCGTGGCCAGGAAGAGCTTACAGTGGCTACTTTGACGACGGCTATAATGATTGGTGGTCATGCACTGATTCAATCATTAGGTAAACCAGATGGCTGCGTTACATTTGGAAAGTATGCAGATGTGTTTGTCCAGTGTGTATTGAAATATTTCAACACATCTACACGAATAATCGATGTAGCATTCGACAGATACATAGGAAAAGCATCAATAAGTGCAAGTGCAAGAAGCAAGCGATCAGGCAAACGACGACCAATTCGTAGAATGATTACTGGTCAAGATATACCCTGCTACAATTATGGGACAACTTCTTAACAAGAGTGAGAACAAAGCTTAAATCGCTGGATTCCTTTCCGAAAGTTTGCAAACAAAGGCAGAAACGCTACCGAGAGAGCAAGAGCTTGTCACAGGAGGAGGTTACCAGAATGTACTGAAAACTACTTCCAACAGATGTGTGGTGCCTCATCTATCATCAAACCACGAAGAGGCAGATACGATGATCATTCTACATGCATTAGATGCTCAAGAGAAGGTTATGACAGAATAGTTATCAAATGTCAATGTACTGATGTACTGCTCCTACTGATATACCATCTTGACCATTTACACATTGAAGTATGTCTTTAGTGGTATTAGTAAGAAGACATGTTGGAAGAAGTATGTAACATGCCATGACCTTGTTTCGGATGTTGGAAGAAACCGCCAGTCAGATAAGGCAGAGAAGTTTGTATGCTTGCTGTATGGGATCCATAAACACTCCGTTGAGGATGCAAGATATTCACTATTTGTTAAGGCTAAGAAAACGCTTGAAATGCTCCCGCCAACAACTGATGCACTTGAACTAAACATTGCAAAAGCAAATTATCAAGCAGGCATATGGATCAGAGCTGATGTAGCGAGTATGGATACAGAAATCAGGCCTGTAGATACAGACGCATGGCAAGATGGTACTGATGGATTAGAAGTTGTCTGGAAACGGTTACCAACTGTACCTGATGCTTGTATTGAACTGACAAGTTGTGGATGTAAAACCAAGTGTTAATCTATCCGCTGCAAATGTACCAACTGTACCTGATGCTTGCATTGAACTTACAAGTTGTGGATGTAAAACCAAGTGTTAATCTATCCGCTGCAAATGCTTCAAAGCATTATTGAAATGTACACCGGCATGTGGTTGAGATGGCGTCAATTGCGCTAATCCAATGGATGATTGATTATATGAACTATAAACGTTTTTATCATGCAATGAGCAGATTACGTGACGTATAACACTGGTATGATAAACCTTTTGTTTACATGTCTACTGGTATGATAAACTTTTATCTTTATCAGTCTACTTATTTTTAGAAATGACGTAATCGCTGGAACTACTTTTTCTGAAATATAAATGAGCCGTTCCACCAGAAAACTATCGAACCGGATCAGCCTCAGCGTGCCGTGCAGGCTAACCCGAACAGACACGTTTCGCCTCATGTGGATTTTCTGTTTAAGGAATCATTGCTCAATACCTCTATCCCCCTGAGACGGAATGTGTCGGACCGGATTAGCCTGCGCAGGCTGATCTGGTTCGATACATTACGCAGAATCCATAATGTTGGTTTTTATCATGGAACGGCTCAATGATGTTGATAGTATAGCAGTCAAAGCAATGAACAAACATAAAATAACAATCAGAAATAAAGTTATTATTGTTTTAATTACATTTCAACAAATTGTACAATGCAAATACAAATCGAAAAGAATATCGTTATATAAATCACACGGAATGATCTGCATGTTCAGTCTACTTGATGAACTTTCTTCGTTGAAAATTTAGCATACATAGACCTGTTTATTCTCACGTGATCAGTTCATAGGTAACCTTGTTTAAATACATTCTGAAGCGAGTAATGTCCTATCTATGTTTCCACAAGTAATTTTAATACACTTAATTGAATCCACGTTAAACGACAAATGTTTAATTTCTATCGTCAGTCTGTGTTCTACCACGAGAAAGGGTTTTCGAACAGCCTCATCTACCCATGGATTCCTCTTTCATACAGCAGTTCCGACAGAAAAGCATTAGGCCCTATGCGTTAGAGATATCCAGAAAATGTTTCTTCTTGTTAAATAACTTTATCATTTACGTACAGCTATAGTGTTTAAATGATCATTCTTAAAACTAAAAGTTTCGTAACGTGACTACCCACAACAGTGACGGTATCCTTTTCCAAAAATGAATGTCTCCAATCTAAACGACGACTAAGCCTAGGCATCACACTGGTCTTGAATATAGTCATCTGTATTTAAACTTTGAGTGTTACTTGAACTTCCGTAGCCTGAACTAACTTTATACATTGACTTTCAGATCCAACACAACTATTCATTTTCAAAACACGGCGGTTGACATACATTTGACCTATCTTGTGTACTGAAGCGACGGCCAATCCGCAATACTTACACTTCTACTAAGAATATGTTCGAGTTAATATTGCCATTTTAAGGTATTATGTCAGACCAGATATACAAATTAAGTAGTAATAATCGAGAAATATGGAGTTGAAGTCGGAACTCTTTAGCTTCCGTATGTCGTGTGTACACAATGTAATTCGGCGAGGATTTATGCACGCGCGTGACGTCATTCTATTGAAGGTGAGGTCATTCATGAATGGGCTTTTGTAATTTTGTATGTTATTTATTAAAACTAGTTAAAATGAATGTAGATTTACCTGAAAACATAATTTTACATGCAAGATAAATAGAATATTACGTCCCTGACTTTCGATATGAACTTTATCAGACTCGGCTGTGAGAAAGGATAATTGTCTCGCCAAAGGCTCGCCAATTATCAATTCTCCCAACCTCGTCAGATAAAGTTCATATCTTACGTCAGGGACATAATATTCTCTATATATAAGGAGTTCGAAGATATCTACAGTAGAAGCTTTATTTAACTGTTAAATAACACAATATAAACTGTTCACTTAAGTTTTGTTCAACAGCGAACAACATAATACATATGTCTGATAGTGTTCTATTATGTATGATGTGTATCATTTTCTTACATTAATACAAACTTTTAAAATTAACTTAAAGTTACTTATTTTTGCACTTATATGACCTTTGACCTACTTTACTGTAATCAATCCATGTAAAAAAACAATACTTAAAATAAAAAAGGATAAAACAATATGTTAGAGGTAAATACGTGTGAACTGTTTATTTTAACAGCATTTAGATTTTTTGAGATTTCGGTGTTAATTTACCCCACCCACTTTTAGCAGTAATTGTGCACGTAAATAATAATAGAAACATTTATAAGTATACGTATACTGATAGCTGAATGTCTCACCTTTCATTTGGTATCGTGTGGTTTTTTAAATAACAATAAATGACGAAGATATGGCAAAACTATCGTCCATAAATGTTAATTTTTAACAAAATTTCGCAATTTTTCGGACGTTCTCATTAATATTCATGAGTATGCACATTAGTTAATTTGCATAAAATTAGTGTCAATAAAAGGCCAATGCTTATGCTTCATTTTGATACCAATTAGGTTATTTTAAACCCAAAACTGACAAAGCTATAATGTTTTTTCAAGTCTCATGTAAGAAAAATGCACTCAGTTGACCTTTGACCTAATTCTGAGCATATGGGGCAAAATCGCGGGTGGCATGGGGCAGTTTCAGATTACTAACATTTTAAAGTTAACATATAGCATGCATGCCAACTTCTACTCTCCGATGCCATGGCTCGTCATATTTTCCTCTGATGGACTCCTGACTATTAGAGGAGCAAGTCCCTGTGGTTAATGCAAACATCAATATGAGACAACATGTAGGCTTAATAGGCACTCATGAGAAATAAAGGAACGTAAGCTACTGTAGGAAAGTTAAGGTTTGTTTTTGTTGAGATTGGTACGTACTTAGACCTCAATTATCGAGTAAGATTATTTGAGAGGCGCTCTAGGAAAACGAACATTAACGTAGTTAATACAGGTGGGGATAACGACCTGTCAGCGCATATATGCTAAACAATCCAAAAAAAACTGCACTACAGAAGTAACTTTCTTTGACTTATTATTTAGATCCTCACTGGTAGCAGATACATAATGCATATATCGATACCATTTCACGTTATTTGAAATTAATTTGATTGATTGATGAATACATTTAGACAATTTAATACTTTGAGGTAAAGAGTTTTATATAGTGCGATTGTTCACATTGTATTTTGAAACGCTTAAATCAGTTTTTGGCCAAATTCGGGTGAAATCAACATGCGAATAAAGCGTTAACCTTTCTCACTTAAAAAATGAAAATCAGTATAATAAATTCCATTCAAATCAGGATAGATACTTTAAAATCATTTAAAAGAATATGCACCATTTAAAACCAGAATAAATTGTCTTTCCAAAAGACACAAACAGAAAATGACGTTAGAAATGACACAGTTTAAACACGAAATTGATATCACCTTATGTTAATGGATATCTGTTTTAACCCTTTCCCACATATAGGCGCATGTTGACGAGTCGACTTTTGGACATTTTGTGGCAAAAGGAGAAATTGCTCATAAAGAGAAGGTTCGTCGTCTGCTACAACATAGTCGATCAACTCTATTCAGTGACAATACTCTCATTTACAGAGATTATCCATATTTTTTCCCATACATTTTCAAAGTCGTCTACTGTAGATTTGCTGTATGTTTGAAATGGTTAACGCCTAACAGTTGTACAATGTATTTCAGTATGCACAACCGATACACTCTTTGTTTGGAGAGACGATAGCCAACGTTACCTGCTCTTGATACATTTTGCGATAAGTCTTGGTGGTGTCTTTTGTCCTCTAGTCTCTGATCCTTTCTTGGCCAAAGACATGACCTACCAGAGTAATTCTTCAAGTCTCGCAACAAATTCTTCATCAGAAGCTGCAATAAGACATTTAGCGGAATTTACCAGAAACGTATCAGACGAGAACATAGCAACCATTCTTTTTACTGAAAAGGGCATTACCACTATCGAAATGCCGACTGAGTTCAATTCTGAATCCAGTAAAGTATTGTTCAATAGTTCCTTGGGAAATAATACGGAACCAATGGCATTAATCGTTAAATCTCGGGGCATGAATTTGTTTATTGCCTACGCCATCCTGGCGGCTTTTTGTGTAATAATTGTTTTGCTCTTTATCATTTTAAACGTAACTTATGGTAATGTTTACACGGAGATGAAGTCAAACAAAAACCTTCAGGAGACGAGCAATGAGCAAAGACCAGGACAAATGACAAAGAGGATTGAAATTGTTTCTTTTGTGATTCTCCAAGCATTATTGATCACACTATATGTTGGCATACAAAAACATTTATCTGGCTTCTTCATGACATACGTCATAACTGAATTACACTGGATGAAAACAGCAGGTACTAACGCAACTGCGGTGTTCTGGATCTCTTTGGGATTGGGCAGACTAGTTGCTGTATTTATTGTAAAGAGATGGGAACAACAAACACTTTTTGTGTGCTATACGGGTTTAGTTACATTTGGCATTGCAGCTTTTGTAGCGTTTTCCATTTTGAATGTCGTACCATGTGTATTTATATCATTGGCCGTTTGGGGTTTTGCGATGGCACCACTGTTTGCGTTCATGTTTACCTGGCTGACAAAGAACGTAACAACTGTCACTGGTAAAGTCACCGGTGTTATATATACATTTATATCAATCAGCAGCATGGTGACTCCTGTCGTTTCAGGCCATCTCATGGAGTTTCACTCATACAATTGGTTTCTGTATATTATTGTTATACATATTGCTAGTTTCATTGTACTGTATACCTTTATAATATTTCTGCATAACAGAAGAAAAAGACGGTCAACAACAACCAGAGACTGACGGCGAGGTTACCAAGCAAACTACTGTTATTACTATTGAGTCGTTGTACTTAATAAAGTAATGCTGTAACCATTGACAATCTTCAATCAATTACATCCGAAAACGACTCGGGCTATATATTCGTGAGTTCGAATCCAGGATCGTTCATGTCAATCTTCTGGATGATTGACGAACGTTGTTTCAATCTGTGTTGGAAGGTTAGCAGTTGTCTATGGAGTATGTTGTGTGAAATACTTGTGATAGAATGCCAAGGTCGGTGAAACGCATGATATAACTGAAAATATGTTGAAATTGGTGTGAAACTCCATTAAATCCAAATCAACTGAAGACGCAAGACATTTCATCAATGATTTCATTTTACCGTTTCTTATTTTGCCACAACGATTTAAAAGTCGTCTGTTTTATGGAAAGTTGTAACCCTTTCTCACCTTGATATGTATTTTGACGAATTTGCACCAGACGCCTTTTGCAAATAGAGTGGCAAAAGATATAAATAGAACAACTTTTCATTTTGCAACAATGTTTGCAGCTCTATGCAATAGTAATTACTTTCAATTATACACATTTTTTTCAAGTTCTTACCTAAATGCTTTTAAATTCGTCTGCTTCAGATGTGTTGTATGTTCAAAAATGATAAAATAAACGAAACTATTTCCACGTGACATCTGTGAGTTCGCAGTGTGTTGAATAGTTATGATACAGAAGGTTAATTAAGCGGCCCGCTATGATTATTCATACTCATATGTTATCGTGACCACGAATGAGAATGTAGATGACCCCCACACCTCTGTACATTACTCGGTGAAAAGTTTGTACTTAACCATTTATTACTGGCGGACGCGTTTTGACACATTTTCAGCAGAGGCCATTGTGACAAAAGTAGAAATGCTCATAATATGTCTTTTCTCATTGTGTCTAAAAGTATTCTACTTTATTTAATAATAATATTTATGTTAGAGAATTATCGCATTTTTGTTTCGATGTTTTCAAAGTCGTCTGCTGTATGCGTAAAAGGGTTGAGTGTATATCAAACTACTGACAGTACAGAAACCCAACAGATTGTTACGATATAATTATATAGTTGAAACTTATTTGTTTTACATCGGTTGCGAAACAACCTTATAGCTTATAGTCACTCCTAGAGCCTTAGCCAATACTCTCGTCTTTTGAATGAAAGGATCCCCTCATCGCGGAATTCTAACCCGGGTCCTTTAGCACGAGAGGTCGACGCTCTAACACTGCACCACTCATTTCCTCGTGAACATACATGACCGGGGATGCTTGACTACGTTATTCGGACCGTTGCACTTGAAAAGGGTCGATAAAGTACATTCGTGAACATTCGTACATAAAGTCTCGTTATAAACACAGACCATATAACATAACTGTTATATTACGCTTGCAGCCTGTTCTACTAATAGACATTAAAGATGATGATGTTGTGTACAGTATTAATGACCAAGTAAGAAAAGTCATTTTAGTTTAACCATTTCAAAAGAACATCAAATCTGCAGCAAACGCCATGGAAAATGTCTAGGAACATTTTATCATATTCTCTTATGTTTAAAGCTTTCTCACATATATAAACGCTTTCCGGCGCCTCTACAGCATATGACTTTTTAAAACAGTGAGACACAAAAGTTTGAAAACTCTATAAATGAAAGAACAATTATTGAATAAAGTTGAAAACATTATGGCAAAAGGAGAAATTTCTCATGATGAGCAATTTCTCCGTGTGTCTCATTGTAGTAGTAGAGCATCCGCCTTGAGTGCGGAAGATCTCGGGTTCGATCCCAGGCCGGGTCATACCAAAGACTTTGACAATGGTAGTAATGGTTGACCTCCTTGTCGCCGTAGTACTAGTAACTTACCCAGGAAACGCCGTGATATAACTGAAAAATTGTTGAAACCGGCGTAAACACCAAACAATCAGTCGTTGTCACAAGAGTTCTATATATATAATGTTATTCTTAGAACAGCTTTGATAGAGACAAGCAAACAAACATGCATATGAAGTTTGGTTGAAATTAGTTAGGTGACGGCGATGCAAGACAGACACATGGCGATCAAAAAAGCTTATCAAGCCAGCTTTAATTTGGCTCAACTGCAGGAAACAACCAACCTCTATATCAAGTTTGAAGTCATTGCATCGTTTCGAGGATGAACGGAAATTTAAAGACAGCAAGAGGGCCGTAATGTCCCTGGGTCGCCCAACCATGTCCCATTAATCGGAAAGAGTATGCTATCTTCTGGTATCCATGTTTTCCCACCAATCGAAATGTCCTGGACAATATTGGCAGAAGGCTAAAAACATTTCAGTTTTGGAAGGAACTATAGTTTAAGTCTTAAAGCATATAAGCAGCTCTTGGTGGCTAAGCCGTTTAACAAATTACACCGGCTTGGTAGGGCGCCGTCACATGCACATGTTTATTAATGTGAACTCGGACAAGTCACCCAATGACAATTCAAGTAAAATACTTTTAAATTTGACCCAGCACTTTCATATGAGAAGATTTTAAAGTTTTTGCATTTGACCCTCTTTCGGCTTCTGAGGCAGCAAGATTTCAACACAGAGCAGGACTCTTAGAACACATATTTAATATGATCGCCAAATGCGAAGGTTTATTTAAATTGCCCCACTAGTTCAGAAATAAATTTAATATAAAGAAAATTATTGAAGAACAGCGAACAATGTGCTATACAATTTGCTTATTTTGAGCACGTTGTTCTTGTATATATTCTAAAGAAGTAGAATATATTGTAAGTAAATTCATTTTTATGTAGGGTTAGTACACTTTTTTCAACAATACTTCAGTTAAATCATTCAGCAAATACTAATTTGCATAATTGTTACCCACCTAAACTGACGTTGCTTCTGCAAGTATTTTGTTTAGGGTTTGTATGTATCGATATCAATGCTTTAAAAATCTTAATTCTTACACACTTTTGAGAATAGGTGAAAACGTAATTTACTCTTTCGTCGCCGTATTTCTAAATCGTACTATATTTTGTTTACATTGTATAAATATTTTGAGGAAGGATGTGAAGTATTGTCTCGGATACTTTAAACCGAAAGACACCGGTTCGATCCACTTTCGAAGCGGTCATAGTGGAATGTTCTTTGTCAAGACACGTATCCTAGCAAGTACTAGTGTGTTTACCCAGGGATCATAAATAACTAATTTAATTGATAAAGGATAATTATGATGAAAACGGCTTTAAATACAATTCCATAATTCACATTAAGTAACAAATCTCTATACACTACTAATAACATATTCATTGTAAGGTATGAGGGAGAATAACCTACCCATACCAATGCACGTGGCTAATAAAGTTATATCTTGAAAGGAAAACAAAGAGCAAAGTAAAGATGAAAATCAATCTGTATATATATACGGGTTGATCTTAGTGTGTCATTTTCGTATGGGACACACAAATTATCCACGTGCGGCGAGGGGGGTTAAAAAGACGCTTTCTGACGCCTCTGCAGCAGGTGGCGTTTTGAAAACATAGTGACAAAAGAAGAAATTACACAAAACGTGCAATTTCTCCTTTTGTCACAATGTTTTCCACTTTTTGTCATAGGTTATCCATTCAATTATGGAGATTTTCTATTTTTTGATAAAATACGTTCAAAGTCGTCTGCTGCAGAATTGTCGTATGAGGGAAAGGTTTAATGCAATAAAAAAAAATGAAGTTTTAGACTGAACACTTTTCGGAACGATCTGCTAGTCTCTGTGTTAGGCATCACTTATGTAAATATTAGCTGCCGAATGGGAAACCACCAATCGTGTGTTATTTAAAAGCTGTAATTTGGTTGGTGGATTTGAAACTGTTACTCTTACAAGTGGTTTGCCAAAAACCTGTAAGACTAACATATGTTAGTGAACCACAAAAATCTCTTTAAAACCAGACCTACGCCAGCTCGTAGAAAGATCTGATGTTGCTTACACAATTGTTGAATATAAAACAGGGGAAATAACCCGTATACATAAATAGGATAGAAAGGGGTGATTGTCTTGAGTCTCGATTGTACAGAACTGAGCGTTGGTTGTACCGCGTGATAGTATTGGACTATGTCAGTGTATAGGGTAAAATTAGAGACGACTTTTAACGTATTTTGATCTGATTTTAAAGAGATTGAGTAACACACTAAATCTAAATACAACTCTGTTTTTTGTCGACATTATACATGCAAGTGAAAGTACATATGGATCATTCCCAGGACAAACCAGAAACACAATAGACATCAATGATTTTAATTTAATTTCACCAATTGAGCTCTCGGATTGATCAAACTGAAAGTGTCCGATAAGAACTAGGCCTGTATTCACCAACAATTATAATAGTATTCTTATTCTAATTCTAAATGAGCCAGTGCATGAGAAAATGTACAAATTGGCTTTTCAGAACAGAATACATCAGCAAGAGTCTGATCGAGCTATATACTGTTCACATATTACTTAAACAGGCTTGTTAGAAGATTGTGTCGACTTGTGTAGACCCTGATAAGACTAATCAGGTGGACAAGATGATCTGAACCTACATTGTTCTGAAATGCCAACTTCTACGTTTTATAATGCATTGGTTAAAATAGCATACTTATTATAATTCAACATTCACAAAGTAACCCGATTACAGATTGGCTAAACTATATTGATCAAATATTGTATAATATTTGAATTAGAATATACTGCGAATTTACAATTAGAATACATATAGCACAAACTTTGAATACGGGCTTTAGATAGAACATGTCTAATTAACTATTTCGCTGCACAAGGCAATACAAGCTAATTACTGGTAATTAGCTGTCTCTCCAGATATCTGCATTGTTTGCCACTTAGACATTACATTTTACCAAATTTCCTGTTGGGACAAAACATGGAGTGGTCCAATTTTCATTATGGAATTGACGACTTTGTAAAATTCGGCAGTGAAAGAGTTAACCCATTACTTCACACAGACGACATTTGACGCCTGCTATTGAACATGACTTTTGTAAAATCGAGCAATTTCACCGTTTATTGAAATATTTCAACTCTTTATCAATATAAATTTTTCAGCTTTCTAGATTGTTGGAATTGTTCGTCTGATGTTTGTAAAGCAGACGCCATTTGAAAAGTGGCGTGAAGTATGGGTTAAGTAGTTCCCTGACGTTTGTTTTGAAGATCAGAGTCCAGAGTGCCATCCATTGCCGTCACGACAGCATAGATAGTCCCGTCTCTAACCGTCACTGTGTGTGTTCTCTGCCTGACATCTCCTGCGGTCCATTTAGGAGGTATGTCAAGATTGTGGGGATCTACTGACTGAAAAATAATATATGATTATTTTTAACAGTCACATCAATTTATCTGATAATACGATTTTAAGTCGTCTTCTTTGAAAACATGTGAAAAGTTTAAGATCTAATTTTCGTTTTTTTCTATGATGTCCCGATAGGAAAGTACCATACCAGTACGGCTGGTAAGTTTATCCTGACACCAGTGCATTAACTGTAATGATATCCCTGTAACCTTGAGCGCCAAGGAGAGTATCTCTAATGCAATTTTAAAGTCTCTAGTATGACCCGACAGGATCGATCCCTGGTCTCCCGCCCTCGAGAAGACGCTCTGACAACTACACCATCGAAGCCGTCCGATTCTCATACAAGTTGAACACGTTGTTAGAACATTGATTTTCTTTTCGAGTTCAGCCAGTTCCTTTTCACAATGTCTCCAAAATCCGTATGCTATAATTGTAATAAAATTACTGTGCGTAATCAATCGTATTTATTGTAATTTGGTTATTAAATTAACTTTTACCAAAAATCAATGTCAATACAAGGTCAATTTATGTAGTTTAACGTTGTCTTCCGATTATTGTCCTGTTGAATTAATATTTAGGGAATCATTGCTTCGTTAAGAGTCATTTATAAACCAACATGTTTATTGTATCTTTCCATCCATACAATTTGATCACCTTTGACAGACAGGCGTTCACAAAGATAGAGTTAGGACCCGAAATGGCGACGCTCATAAAAATGCGAGTTTCGACGGTAGACCGCTAGGTGGCGTTGTGCTGCTGCCTATGTTAAATAAAGATTAATTGACCATGTATATGCGCATGCACCATTAGGTCAAAGGGAAGTAAATCGGATTGACTTGCTGGGCAGACAATTTTGTCCCGGGAATTTCAGATGAATATATTGGACAATAATGCTTTTGTTGTAAGATGAAAGTGTTGTTTATTAAGTTGAATAACCTGTGATTGATTTATAATAAAAAAAAAAGTGTTTGCTTTTAGCTATGTTGACACATTAAGTGCCATTTTCAGAACATGCTGTATTTTCTGAAATTGAAAGTAAAATTCAGCGCGGGACAAGGGTCACCTTTGATTTGACCTCGTAACTCAAAAATTGGTGAACATGTCAGTTTGTTTTGCTTTTTTTGGTAGTTCTAAGAATGAACTTTAATTTGATACAGGTATATGTGTTCATTCATATCATATTAACGAACCATAAACCATAATGCTATAATGGTCGCATATGAAAATGAATTCCTTCCCTTTGACCATTAGGTAAACTGCACTCGAAGATTAGTTAGACAGGTTACATTCATGAATGCTGGTGGGTAAGAGTACATAGCTAGTATTGTTTATACAAACATTCATGAGTATATCGAGTCTTGCTATGTTCGACCATTAAGAAAGACTGGTTGTGGATGGCCTTCACATTTTAGGTAAAGACAAATCTTGCAAAACGAAAGTATAACTATAAAACAAAATGTAATTATTGTATAAAGTTGAAAAGCTTTGGACAAAAGTCGTAAACTGCAGCTGTGTGCTTCTACATGTGTCTGCATGTAGGAAAGTAGTGAACATTAAATGGCTCTTTATCTGCAGTATGCACAGATAGGTCTAAAAATACTCTTTAATTAACTCTTTCCCACACAACACAAATCCGTAACAGACGAATTTGAAAATAAATAGGCAAAAATATAAAAAACTCTTTTAATTGAAAGTATAATGATCCTTTTGCCACAATGTTTTCAAAAGTCCTCTACTGTAGAGGCGACAAAACATGTCAGTGAATGGAATATGGAAGGGTATGGAACATAAATTTCGACCTTGTACGGCGACTCGATATTTACATTACTGATAACACTTTATTTCCCATTTACAGGACACAAATAACTTGCATTACCTCGGCAGCAGATAAACTTTTTGAAAACATTGTGGAAAAAGATGAAAGTTCTCAAGATTAGGAATTTATCCTTTTTTCAAACATGTCTGCTACAAAGACATATAAAGTCATGTGTTTAAATGAAAGGATTGAATTAACCCTTTTCCACATACAGATATACGTTATAGCATTTGCAGCAGTTTGAAAACATTGAGGAAAAAGAGAAATTGCTCATGGACAGCATGCAATTTCTTCTTTTCACCAAAGTATTTTCAATAATTACATTTTACATAATTTCGTTTTACATAATTTCGTTCATAAATATTTTCCATATTTTACCTAAACGTTTTCAGAACCCTCTGCTGCATATCTGATATATGTGGGAAAGGGGGTTAAACATACCTGGTAGTAGTTTTGGCCCGTATCAATACACACTTTATACTTATGCCAGGGACATACCAAACACATTCTACCACCAAGTTCCTGGTAAATTATATACACAATTAATACAAATACAAAATGTACACTGTTCATTGAATACACCATATCTTGTTTTATAACTGTTCCAGGCGACATAGCGTTGAAAAGGGTTGACAATCTAGAATCAGAAATTATTGGTTATTGAACAGAGTGAAAATATTTCAAAGACTCTGGAACTGCCATATTGTGCTAACAATATCGGAAAATAAGTATATAATCTTGACAAGCAATATCTCTCTTTGCTAAATGTTTTGATTAGTTTTATTAAGCACTTAAATCATTTAAGAAACCAATTAAAATTCAACAAAAAAACTCACTTTTCTCAATTCTTTCAATCTGTTTTGCACAAGATCAAAAAAAAAAAATCAAAAATCAATCTGAACACAATATGGGAATATTAAAGATGCCTTAGAGAAAAGAAACAGTAGTTTGAAATAACATTATGACAAAAGACTTTGACTGTCATATTATAACACCAGAAATGTTCATTAAGTAAATATGTTACAATTAAAAAGCTTAATATGCCTGTACCTCTATATCTCCTTTATAAAGTGGACCTCCAGCATCTGAAAGGAGAACAGGATAATGTTAGTATAAAACAAGAGGGCCATGATGGCCCTAATTCGCTCACCTGAATTATACAAGTTACTGCAATGCAAAACACATCAAGACAATTATTCTGAATGCAACCTCCACAGTGTTAACAAGATTTCCTTCATTTGGCCCTAGTGAGCTATATATTTCTACCTGATACGACCCATATTCCAACATGGACTAGATATCATCAAGACAACATTCTGACAAAGTTTCAACTTACTCGAAGTAAAAATGTGGCCTCCAGAGTTTGAATAATATATTTCTTTATTGACCTAGTTTCTGACCCAATATGACCCATATTCGAACTTGACCTAGATATAATTCAGACAAACATTCTGACAAAATTTCAAGCTGATGAAGCAAAACATGTGGCATCCAAAGATTTTCCTTCAATTTGGCCTAGTGACCTAGTTTTTGATCCTACATGACCCGTATTCGAACTTGGCTTAGATATCATTTATATTACTATTATGATCAAATGTCAAGCTGCTGTAGCAAACATTCAATTTGGCCTAGTGACCTAGTTTCTGACCTAAAGTGACCCATATACGAACTTGACCCAGTTATCTTTAAGACAAACATTCTGACAAAATTTCAAACTGCTGAAGCAAAAAGTGCGGCCTCTAGAGTGTTAACAAGATTTTCCTTCAATTTGACCTGGTGACCTACTTTTTGTAGGGCCTCTAGATTGTTAACAAGATTTCCCTTCAATTTGGCCTAGTGACCTAGTTTTTGACCCAGCATGATCCATATTAAAACTTGGCCTGGATTTCAATTAGCTTAACATTCTGAAGCAAAAAAATGAGGCTTCAAGATTTTCCTTCAATTTGGCCTAGTGACTTAGTTTCTGACCCAATATGACCCATATTCGACCTTGACCTTGATACTTTTAAGACAAACATTCTGACAAAATTTTAAACTGCTGAAGCCAAAATTGCGAGCTTTTCCTTCAATATGACCTAGTGACCTACTTTTTGACCCAACATGAACTTGACTTACATATCATCAAAACAAACATTCTGATAAAGTTTCAACAATAGGGCCTCTAGATTGTTAACAAGATTTCCCTTCAATTTGGCCTTTTGACCTAGTTTTTGACCCGGCATGACCCATATTCAAACTTGGCCTAGATTTTAATTAGCTTAACATTCTGAAGCAAAAAAATGCGGCTTCTAGTGTTAACAAGATTTTCCTTAAATTTGGCCTAGTGACCTAGTTTCTGACCCAATATGACCCATATTCGACCTTGACCTTAATACTTTTAAGACAAACATTCTGACAAAATTTTAAACAGATGAAGCCAAAGTTGCGAGATTTTCCTTCAATTTGACCTAGTTTCCTACTTTTTGACCCAACATGACCCATGTTCGAACTTGACTTACATATCATCAAGACAAACATTCTGATGAAGTTTCAACATGCTCAAGTTGAAAATGTGGCCTCCAGAGTGTTAACAAGATTTCCCTTCAATTTGACCTAGTGACCTAGTATTTGACCTCATATGGCCCAGTTTCGATCTTGTCCTAGATTTGACGGAGATGGATGTTTTGATTAACTTTCATGAAGATCGGATGCAAAATGTAGCCTGTAGAGTGTTAACAAGGGCAAAAAGGCAAATGTTGACGACGCAGGATGCACGGACACCTGACTAAATGTGATCACAATAGCTCACCTTGCACTTCGTGCATCTAGGTGAGCTAAAAAGAAATTAAATCATTGGGCAAATATTTTATACATATGTCCTCTGAACCTTAACTATCAGTATCAATATGATCAGGGTGACAGAAAAAGTTCCCTGTTTGAAGATTTAGTTATATCTTGCAATCTTAAGATTCTGGCCCATCATAAATTTTCATATTTAGTTGACTGGTGTTCAACCTATGGACAAAGGTTACCTGATAAATACAAGTGATTGATAAGTAAATTACCAACTTTATTCAATAGTGAACATATAGCTGATTCTTTTCCCTAAAATAAAAACTATCTGAAGGCATATGGTTCTTTAAATCTTTCCCATTTGCAACACATCTGCAGGAGGTGACGCTGAAAAGATCTTGGCAGATACAGATACATGTATGTGGAAAATCTCTTTAAGTGAAGGAATAAATAATACTAATGATAATGAGTATTACTTCCTTTCATCAAGATGTTTTTAAAAGTTGTCTTCTGCAAACCATCATATTGCGTATGAAGGTGGGAAACAGTAAAAAAAATCAAATGTCAATCAGAGGATTATTTTCGAAGCTATTTCAGATCGTGGAAGACCAATTCAGTGGTTAAGAGGTTACTGTGGTAGAGTATCACTCAGAAGATAGAAGTAGCGGGTTTGATACTTTGCTGGGTCATACCAAAGACTTTAAACATTTATGGTAGTACAGGTTTTCCCTCCTTGGCCCTCTGGATTGTGGGGTTATCATGACGACTGACTCGCTTGTGTCAGGGTAAATGGACCAGTAGTACTGGTAGCTTACCCAGGCAACGCCATGGTATAACGATATAACGGAAAAATGTTAAATGCTGCGTCAAACACCATACAAACAAACAAAGCATACTGTATATCGAGGCCCGGGGCTTGGTTAATCACCTCGCCATAAAGTCTTTAAAAGCGTTAAATCATTTGTCTTGGTAAACAATGAAAATGTAGGTGCCATTGCTCGTTCCGAGCATTGGCTACTAAATTTGCGTTGTTTACAAAGGGGTCAAAATTGCCCCTAAACCAGGGTTTTCAAAATAGGTTTTTAATTTCAACAATGTCACGCCAAGCCCTCGATATATACTTACGGTAACAAAATGAATCCAGAGCATAAAACTTCTCTTTAGCTCTGACGACTACAATATCCCTGTTGTTTACAGTTAGTCTCTTTTTCTTTTGACCCTCCATATCTGACACGCTGCACAACAGTACCTCGTCCTGTGTATGGAAAAAACAGCTTTACCCTTTCGCTCATATAGACACTTTCTGACGCCTCTGCAGCAGAAAGCTTTTTGAAAACATGTCGACAAAGGGAGAAATTGCTCAAAACAAGCAATTACACCTTTTACCACAATATTTTCAACTTTTTCAATAATCGTAGTTTTCGTACCTACAATAAAAAAAGATTTTGCATATTGTCTACATGTTTTAAAGTTGTATGCTGCAGATTTGCTTTATGTAGGAAAGGATTAAACCTTTCTGATATTCAACAAATCAAATTTGAAAACACTTATGCAAAAAATACGAAAAATCATATGAAGAAAAGTGAAATTATTGAATAGAAAACAATGTGTGGAGGCTATGAGTAATTACTGGGGGGTTTTTCTCAATGTTTTCAAAAGCTGTCAACTGCAAATTGTGCCTGTAAGTGGGAATGTATTTAAAACCGTTTTCAACTGCAGACGCATTTTGACACATCAATATTGCATACAGCTTTTGCCACCATGTTTTACACTCTATTAAGAAAAAATTAAATATCAAAGAAGTGTCTACAATAATTGATGTCATAAAGTAACCACAATATACATGCTTACCTCCATCCGGTGCATTTATGTGCAGCTAAACTCGCATCCTCATCCTTCATTGAAAATTGTAGACGTCAATGAAAAATAACGTTACACAGTCACTGTGTATTAGGTCAAAGCGTTACGGTCGCAAAATAGTAAGAATGGATTGCAGAATTTCATTATACATGGCAAGCGTAAACAAAAACAAAATCAGACCAACGGTAACTTAATGTTCAGAACACCCGAAAATATATGTTTGAATAACGTTTGTCTATATGTAAAACTGATATTATTTAACAGTTGTAAAACTAGTTTTACTTGTTTCTAATTGGTAAACAAACTTTTGTAAATGGCGGATCCATACACAAGGGGAGTAACTAAGGTTTTGCTTTTATTGAGGGGATAATAATACAGTTTTCGCGTATGACAAGTTCGTCCAATTAAACATCTTAAAGCTTGGTGAGTGTATTCAATTGAACAACCATGTTTTCAATTTCAATTATGTTGTCAAAGTAATTTAGACCTATATAAAACTACCACATTTATTAAATTGGAAAAAGATTGGGTTGATTGATTCATTGATTCATTGATTCATTGATCGGGGCTTTACGCCGTTTTCAACAATTGTTCAGTCATATCACTATAGCTACAGGGACAATGAGATGAAACGGTTAGATTGCTTTTCTATTGTTCACAAATACAAACTCTAGTTGGAATACCTTAGTCTTAGACTCGGTTATGGACGATGGTTCTTTCGCCACTAATGATATTCATCTCTTGTTCTTCATCCGATTTAGATGTCTCGTGTATTTATATCTTGATATTTCCGGCATATGTTGAACCGGATGTCAAACGGTTTAACCATTCCCCAACTGCAAACGCATTTTTTTTTTTTTTTTTTTTTCAAACATAATGAGCAATTTCTTATTTGTTTACAATGTTTTATGCTCTATTCAGTCATTCTACATTTATTCAAAGAGTTTAAAAACTCTTGCTTAGATGTTTTCAAAGTCGTCTGCTGCAAATTGTTGTATTTTGGAAAGGATTAACCTTTTTGCGGCCACTACTTCGTTGGACATGTTGGTCCACATATTTGCTACTCTGTTAGAGAATTGATACTAGGGCTGTCAAGCTGGGATTCTGACTTCTAAACCCAAATCGGTCAATATTGATTCCGATCCGTTTGACAAATGCGACTAGCGCAATTCGTCTACAACCGATGGGCTTGCAGTCACGTAAAAAAAGCAACCAGTTGCTCTGGAAGACTGCTGTGTGGATGCTGGTATCAGAAAGTCAAGAAATACATAGGTATGTGAACTGACCGCCGTGCTATGACTGAAACTGTTCGACGTTTTTGTTGGACTCACCTACATAACAGTACTGATATTTAGCCTGTGCATATGACACATTGAGATATATTTAATAGGATAGTTTGAACATGACATTTAACCTATACAAATACGTTATATAACATTGGCGAGCAATAATATATAATATTCATTAAGATAAAAATAAGAGACAGTAAACAAATGCTATGATATTCAGAGACTGCATATTCATCTATTTAAAGTAAAACATTAAAATATTTTTGGACGAACTGCATCTATGAGAAATGGACATTTCTTCTTTCGGCGCGACGCAGTAGTTCCACGGAATGGGCATTTGGGTAAACTGGAATATTGTAAGTTATAATTAATCGTCCAATACAGTGTGACGCTGGGTAAGTACATCGAGTTAAAAGACGTGAGATGGGCGGTCGAAATTGGACAGTTATTTCAAGGCGTTATCTCCCTTGATAATGTGTTTCACATTTCCGCTGTTCTGTAACATTCATAATAAATAGATGGACACAAAAAGGTAATACACATGTGACAAAAAAAAAAATGTAAATATGTTTCACCCATTTAATCTTTGCATTTTATAAATATATCACATATAGTATAAATAATTCATTAATAAATACTGCTATTTGTTGATGAAAATTGAAAATACCACAGACATTATTATTCAATTATCACATGATTCTTATAAAAGGAAATACGTTCATACACACAGAAACAAATACTATACAGCGAATCAAGCAATTAGTTTTCAAGCTACTGATTGAATAGTTTTCTTCTCTATGCTAACCTTTGAAATGTTGACTACATCAAAGCAAAATATGGAACATCTCAGTATAAGACTCCACGAAAACGATCCCTTGAGGTTTTTGATAGAATGAGGCGATAGCAATACAATTTCATACTTATAAAGTAAATTTGTATGGGCATAGACATTCTCTGTAGGATTTGCCACTTTTGGTCGTCATAGGTCGCAAGTTCATGAAAGACGGGTTTCGAATGACGTGGCCTATTGAGTGACGAGGTGTAGGGGTTACAAAAGAAAACTGCAAAAATAATTTTAATCCGGTTTAGTAATAGATGCAGCTAGTATAGACCTCTCAATGGCATCGAATCAAAGTGTTAAGGCAATTACATTAGCATGTTCAAACATATAGCGCAATATAATCTCTTTCTGACGCCTCTTCAGCAGACGGCATTTAAAAATATTGTGACAAAATGGGAAATTGCTCATGATGAGCAATTTCCTATTTTGCCACAATGTTTTCAACTCTACACAATGATTGTTCTTTCATTTATAGAGAGTTTTCATACTTTTAACTTAATGTTTTCAAAGTCGTCTGCTGCAGATTTGTTACATGGGAAAAGAATAACAGAGGTAAATAATCCATGTGATATTTGGAAACAGATCCACGTCTTAGTGACGTAGTTCAACACTGAAGTACATGATGTACTTGTTTAATCCTTTCCCTCATATAGATGCTTTCTGACGCCTCTGCAGCAGACGGCTTTTTGAAAACATAGTGACAAAAGAAGAAATTGCACAAAACGTGCAATTTCTCCATTTGTCACAATGTTTTCCACTTTTAGTCATAGGTTATCCATTCAATTATAGAGATTTTCCATTATTTGACAAAATATGTTCAAAGTCGTATGAGGAAAAGTGTTAATTTGAAAGTTTCATTACCAATCTTCCATTCAATCCTTATTTCACATTCAACACATTCGTACACATACATATAACGTGAAAAGCGAAATGAAAACTAAGAACACATTGAAAGCACCGAGAAAAGATAGACAAACATAGTGTTTACACGTAGCTCAATGATTCGACAGATTGACCCTTCCCCACATATCTGCAGCAGAACACTTTGAAAATGAGTAAGAACAAATATGTAAAATGGCTTTGAATGAAACACAATTAGTGCAAAGAAATGAAAACATTGCGGCAAAAAGAGAAATTGATCACTGTGACCATTTTCTTGTTTTGCCACAATGCTTTCAAAAGTTGTCTGCTGCTGAGACGTCAGAAAGCGTATGAAAGAGGGAAAGGGATTAATTTGGGGAAATTAAGCGAAAATCGGCTGACATGTCTTTGCAACTAGCGGCATGAAATGGTTATTGGCTTGATACCAGTGTACTATCATTTTTTTCACATATAGACGCATTTTGACAAATCTACACCTCATGTCTTTTGATCTCATTGTAGCAAAAGGGATATTCAAAACATAGTGAGAAAAAGGAGAAATTGCTAATAATGAGCAATATCCCTTTTTGGCACAAGGAGATCAACGGTATTCAGTGATTAAACTTTCATTTGTAGAGATTTTCCGTATTTTTGTCTAGATGTTTTCAAAGACTGGTGAAGATATGTCGTTTAAGGGAAAGGAAAAATCCTCTTTGTGCCAAAACTTAACATCTATAGCTGTACGTTTAAATATCTATTTATGTAGTTTGGGTTTACGCCGTTCTATAATAATAGTTTAGTTATATCCCGACAAAGTTGCCGTATCCTTCATCGTGTTGTGACTAACCAGTTACCAATACACGGTTGGGTAAATAACCTTCCCAACGCACGCTCAATCGTGACGATAATACATATACACTACGATATAAAATGTTGACCGACAGTAGCGATGGGGTTATAGGTCACATTCATAAGCTAGTATACACGTCTAACGAAGGATATGCTATTTCCACTGCACTTTCCTCTTTATACTAAACTTACATGAACGTAGAAAACCGTTGCAACATGTGGGAAGCGGTGGCTCTGTGACACTCTGTGTAAATGTAACCTTTAACCAGGTGTTCCTTATATCGTTTCCGAATAGTTTGTTTGGTTGCGGCCGGCATCATTGAAAAGCCGGACACCTTATTTCTTTTGTTTCCTTTTGATTAAAGCGACACGACATTGAGGTACAAAATGATACATGTTTATAGAGAGGAGAAATGCGATATGAAAGGGAGACAATTCATGTATGCTTAACACGTATCCCGTTACACCCATAACGTTTTAACAAATACACTTTTATCACAGCAATCCTTTGTAGAATCGATTACTTAGTTGAAGTTACGTGTTTCTTTATCTTTTCCACCACGTATCCAATGTTTTGCTTGTACAATCGTTCATTGCTCAGGTCGACATAACTTAATCGTGCCAAGATCTTTCTAATTTGATCTGGAGCGCTCTCTAGCGGCGAAAAACGTAGCAAAACCGGAATGATTGGTTTATTGAATGTCTCGGCGAGCATCAAGTCTTTTTTTACAGTTGTCACTCTGTAAATATTTTGGAGTTATACACGATAATACGACTGATGACGACCTCATATTTCGTTGAATTAGAGACTGAAGATTCTCCGAGGTGCTGTCGTGCGTCGCTGTACTACTTCTTCCGCTCTTACTGCTGTGGCCTCTATTTGGTTGCGGTGCCATGTTGATGTCTGCCCAGCAGTTCAGTCCGCTGGTTTCCAGTACTTGTTTAATGTCCTCCACCTTGGCCTGCATGTCCCATTGATAACTGATGAATACCTTTGGTTCCCCGTCCAGAAGATATACATCCTGCATGCCATCTGTAACGTTCAGAAAAAATACATTTAATGATTCTGACAGATTCAGTTGTTTTGACACTGCCTTTAAATGAAAAGTTGTATATACCAGATATTTAGATCTACTTTATGATCAACATTATACTACGTATATATATAGGCAAAGTAGATTCTTTGATACACGTGAATCTCCTTCTTTGGAGTAAGCGTTGTCGAATGTACTCATTATATCATGGTAACAAGGAAAGCATAACTTGTTGTCAAAGATTTTATGTTGTGTCCGACGACATTTATCAATTGACTAGTAGCCATGGGAACTACGATTAAGACACAAATGTTTGACTGATTATGACAAGTATATTAGCATAAACAGCCGACCAGATTCATCTGTTCACGAAACAAAGGTTAAAACACAATCAAACTCTTGTGTCAGGATATTTTGTTTTCGTAAGTAAAATATTTTAATTCTTTTATTGACAATCGGTCAGCCAAATGATAGTATCCGGGGTATATTCAGTTAATGAACACAAGTACATATATATGTTCACTTGTGTTATAATGTTATTGTCGTAAGTAAAATATCTTAAATCACTGATGTTGATTACCAAACAAATAATTTGTCCAATGAATCAGTCAAAATATCGTGTTCGGGGTAGTTGATGGAGAATTCTGTTATACCGTCGATTATCAACACTGCATAACAATCGAAAACGTCCTTCTTCGATGTTCTATGAAAACGTATCCTATTAATGAATACCGTTCGATGAGAACATTGGTGTCACATTTGTTCTTATAGTATCATGTAAGAGTTACCTGATTTGAAAAACTTCTTATCGGGATCATAAATTTGATAACAAAAACTGTCCCCGCAATGTTTTCAAAAACATTTATGCGGCATAAGGCGCAAGACGTCGTCTAGTTCAGGATAATGGTAAATATCTATTAGTCGTAAAGTCAAGTTGTTATGCCAGGATGTAATTAAGCAAGAGTAGATGAGCCGTGCCTATCGAATAGGGGACTTGTTGCATCTGTGAACAGCGAAGACTCGGGTCAGTCTGTACATAAGCACATTCACACCATAGTCATAAATGTCGCTTAATCTTTATATGGGTATAAATGCACACTCCCTAACCCGGAAGTGTAGTTACACTAGTTGTACACTAATGTAACTATATATCAACCGTTCCATGATCCAACCAACATTATGGACTCTGCGTAATGTATCGAACCAGATCAGCCTGCACAATCCGCGCAGGCTAACCCGGACCAACACATTCCGTCTCAGGGTGATTAAGGTAAAAAGTAAAGATTCCTGAAACAGAAAAGCCACAGGAAGCGAACAGTGTCTGGCAGGGTTTGCCTCCGCGGCATGCTTAGGCTGAACCGGATTGATAGTTTACGCAGAGCCCACAACGTCGGCTTATATGACCCCGAAACTTGAGGGTCAATAAGACCTCCAGGAACTGATGATAACATTATTAGTATTGATGTGTATATCATTAATAAAGAAGATGATTACTTCTTGAATAAGCTAATGCCTCCAATGGTTTCAGTCCCTCCGCCATCTTGTTCAGGTAGGACTGTTCGAGCACGACCCCAGGTACACGACGTAAAGGTTTAATATGGTGTTCTAACACGTCCAAACTTTCGTTATACATCTTTGTCTCGAAGTCAATGGAAGGACAGTCACCTGAAAGTATAGCCAAAACTATTGGTTATAGAAAGTTACAAATAACCGATACATATATAAATTGACTTTGGCGACCGTCTTAGACCAAACTAAGCAATAACGTGGAAATGCACCATCATCGAGGTTTACCTCCAGCCAGAAACTGCTTCCGTTTTAAACAATATGTTTCTACTTTGGTCCTACAAATTATTATTCTTTACGCGTAAGTTAGTAATCTCTGTCGTTTTTATTTTACACATAGAAATAATCTTCGGAAGACGACGTTTAGAACATTTTTGAAACTATGTTAGCACTTAATGTTTAAAGTATAATTATTTAAAAGAGTTGAAAACAAAATGGCAAAAAAAAGGAAAACAGCGTAATATAAGCAATTTCTACTTTTGTCGCTTTTTTTTTTATAAAAGTTGTCTGCTTGAAATGCGCTAAAATGCGTGTGCATGTTGGAAAGGATTAACCCGTATCTTTCCACAGTGCTGTTTTGATTATTGAGTTGGTTAATGTTGTTTTCAACTGTTATGTTTTGCAAAGCTAGTTCTTTGGTACAGACGAATTTTGCCACATAATACATGTAATACATGCCGTACCTCTCCAATTACTAGCGAATACAGACTATATCGGACAATTATTTACCACAGACTTGGAAAAGGCCAACACCATAACGCAAATACGCTCAAAACGCGACCCCAAATATCACCAGACGTATGTAAAATGTCGATGTTCGAACAATTATTTACCTCAGACTTATAATAGGCATATATCATAACGCAACTTTGCTCCCAAAATCACCAGACACAGGTAAAATGTCGATGTTTGGACAATTATTTATCTAAGACTTGGAATAGGCATATATCATAACGCAACTACGCTCGGACCATGAATGACACCCACACCCCCCCCCCCCCCCCCCGCCCCCCTCCTCCCCCAACAAATCACCAGAGGCAGTTAATAAATCGATATTCGGATTGACCACACACTCTCTGAATACATCATTCAGTCAATTGCGCTCGGAAAATAGAGAAATGGAATATTTCTATAAATATTTAAGCTGTACGACTGTAATATGGGGAAAAAGTAGATCTTGATAAGACTGTGCGGATACACAGGCTGTTCTGAATCTATACTGTTCCAGCTTGTACCTTTTCCCATGCACGGGTTCACATGGTATCAAAAGAGTTGCTGCAACGTGACCTGTTTTTGTCTGACTTGGTTCACGGCAGGACTTGTTTTCAATAACAGCATTTACAGTTATCTCACTTGTATGTACATTTGTATCATTCTAACAATTGGGTTTCCCACCCGACCTTTCAGTATGACATAAACACATCTTAGAAAGTGACATAAATATGTATTATAGCACAATTGGCGTTAGTAAATCGTGTGAATGCAAATACCTGGCCCGTGTTTATTGCAGCTTAATTGTTTTTGTATTAAGAAATACCCTTATATCTTCGAGGAGACGTCGGCTTGAAAAAGTATTTCAATTGTGGGAAACGGTGTTATATATCTATGAGTCTGGAGTAACCTGTCCCTACCATTACCTTATAGGGTCAGGCATACGCCAATGATGGCGGCGCCATTTGTAAATGGTGTAGCAATCAAAAGGCTACCGAGAAATATATAGGGTCAGGCATACGCCAATAATGGCGGCGCCATTTGTAAATGGTGTAGCAATTAAAAGGCTACCGAGAAATATATAGGGTCAGACATACGCCAATAATGGCGGCGCCATTTGTAAATGGTGTTGCAATCAAAAGGGTACAGAGAAAACATGTTTGAAGACCAACCAGTGTACCGTTCTCTGGTAGTAGTTTAATTCATTATGTATGTATTGATTCCAAACATCAAGTTGAAATAGTCCACTGTAGATATTACGCAAATTACTAGTATTTAAACTATATATGCGATCAGTGGCGTAGCTTTGCAATAATCAATGTGTAGGCCGTCTCGGGTGAAAATCAACAGTGTGGACTCTGCGTAAAGTATCGACACGGATCAGCCAAAGCATGCCACACAGGCCTACCCGGATAGACATTTTTCGCCTCCTTTGGATTTTCTGTTTCATGAATCACTACTCTATACATCTGTCCCCCTAAGACGGAATGTGTCGGCCGGATCAGTCTGCGCGGACAACGCAGGCAGATCTGGTCGCTACATTACGCAGATGTGTATCGCCGCAGCTGCATTATGGGGCATTTGAGAAAAGATGTGTAGGAAAAACGGGAGCTACGCCCCTGATTTGTACTATATATACGATCGCGGTATATAAGGAGAGGTGACAAATCTAGTCGTCATTGTAGGATCATGCCAGACATACTCATTTACTACAGTACGCCGAGAACCAAACTAGAGAGCTTTATGGTTATATTCTATGAGGGTAGAGTTACACAATGTGAGGGAGAAGTAATAGCTCGTTTTGAGCAATTTCTTCCTTTCTTACATTTTCTTGAAAATTGACTTATCTTAAGACTGCATATAGTGTTTGTGCCATGAAGGGCTTAGTATAGATGGCGCTCCCTTTTATATGTCGCTTTGAATACTCATACACGCGTTAGAGTTTGATTCGACCATGTATCAACGGTAATTTGACCGTATTTGTATATTGTCAATTTAGTAATTATTTTGCATTTCAGTGTTTATTAATGAAAATGAAACTAGTGTTTAACCTTATGATAAAAACATCACAGCAGTAGTTCTGATTGCTCAATTGAGCATTCAGAACTGCTGCTACCTGTTTTCAAAAAAGAATCCGAGTTAAAAGATATTCGAATTCTCCCTTTGTTTGCAATTTCAATGTATACAGTCTACACATTTATTGAGATTGACACGCTTTTATTGAACCTTTGCGTGTGATATTATTCAAAATGTCATTAAGACCCATGTGTACGTGCAGATTGCATATGACCATCAGTATGGTTGTTGCCAGCATTTGCCAGTACAATGATCCATTCAAAGTATAAAATTACTTACCAAGTACTGCTTTAAGTGCAGGTCTGAAAGAAAACCAGACATTCTTGAAGACGGCGGAAACCAACTTCTTTCCCAGCCAATCAGCAAAGAGGACTTCGTGAAATACAAACGGTGAATTGGCAATTGATTCCGTGACTATGACAATCACGTGGGACGCTGTCGCCATCTGTGGTCCGTTGATTTCTAGAAATTCTTCTTTTGATTTGCCGAGTTTTACACTGTCATGGTGTATGACCTACAAAATATGAATATGAATAAACATCATGTGAGAAAGCCCTACAAAATATGAATAGACATTATGTGACAAAGACCTACAAAATATAAATAAACATAATGTGACAAAGTACTACAAAATATGAATAAACATCATGTGACAAAGACCTACAAAATATGAATAAACATGATGTGACAAAGACCTACAAAATATTAATAAACATGATGTGACAAAGTACTAAAAAATATGAATAAACATGATGTGACAAAGACCTACAAAATATTTCTAAACACGGTGTGACAAAGACCTACAAAATATGAATAGACATAATGTGACAAAGACCTACAAAATATGAATAAACATGATGTGACACACACATAAAGGACAGTCACACGGATCCCGGTATCATTCCATGGCTATGGATATATGTCAGAGTGTTGGTCAAAGCTGCCTACTGCACTCTTCTAGAACACTTTATTAATCCTTCCCCACAAAAAACAACTTTTCAACAGATAGTCTTTGAAAACAAGGGAAGTATAATTAATTAATTATTGAATAGAGTTTAGAACATAGAAATTGCTGATGAAAACCAATTAATCATAGAAACGATTGTTCCATTTGCCACAATGTTTTCAGAAGACACGTGCTGCAGAGGCTCCAGATAGCGTCTGTATGAGGGCAAATGTTAAGGTCATTGACAAGCGTCATTTCTGTACAAAGTTACCTCGTTATCAATTTGTCATATCCAAAGGTATCTTTATAAAACTTAACCCTTTCCCATATAAAATTAATTAGCAGTCAATATTTCCGTAAAATAAAGAAAAACTATATCAGTGAAAGAGTATTATTAAATATAGCTGACTGATCATGTTGTCGCAACAAAGGATATTGCTCTTTATGAGCAATTCCTCCTTTTTCACAATGTTGTGAATGTTGTATGCTTCAGAAGCAAATAAAAGCGTCTGCAGGTTGGAAATGTTAACATCTTGATCACAGCATTGTGATTACCATTGAATTATGGGAACAAACGGTTATTTGCACACCTATTATCATTTTCCCATATACAACAAACCTGATCACTTTTAACTCTTTCAGCGCCGAACTGTTTAAAGTTGAATATATGACATATTCAAAATCGGGCGTCTCCATTTCTCATGTAATAAAAGTGTGGACCATTTTTATAACTATAAGGCAAACAATGCTGATTTCAGGTGAGACAGCTCGTTACGAGCTGACTCACCTGAATCTGTATTGTTTGCAACAACCTCAATATTGCCATTGGCGCTGAAAGAGTAAACACATTCAAAATATTGACTAAATCCCTGAACGCTGTATATTATAAGATAGTAGACTCATAAAGTTTATGAGATCGAAAACCCTCAAATACCGTGTCACAAATATAATAAAAGACAGCTTTAGGGACGGTTTAGGATTAAGTATAATACAAGATATCTGGTAATAAAACTGATAAACTCTACTTTATGAAGTATGTGTTAAACGGTTACTACAGAGGATCTATTATATTAACAAAGGTCAGGGAGAGGCGGATCAGAAAAGATAAAAGACATGATGTCAAAGACTTGGATATTAAAAAGTTTAAAAGGCGATATATAGTTTAGACAGGGACACTATATTACAATATTGTAATATAGTGTCCCTGGTTTAGATCAACAGACGAAGACATAAACATAAATGTATGTAAACCTTTCTCTGAGTCTGGAGGTTTATGAAGCATCTGTTGCCGGTAAACTATTTGATAAAACATTTTTATGAAAAGTTCTCTTTTACCAACAATTCATCAACCTGTATCCGAAATGTGTACGTCTAAGAGTTCATATACATGTAAATAGGTTTGTCACGAGACGGCTCTGAAGAAGTTAACTCTTTCCCTCATATAGACGCTTTCTGACGCCTCTGCAGCAGACGGCTTTTTGAAAACATAGTGACAAAAGAAGAAATTGCACAAAACGTGCAATTTCTCCTTTTGACACAATGTTTTCCACTTTTAGTCATAGGTTATCCATTCAATTATAGAGATTTTCCATTTTTTGACAAAATATGTTCGAAGTCGTCTGCTGCAGAGTTGTCGTATGAGGAAAAGGGTTAATCTGGAAATGGCGTATCCTTTTCCCGTACGGTGTATTTAAACACATCAGCAGCAGACAACTTTTAAAAATATCGTACTTTCCGTTAAACATATGTTTTCATATGTTTGCAATTCGTTTATATGTAAAACGAAAGTATATATGAACCGCACCACTGAACAAATGTGTCTTTTTCATGTTATTCTAAATTCAAACCAGTTTTTGAGGGGATTTTTTGATTTGTGTTAAAAGCATACATTTCATCTTAAATTGACAAACTGATGAAGTAGTTAATTCTACAGTGAGCTCACAATGCTCGAAAGCTACCCAGGCATATCTTCCAGTTATGGGCCTGCTCGAATTCGAATTATCGCTGGATTTATCCTTAATTCGCTTTGTTAGATTCGTTTAGAATTTATACATAGGTCTTTACTATGACACACAAAGTAAATTGATACATTCATATCAATAAACACAATTGAATATTCATGTGAGCAATCAGAACTATTGCTTCACTGTTTTCTTAATGATAGATCCGTTCTATTAATTGATTCGTGTTAAATAATATATATTCGAGATATCGGATATTAGAGTTATCGCGAGTCCACTGCACTTTAACCCCCTATCCATATATATATGACAAATATGCAGCAGATGAGCGATTTCGCCTGCTGCAAAGATGTGTATCATAGACTCATAAATGGAAAAATAGAACAATAAAACTATTTAAGTTTAACCCTTTTCCAAATACAACTAATCTACAACTTTGAAAACGTCCTTACGAAAGTATCAAAAATCTCTATAAACGGAAGTTTTTATAAATGAATATATTTTAAAACATTATGGCAAAAGGATAAATTGCTCACCATGAGCAATTTCACCCTTTGCCACACTGTTTCATAAGTCGTCTGCTGCAGAGATGTTAGAAATGTGTCTGCAAGTGAAAAAGGGTTAAGATAAAGAATAGAAAAGTAAAAATCACAGAAATATAGTACTAGAAGATGACTGAAAGTTGTACGCCCTCGTACATGGTAACATTGAAGGCTAATCTATCAGTTTAGCTATTATGACTACAACGAGAAACAAACGTTTATACGTAGGGCTACTAGTAATTCATACCTGTGGGGCCTGTATCTTTGTGAACTGTCAAATATAACAAAATGAAGTGATATAGCAATAACGAATAGAATAAACCGCTTAGAGATAATCACCAGCTATTTTCTCCTATTCTCACCATGTTTTATAGGGAGTCTTTTGCTGCAAATGCATTAAAAGTCGTATGTGAAAAGGAACATTTAAACCTACGTGATGTAAAAGGGGGAGGAGATAAGTTAGGACACATGTCTATTTTTAAAGATTTACATGTAAACAAGTGCAATATATCTAATAGCCTTCGAGCATGATTAGTTTTACTGTAGTTTGAAATTTAATCCTACATAATAATCAAATATATCAAAAACATGTCAATAAAATACGTCAACTCGGATCTTAAATTATTTAAACATTTAGAATATACTTTCGGATTGAAGATAAAGCATAATTACGTCAGTTAATGTCAAGTATACAAACAAGTAAACCCCTAGATCAATCTTAATAATGTTCTTTCTAGATAAGACGACAGGGGTGGTTTTTGCGCACGTGCAAAAGGTCTGTTAAAACATAGCCGACGTTGACGCCTTTGCAGAAAACGTTGGAATCATTGCTGAGAAAAGATGAATCGTTCAAAATGATCGTTGTCTTCTTTCTGTTTCAAAATACTTGCTATTTTCCGTACTATACCTTAGCCCAACATGCGGTTTAAGGAAAGGGTTCGTATTTATGGGAAATCAATATAAAACAGGTTGAATAACCTTTTCCAACATATACACATTCTGAGACCCAGTGCAGCAGACGACTAACTTTAGACAATATTGTGGCAAAAGGAGAAATTGCTCCTTTTGCCTCAATGTTTTCATTTTTATTGAATAATTAGTCTTTCATTTATGGGGAGTTTCCTTATTATTGACGAAATGTTTTCAAAGTAGTGTGCTGACGATGTGTTGTATGTAGAAAAGAGAAACGAGTACGAACATCTTGAGACAAAAATCTCGAAGTACAGCCGCATTCGTAATCATGTTGTATTATCAAAACTGAGTTATCTCGTATACACGTTGACCTTACTACGGGTTGTATAAGGGGGTGTATAACTCTCCTTTTTATTTAATAAAGAGATTACCACGATAATCGTGTATATTGGGTCATGCATAAAGCCGTTTGAATAAAATTCTACACCCGAGAAAGCTTCAAGGATAACGTCGTCTTCTATATTTGCCAATATTACGTAAGACATGAAATGAATAAAGTTGTTAAAAATTAAATCTTCCAATTTGTTGATGGAATTATTTGCAACATATATCCTTGTAAAAAGTTACATGTATGTAAAAATGAATTAGAAAGATTATAATAACGTGTCCTTTTAAAATATGCCAGCTGTTATTTATAATATCAAAAGAGATTTAATGTTTTTTAAAAAGCTCTATCTTGATACGAAGATTTCTTGAATGACGATTACAAAGAATGTTTGATTTCCAATGAAAAGAATACATGATGAATTAAAAAGATATTAGATTGACATAAACCATATCACGGTAAAATCCGGCATTTTTACATATGTTGACCGAAATCACACTTGAGGGTTCCGTAGTGTCATCACTTCGGTTTAATTCAAATGCTCTGGTTCATTTGATCGTCATTCGGTTACATACCGGCTCTGTGATTATCGTTCGCGCCTACGATTGCCGATATTACCCTTTGATGTCCGAAAGTGCACAAACATGGGTTATTGACATGTACACACAGGTATGGTATGATTACATGTGTCGTTTCATGTTGTACATTACATATACAATTCTGAAATCTTATCAAATAATTCCTTAACCTTTTCCCACCTGCAGACGCATTTTGACGCAATAGCAGTAGACGACTTTTAAAAACATTGTGGTCAAAGGTGAAATTCCTCATAATGAGCAATTTCTCCTTTTGCCACAATGTTTTCAACTTTATTTAACAATTAAGCTATCTTTTATGGGGATTTTTAACATTTTTGATTAGATGTTTTCAAAGTCGTCTGCTGCAGATGTGTTGTATGTGGGAAAGGGTTAACCGTTAACTCATGTACTATGTTGTGCGTTTGACAATAAGTGTAGGTAAATATCCTTATTAAATTGTTTAACCCTTTCCTTCATATAAACCCTTTCTGACGCCTCTGCAGCAGACGGCTATTTGAAAACATAGTGACAAAAGAAGAAATTGCACAAAACGTTCAATTTCTCCTTTTGCCACATTGTTTTCCACTTTTAGTCATAGGTTATCCATTCAATTATGGAGATTTACTACTTTTTGACAAAATATGTTCAAAGTCGTCTGCTGCAGAATTGTCGTATGAGGGAAAGGGTTAAGCAAAAAGAAAAGTTCCAATAGATCCTTGATTCGGCCAGGGACACTATATGAATATAGTGTCCCTGATTCGGCAAACAATGTGAGACTATCGTGTCTTTTTTTAACAGATTTGTTACATCATGTGTTCATTGATAACAGTTGTATAGCTCAATCCTACACATTCAGCTACAGAATGACATAACCCTTTCCCACATAAAACACATATGCAGCAGATGATTTTGAAAACATACCGGGAACAAATTAGTCGCTTTAAATGAAAGTTCAATAATTGAATAGAATTGAAAACAGGGTGACAAAAGGAGAAATTGCTCGTTTTGAGCAATTTCTTCTTTTGTCGCCATGTTTTCAAAAAACCGTCTGCTGCAGGGTCGTCATAAAGCGTCTATATGAGGGAAAGGGTTAACATAGCCGTGAATATTAATTAGATTGACGATATCAAAAGCCACCGTTTGAGTTTCAAAAGGTTGAATAAATAAACCTTTCCCGCATATAAACAATCTGAAGCCGACGATTTTGATTATTCTAGACACAACTTCAAAAGGTTGAATAAATAAACCTTTCCCGCATATAAACAATCTGAAGCCGACGATTTTGATTATTCTAGACACAACTATGGGCAATGTATATAAACGAAAGAATAATGGTTGAATACAGTTGAAAACATTGTGGAAAATGAGGAAATTGGCAAGGCTTAGTACCTCCTTTTACCACAGGAAAGTCTTAGCATGCCTTCTTATGTCCATTCAGCCTGTATATTAGCTCAGATTTATCAGAATATCTACTACGAGTTGACGGTTTCTAGACACAGGCTGGTCGTGATCAACACTGTTTGCAAGAATCAACTTCGGATTCTTTGCACGATCAGGCTCATACAGACTATATGGTATCTTTGACAACAGTACTAGATGTGTACATCCACATAATACGGGTTAACAAATCGACGGCGAAGCCGGCGATGTTTCCCGTCAATAGGTAATGTGTATGAACTTTGCAAAATTTTGCTATACCGTCTTTCCAAAAATTGTGTCCAGAGTGGATTTTTAGATGCAGTCACGATTCTGCTACGTTTTGATTGGATGAAAAGAAAATATCGAAACAAAAAAAACTTCTAGAGAAAATAATTAAATATGATAATACGTACTCGATAAAGGAACGAGCACAAGTAATTTTATGTGTGATAATTTCCGTTTAATAACACTCGTCTTCTATTTCTAAAACGAGTTCAAATAAAACTCGTAAGGGTTTTTTGACCTTTGACATTCTGGAAGTTATAAATCCAAATTCCTGTAATATGACGTCATAATATGACGTCATTCTATTAGTGATGCAGAGGTAGAGCGTCGGCCTCTTGTATCAAATGTCCCTGGTTCGAGTCCCGTGATGAGCGGGTCCTGACTTTGGGATTTTTTTTTTTTGTTGTTTCACAATCGATGTAAAATAAATAAGTTTAAACTAAATGAACAAAAGGAAAACGACAGAAATTATAGGAAACGTTAGTTTGGCTTGTCACAAATGTAGTTCCGTGAATATGGAATCGTTTTATTTGAAGTACTTTATGAAGGGCAAGTTGATTATTTGTTGTACCTGTCATCATATTTTCATGGATGTAAAATCTTAGCTTTATTTTAAAGTTAAATATAAGCTTAACGTGATGATGATTTTTATTTTCTTTGCTTAGGTCGGTAGGACTCGTAATTGACGTAAATAACTGATCGTGCTGCAAGCAAGGGGCTAACTGCAGTTCGCGGGGAATTATTCACCGATCACAACATATAATAAATGTTTACCCGAAATAGGTAGCACCTATACTCATATTATCATGACGACAGTATACTTTAAATCATTCCAAAATGTATTATTTAAAACAGAATCTACCAAAAGACGCCTTGTAATTCTTTGCACGGTCATATAGACATTATTGCATAGTCTGACAAAGTACTACATGAGTAGTTCCACCATATCTTTGTGACAAAAGAAGACATTACGAAGGCAAATATGATGTGCGAAAAACACGCGAACAAGCAAGCTGATCTTGTTTCCCACTTGATGATCCGCGACATCGGAAAATTGAATGTTCCATGTTTGAGTATTTATGTAATTTCAAACAATGTTAACATCAGCCTAAGCATGCCGCTCAGGGTAACCCGGACATACACTTTTCGCTTCCTGTGGATATTCTATACTTCTATCCCCCTGAGACGGAATGTGTCGGCCCGGATTAGCTCGCGCGGATTGCGCAGTCTGATCTGGGTCAATACATTACGCAGAGTTCATACTGTTGGTTTTCTCGATTTACGGCCCATGTGTACTTGTAGTGCTATGCTGTATTCTTTAAAGCGGTGCATATTGTATGCCGGCTGATCTTGGTCTTCGCTGCTGGTGATTTCCGCGGCATGGCAATCTCTATATACTTGAACATTTCCACGGCATGGCAATCTCTATATACTTGAACATTTCCACGACATGGCAATCTCTATATGCTTGAACATTCTAGTTTGGAGTGATTACGTTAGGTAACATAACAGGTGTAACCCTTATATCATAATAAATCAAACATTCTATATTTATACATGTATCCGAGGCCTTATGTAATGAATAATAACATTTTGAAATTGTCAGGGAGAAAGTGATTAGGCTTTATACATACGAAGTTATTTATACGAACTTTGACGGAGAAATAATCTAACCCTTCACGTTTTTGTTTTTGGTTTTTTAAGCAGTTAATGATGAACTCATTTCACATAAGAAGACGTTAAGACAGTTGACAGTTGTACTAATATAGTGTATGTTGTGAGAGACGGATAAAATACTTATTTCCACGAATATTGGATAGTACTTACCATACTGGTTGCAAATGTATATAACATATATTTGATAGAAAATTGCTAGAGAAGAAGACGGTATAATACTAAAGCTGATGGATTATATATTACGATAATCGGATACTAATTTTAAAGGATTTGACTTATCAATGATTAACTTATGCATACACTGATTACACACATATCTTGAACGACTTTGAATCATGATTTGAGTTTGTCTAAATAAGAAAATAGACACAGAACAAACGAGAGAAGTGATTGAGAGAACAAAGATTGATTGAGAGATGGGGAGGAGAGACAGAGTGTGAGAGAGATAGACAGTGACAGAGGGAGAGAGATATATATATAGAGAGAGAGAGAAAGAGAGAGAGAGAGAGAGAGAGAGAGAGAGAGAGAGAGAGAGAGAGAGAGAGAGAGAGAGAGAGAGATGGAGGGAGAGAGTGTGAGAGAGAGAGAGAGAGAGAGAGAGAGAGAGAGAGAGAGAGAGGAGAGAGAGAGTGAGTGAGAGAGAATGAGAGAGAGAGCAAATACAGGTTGCAAATCAAATATTTCTTTGATTGTTTTACTTCACGTTTTAATTAGAGCGAGAGAGAGAGAGAGAAAGAGAGAGCGAGAGAGTGAGAGAGAGAGAGAGAGAGAGAGAGAGGAGAGAGAGAGAGAGAGAGAGAGAGAGAGAAAGAGAGAGTGAGAGAGAGTGAGAGAGACAGAGAGAGACAGAGACAGAGACAGAGAGAGTGTCAGAGATGAAAACAGAGAGAGATACACATATATAGAGAGATTAGAGGATATAGAGGAGAGATGAGAGAGTGATAGAGAGTGAGATAGATTGAGAGAGGAGATAGGAGAGATATATAGATAGGAGAGAGAGAGAGAGAGGAGATGAGGAGAGGAGATGAGAGAGAGAAAGAGAGAGAAAGAAAGAGAGAGGACAAGAGTTATATGTAATATGATGGGTTGAAACAGAGAGAGAGATACATATATAGAGAGATATAGAAAAGAGATAAGAGAGGTGAGAGATGAGAGAGATAGTAGAGAGAGAGAGAGAGGGATGAGAGAGAGAGAGAGAAAAGAGAGAGAGAGGAGATGATGAAGATGAGAGAGAGAGGAGAAAGAGGAGAGAGAGGAGAGGTGAGAGGAGAGAGAGAGAGAGGACGAGAAAGAGAGAGAGAGAACAATAAAGAGAGAGAACAAGAGATAGATATAATATAATTATATCAAGCAATTAAATGCAAGTTAAATATGTTTATTTCTGTTCTTTGCTTATTCACCTCACTGTTCCGTGACTATCCTGAAATAAAGGGTTAACTGGCATAAAATCTATATTGTCATATTAATTAAAACCTTGTCATCAATTCATCAAACAAAAACTATTTTTTTCAGTCCCACAGAAGCCATTATGAGTATAATATTATGTTCTTTTAACACTTTACCCACATACAACAAATCTGCTGCAGACGTAATTGAAATCACAGGGAAACTCTTTGTAAATGAAGTTTAATATTGGGAAAATATTTGAAACTATGATGGCAAAAGGAGGAAAAAGCTCATTATGAGCCATGTTCCTTTGTTACAATATTATCAAAGTTATCAAGCCATTGTGAATGGAACCTTTCCAAACAGGCGTAACTTTTCACTTTCCGGCACAATTTTCAATTCTAATCAAATAGTAATTAATAAAGTGTTTACCTAGGGTTATTATAATTGTTACATAGAAATGTTATCTTTAATCGAGATATTTGAAAAGCATTTCTTTATTGCAATGACTCCACAACTTGTTTCACCGTCTTCGGCAGCATTTTTGATCTATTGCAAACCTGACGCTACACTTACCAAGCTTCTCATGACATAGCATTATTCGTTTTTTAATAATTTTATTGGGCCTCTGTTTTAAGAACAATTAGTGCAAAACAAGCATTTTCTCTTTTTCCACAAAGGTGTTTTCAAATGTTTTCAAAATATTACTATCCCAAACACCCTGGCGATAACGTTTGTTTTATCTTCCATGATGTTCAAGGCTGACGATGTCTTAATATGTCATACAAGATAAATGATTATAATTTCAACTCATAACTCCAGTTCCATTTCCTTTTCCGGAATTCTTGTTTAGCATATGTATCACAAAAATGGAAGAAACATTCCTTTAAAATATTCAGGCATATGTTAAATTATAAGATTTATTGATTGATTAAGGTTAACGGCGACCCAGTTTATCTACGCAGTGCGTTTCCTGGTTGTTTCCGCCACACACCAGTACACCACTCAACTTAACTTCCAAGCAACTGGCTGCTTTTCCACGTAGACTGTTACACAACCCATTTGTGAAAGACGAATGGACGCATGTCAACAGTGAATGTTGTCAAACATCGGAAAGAATGTTGTCCAAAGCTGGGATTCGAACTCACAGCCCCTGGAATGACAGCCGCTACCGACTTAGCTACCGTGGCAGAAGACATGTGCAATCAATGTCACAATATCAAAGATTGTTCATAATGAACAAGTTGTCCATAAGTCACAATGTTTTAAACTCGATTCAATAATTATACTTTCACTCATAAAAGATTTCCATATTTTCCCAGATGTTTTCAAAGTCGTCTTGATGCCGATTTGCATGTTGGGAAGGGATAGAATAGTTTCTCTAGAAACATAAGCTACTATATTAGTAACATATGTGTCTATTTTACCACAATATGTATTCGATATATATATAAACATGTTCACACAAGGAATATAATGAAAAGTACCAAACAAACGTGAAATAAACATCAATTTAATGCAGCCAGGTTGACATGTTTCAGATGTTTTGGTCAGCCACAAAACCAAACCTGAACGTCTTTGTATATGAGTTCTTCCAAATGGAAGAAAGTATTTAAAAACAACCATTTAATCATTAACCCTTTCCCTCATATACGATAGTTCTGCAGCAGACGACTTTGAACATATTTTGTCAAATCATAGAGATCCATAATTGAATGGATAAACCTATGACAACAAAGTGGATAAACATTGTTGCAAAAGGAGAAATTGCACGTTTTGTTTTCAAAAAGCCGTCTGCTGCAGAGGCGTCAGAAAGCGTCTATATGAGGTAAAGGGTTGAATACTCTTTTAATATCAAATGTTCGTGCCACTTGGAAGTCTAAGTGCAGTCCGTTCTGGTGTTGAAGGGAATTTATAAAGACCAAGTGGTCGAAAATTTGATAATTAAAGAGTATTAATGAATACTAAAGTGTAAAAAAAGTAAAGACTTCCTGACTGTTTATGTTCTGTATAAGTAAACGTGCTCTGATTTTGGAACAGTCTATTTACTGCCTGAGCGAGGTGAAGGCCTTTCCTTATCAAACTATCAAGTGTTTAAACACTCGAGTTTAACCTAATTGTGATTCATTGTAGCGGAGAGATAAAAACCATTGTTTCTA
>JASEVX010000001.1:81929748-82114675 GCA_031761405.1 Serripes groenlandicus
ATGCGTAATCTTGTGAAGGTTTCAACATAAAAACCGAAAGTTCTAACAAATCAAGTAAACATACAATGGAAATAAACCCGTTACCCGTGTACTACTGTACCTGCTATTTTCAGAAACTGTGAAAGACTTTAAGAATAGTAGTTGGCGCCCAGGTTAGAGTTACGACTGACTCTCTGGTGTTATGATAAATGGACTGAAAGCAGCGTAAAACATCAAACAAACAAACAGAAACTGTCTAAAGTTTAAACTTGTGTTGACATTTTACGCAACTGTTTGGATTGTATGCTATTATATTGATTTTTCTGCAATAAAAGGTCAGAGAAAAAAATGAATATAAAAAGGTTGATTGGGAGGGAGTTAAAAATCAATTTGGATAAGGAATAACTTTCTCCAAATCAATAATATCTCATTTTCAAAATATTTTCAAAACAGTGGCTAAAACTGTTGTCTTTATCATACAGCACCCTCTTTTGACGAGACTCGACTCAATACAGATAACGGTTCCGGTAGGGATTAACCCTTTCCCACATACAACAAAGCATCAGAAAAACGGAAACTTTTGAATGAAAGAACAATTATTGAATAAAGTTGAAGACATTGTGGCAAAAGGAGAAAGTGCTCATTCTGAGAAATTTCCAATGTTACCACAATGTTTTAACATGACTGATGCATGCAGATCGGTCTGTGTGGATGATTGGTTTAAGTCGATTGATTTCTACGGGTGGCATCACGTTCAAACCATTCACCAGCTTAATTCCAAACAGTCAGAGCTAAACCATAATATACGACATAGATATGTCTGTATGGAGGTAACTGTTAACTCATTCACGCATACAACGAATCTGCGGGTACCAACACTTGTTAATATAACACTTTTCCAAACCGAACCGATAAATCAGCATTGAGATACTTCTTTGAATAATTGAATGTGACAGGGAGCGTCTATTACAACGTTTCATCATGAAATTTATTTGACAGACATTTCTCTAAATAACATAATAATCGTCAAAATAAGAGTTAACAACTTAAATGAAGAAATAAAGAACAGAAGATGGAAATAGTTATTCTATATAGTCTCTGTAGCAAACGACTTTTGAAAACATTGTGACAAAGAAGAAATTGCTCAAAACGAGCAATTTCTCCTTTTGCTACAATGTTTTCAACTTTTTCAGTTATTAAACCTGATGTTTTTTTAGATTTTCTGTATTTTGAGTAGATGTTTTCAAAGTCGTCTGCTGCGGATTTAAATAAATGACAATAATAATAATACCTGCACATAAAATGGAAAAGGAAACGCGACAGTAACTATAAGAATAATTTATACTTTAAAGCCCAGATATAAGCTCTTTAACCCTTTCCTTCATACGACAATTCTGCAGTAGACGTCATTAAACATATTTTGTCAAAAATTAGAAAATCTCTATAATTGCATGGATAAACTATGAATAAAAGTGAAAAACCTTGTGTCAAAAGGAGAAATTGCTCGTTTTGAGCAATTTCTGTTTTTGTCACTATGTTTTCCAAAATGTTTGCTGCAGAGGCGTCAGAAAGGCTTAAGCAATCATGGACCGACAAAGTTGTTTGCATGTTCGAGCGGCGAACAGAGAAAGCAGTAACGACGATGGATTTCGATCCAGGGGTCGTGGCCGTGAGTTCGAAGAATCCCTGCTTGGTCATTAATTCTTTCAGATGAATAACAACACTCATTCTGACTAACATCATTCGTCTTCAACCTTCTAGCAATCGACTCAATACTTATCCATTCGGAAGGTCGGCCAGTTACAACCGAATCATGCTGTGCATATTAATGCTGATAGAAAGCCTGTAAACATAAGTGTACAGGCCGCCTTGACATAACTGTTATACTAATGCAATCGGTATTAATCGCAAACAGATCAATCTAAGCTAAACTAGCACTGACAGAGTGCATGGCCTCATAGAAATCGAGGGAATGTTTAACACTTTCCCTCATACGACAATTCTGCAGCAGACGACTGTGAACATATTTTGTCAAAAAATAGAAATCTCTATAATTGAATGGATAACCTATGACTAAAAGTGGAAAACATTGTGGCAAAAGGAGAAATTGCTCGTTTTGAGCATTTTTTTTCTTTTGTCACTATGTTTTCAAAAATCCGTCTGCTGCAGAGGCGTCTATATGAGGAAAATGGTTAAGAAAGCAAGCATTTGTAGGATTCTTATTTTGGAATAGTTGATAAGACATTCCATTATCAATTTGACATTTTGGTTACTCCAAATTTACTGTTTTATATTTAGTGGATTGTGTTCTAATTTGAATTTGTATATATCGCGGTTGCACGCGAACCTGTTCGCCTCTTTGGCAGAATATGTTTGACCCTTGATAAGCACTTTCTTCTTTCAGCACCATGTTTTCAACTTGTGTTTAATGTGTTATTTTTACTCGGGTATCTTCAATCTTGAAATGGGAAATAATTGATCATCATTTGGTGGAATTTACAGAAAAGCCCAAACCACAAAGGATATGTCGAACCATTTTTGTAAAAACAATGTTATGAACACTAAGGTCAAAAATAAGGTGACGTACATTTGGGAATAGTTGTTTATTTGTCACAGGTATTATAAAACTCCGAAACTTTCGATAAACTATGACTTTAGTTGAACAGAGACAAGAATAGCTGCCAGCACTTTTCATTGTGATCTAAATTATGCTGAATACTGTTTGTACGGCTCCTTGGGTCATCTTGAGACTATTAAATGCATGACTGCATTATATTTAAAAAAGAAAATAGGGAATAGAACAATTTCTTCAGGAATATTTCATACTTCAAGGCCCGCATGAAATCATAAGCCAACACAGATGTATAGATTATCAAATGGCGATAGTTAAATCGGTAACGATGAGGGCCTAAGTTCGAATCCCCGTTTGAACATTAATGCAGTTCGGAGATTGAGAGAATCACAGTGTCTGGCATCGTTCGTCTTCAATCTTCCACAATTCATCGCAATACTAGTCTATGTTAAAGAATGGTGTACAGCGTACTCGTGTGGGAAAGCGGCCAGAAGACACAGTAAAGTGGTCGCCTTGAAATAACTTAAATATTGTTAACAAATATATAAACCTCCAATCAATCAAAGAGTGCATGACCTCCTAGTAATTGAAAGGAATATTTAAGTCAGAAGTTATTTTATAATTCAATTACTTGGCAAACAACACGTTACCAATGTAATATGTATAGGATTCTTATTCTGCGGAAAACTTGTTAAAGCTACAGTCACACCGAAGCCGGACCCAACACGGAGCACTCCGGATTAACACGGAAAACCCGGATCAAGAGCGCAACAGACCGTCCCAGAATTACCCAGACCACCCGGACCACCCCGGATCAGCTACGGACTGTTCCGGACCCAAATTGGACCGCCCAATACGACATGCCGGATCGCTCAGGATCAACACAGTGCCACTACGCAGCTTCCCGGAGCCAACACGGTCGCTACACGAACCGACCCGGACTACTCCGGATTGATAAAAACCTCTGTTCTGGAACATCCAGGATCATCCCGGACTATCGCAAACTGTCTCGGATAAGCCCGGACCCAACGCGGATCCAACACGGATGACCCCAGATTGGCTAAATTTCAGTCCGGGACACTCCGGGACAGTCTGCGAGGTCGGTGGGACTGGGGCTTAAGACGTTACATTATCAATTTAACATCTGGGTAATTCCATGTTTACTCAGTGTGTCGTTTACTTTGCATGTGTATAGTTGATCAGAAATAACATTGAACATCTAGGTTATTTCTAATTTGCATTTGTATATATCGTGGTTGCACATGAACCTTTTCGCCTCTTTGGAAGAATATGTTTGACCTTTGTTTCGTACTTTCCTCTTTCAACATCACGCTTTTCAACGATGCATTAATGTTTTTCTTCGGGCGTTTTAAATCCTGAAAATGGGAAATACTCCATGCAATCTTGGTTGTGTTTATAGACAAACATAAACTAGAAATGAAAAGACAAACCATCTTTGTTTAAATAAAATGTTATATAAAAAAAAGACAAACGTAAGGTGAAGTCGATTTGGTAATAGTTGTTTATTTGTGACAAGTATTTTAAAACTATTAAGCCAGGGTGAAAATTACATGGACATTTTAACATATAGGTAACTCCACAAATACTGGTAAGTGGAATGTCGTTGTAGGTTTTTCCCCGGGTGTTTTCAATCCTTAAAGTGGGAACAATTCATCATATTTTGGTTGATATAAAAGAAAAGTTATAAGCCAGAAATGTATAGGTCAAACTGTTTTGGTAAATACAATGAATATGAACAAAGATAATGTGACGTATATGTGGGAATAGTTGTTTATTTGTCACGGGTTTAAATCAGGGTGAATATTTAATTCGCATTTATGACAAATAAACAAGTTGCGTCAGACGACTGCGTGGCATATTGTATATGCGAAGTGTGACAACTCTGGCGAATCATTCACGCAGTCTAATCAGATTCTTCAATGTCCACTTATATACAAAACCAACAGAGATGTTTCTTCTGACAGTAACTACAGTGTTTTACAGAGATGTTAACCTTTTCCCATTTGCAGAAGCATCGTGACGCATCTGCAGGAGACGACTTATAAAACATTTTGACAAAAGGGGAATTTGGCTTATAATTCTTCTATTGTCATTATGTTTCCAACTCTATTTAATTATTATGATTTTATTTTTAGGAGTTTTCCATATTTTTGTCTAGATCCTTTCAAAGTCGTCTGTTACAGATTAGTTGTATGCGAGAAAGGGTTAAATCAGTACATGTTATCTTATTTAAATAGCTTTTGCTAATGAAAAGACTATTAGGAAGATTTTCACTTTGAATTTATCGTACTAAATTGATTAGCGTATGTATAAAAAGTTCCTATGGAAATGGTTGTTATAGGTCAAATTTGAGTAGAGTCATTGTGTAAACGCATAGGAAGGAGATTATTACATAATAATCGCCTTCCAAAAATCGATGACAATGTTGCGAAAAGTATCGACCCAGATTAGACTGCTAAAAAGAAAAGTTATTTTTTTCCCAAAAACAACTGACGGTATCGGTAGCGACGCGGTTGTCAATCCAGGCGTTGAGAATTCGAATCCTAGCTCTGCCAACATTCTTCCCGACGTTTGACAAAGGTCACTGTGACAAGCGTCATTCGTCTTTCACCAATGGGCTAACAGACTATGTGGAAAAGCAGCCAGTTGCTTGGAAAGTGTATTACTGAGAAAACCGGGAAACATATGAGTAGGTGAACTGGCCGCCGAGATATCACTAAAAAAATGTTGAAAACGGCGTTAAACCATAAACAATCAATCAATGAAAACTGACGCCATCGTACACATCTTTTCGAAACTATACAACATAATTATAAATGAAAGTATAAGCATAGAAAAATTCGATTGTTTTCCCTATCTATATTCTGCTTCAGAATCGGTTTGTGTGAAAAAGGGTTATACGGTCCAATATAACGATAAATACATACATGAAATGTCGTGATGATACTCAACGATATGTTTACTTTTACACCAAATCTGCAGAAGACGATGTTAAGGTAAAACATGTGAAAATCACTATTAATGAAAGTAGACGTATTATTGTTTAATAGATTTGAGCGCAAAAAGAGTAATTGATCATAAATATCTCTGTTGACACGATGTTTTCAATAGTCGTCTGGTGCAGATCTATGAATACGTTTCCTGATATTGGAAGGGAGTTCAAGCGTTATGTATAAATGAAATCAGAATCGTACGATAACATATTAGAAAATAAGGGACGTAAATTTGGTGTGCCTTTACTTTACCCAATACTTACACAATAATCGCCCTTGTTTTTATGCTTTCAGTGCCAATGGAAATAATGGGACTTTTGCAGAACAATTTAGATTCAGATATGTCTCACCTGCAATAAGCATTGTTTGCCTTTTAGTTATCTTGAACAATTTCAAGAATCGTGTTACATTCAAAATGAAATCGCACGATTTTGAGCATGGAATGGTTTAATTTAGGGAATTCATCGCTGAAAGAGGTATTGTTCAAAGCTTTAATGTTCAATGTCGCTGACATTAGGGTTGATGTTGTAATTTTGAAAGAACTAAGTAATGCCCCAAAACAGCCACAAGTTTTGAATACATTTCTCATATGAAACGATTGAAGGAAATCTCCTAAATAACATGTTTTGTCGATTATAATCGGATTTCTTTCGAAAGGGATTCACAAAATGAAAAGGATGAAGTGCTTACATCCGTTAGACCTTGTTGTTATTTCGCCACACTTTACTTAGAGCATCAGACGATCTTTACTGAAGTGCTTGATTGGCGAACTTCAATTTCCCAATTGCAGACGATTTATTGAAAACATCATTGCAAAAGGAGAAATTGCTCATATTTAGCAATATATTCTTTCGCCACAATCGTTTCAATTAAACTCAATCATTATTGTTGCATTTTACAGAGAAATTCATTATTTTTCCTAAATGTTTTTCAGGACGTCTGCTGCAGATATGTTGTATGTAGGAAATAGTTAATATTGTTTTCAACAGTATTTCAGATATATCACTACTGCCAGTTCCGCCAACTTCCATGTGTGTCCTGACATACTCGCACCAGTACTTTACAAGACGTTCTTCCTAGGCAACCGGCTACATTTTCACAGAAACTGTCCACCCAGTGAGGGGAGCCGAATGATGTCAATCATGGGGAAGAATAAATTGCCGAGCTGGTGTAATAATATGTATTATTCTCTCTGGTTCGTTTCCGTATGTCTATAGTTATTCGCGTTGTGTTGCAATTAATACAGTTCAAGGAGTCTATGTGACTAAACATGCTTAATATTTACTTCATACGTTTGAAAGAATACGGATACATCAAAAAGCTAACAATATCAACTTGTAAACGTCAGTTTAGTCTCGTCTCAGATTACAACAATATTAACTTAAATGTCCCTTCAGCCAAAGTGGCCTATAACTCGACGCGACACCATTCATATTTTCCCCTATCTACCCGGATCTACCTCTCCACTCTCGACTTACCCCCATGAGTCTAAAATGGACCGCATCTCGAACACGATGCATTTGAAATGCCCTCTCCCTCGCGAACCCTAGTTCTTAAACAATCGCCAGGTTAACATATACGCATCTGTTATGTTTACTGAGAATGAACCTTCCCCGAATCAATGGTCAACTCATAAGGAAACGGCAGCAGAAAGTACAAACACAGAAACACAAAATGCATCCATTCTGTGTCGCTATATTACACTTGGACTCGAACTAGAGGCCAATGACTCAGGCATCGCTATAAGAGCTGTTGCATCACGACTGATAGTATAGACCCGATAACGGTGAACATGATCAATCTTTTATTGAAGAACCTTGTGTGATTTGTTCATAGTATATACATTAACCCTCTCCCACAAGCAGACGATTTCTGACACCTCTGCAGCAGACAACTTTTGAAAACATTTTGGCAAAAGGACAAATTATAACGAGCAATTTCGCCTTTTGCCACAATGTTTTCTCTATTCAATAATTCTTCTTTCATTTACAGAGATATCCCCTATAGTATTTCTGCCTATGGTTTTTTTCAAAATCGTTTGCTGCATATATGTAGGAGTATATAGAGCTTTGTGTGTGATATTTCCACACATAAATACGGACACGTTGCAAACATTGGTGAACACGTCGCTAGATTAGATAGTTATTTTCAAACACAGGTTTCTTCAGCTTAAGTATTATTTTTCTCATTCAGTGCGATTTGTATCATTGAGCTTTGGACTAGTCTGTGGCATATATCGTTGAAGTGTGTTGTTCAGCGACACGATAAGAATCTCTAGTATAGGTTAAAATGAAAGCTAGTACATGTATAAACTGTATCCTTCTTCGGTAATGTTCGACATTCTTTTTTAATTTGATGACAATTGCCCTGAAATGCATGGTGCTGTTCTTCTGTTTTGAAAAGTACTTTCGTGTTGTGCTATTCAGCTATTTGAACTTCAAATAGATGCGCTGGCATATATGTAACGACACTTGTAACAAATAAAATAATAGTTGTTTTGTGTTATTAAACTTTTTTGAAATTCTTTTAGGTTATAGTAAAAGTCTTTGACCCAACAGATAAAATAAGACATGTTAACCCTTTCCTACATGCAGACGCATTTTAGATAACGCTCCAACAGCGGACGGTTTTAGCATAAGGAGAACTTTCTCATGAACGTTTATTTCTCGTTTTGCCGCAATGTTTTCGATTCTATTCAATATATATACAATTAGTAATATCGTTTTTTATTGGTAGAATTGCGATAGTGAGATTTTGGAGTCAGGTGATGTAAATGACTGAAAACACAATTTATATCATATAAGTACGATAAAAAAATAGAGCTATTTTGTAATATGATAATTAACAAGAAATATCTTTAAAAAAGAAAAACGGCGATCAATATGAGAAAACACTAAGAAATGGAACATGTGCATATTATTTGATCTTTTATCTTACTTATTAGAATGACAGAAAACAATAACGTTAAATATGTAATATTTGGTTATAAATGTTTTAGTTCATATATTTTCTTTGGTTTTGATATGAGTTGAGAGAGAAAGAAAAAAGCATGCCTCTTCCGGGAAGCGAACCACAGACCTTTCACTTGACAATCCAAGTCAACATACATTACGCTAGCGCGACATGACGTGCATGACTGGAGATTACGCGAGGCTCCCAAGAGGTGTACAAGTTTCAATTGATGATAAATAACCGAAAACTCATCATGTTTCAAAAATAATAAATATTTTGCTCTTAAATATTTATATTTCATACGTTTTCACTGATTGTTTTCACTGAAAGTTATTTCTTAAGAAAAACAATTAAAGGTTAGTATGCAGAAAATTTCATTTTAAAACTTCGCTTATTAGTACATGTACCTCTCGGAGGATCGCCAACTTAACTATGAACAAATCAAAACGTTTCATTTCCTTTATTTCTTCGACATTATTCATTAAATACAACATTTAAATGGTCTACATTTAACATCTAGGTCAATTCATTTTTACAAGACCAATAATAATTTATGATCTTGGAATTATTTCATTCTGGCCTGATTACTTGTCTGTCATTTTGGGGATTTCTTTTAAGATTAATATTTCTATATGCACTTCTGCATCTCCTCTTAGCCGATCACAATTCTACCTTTAGTACTTTCAGCACTTTGATTAATTTAGTCTAGATGTTTCCAAAGTCGTCTGCAGTAGATTTGTTGTCTGTGGTTAAAGTTGATTATCTATGTCACTTCTAATCATTCGAAGACAGTCATGGCAGCTCTAAAGTCTGTTGTACTGATCGTGCTCTTGATTGCTCAACATGGAACCAGCGTGGATAAGAATGATGAACTACGTGATAAACGACTAATTATGGACGAAGAAATGGACGTTTACTCGGAAATACGGGTTTTGAAGGCACAGGTCCAGTCCCTAACCTCGCAGCTAGAAACGCAAAAACTGAAACTTGATGGATTAAAAAAAGATACAGGTATGTTCTATACGTGATGTGCTTACAATGATATCTTCGTCGCCCTAACTGATGTCAGGGTTGCTTTGTAACATACCATAACTCTGTTGTTATGGCTCGTGTGATTTGTAGACGATTGTGTTGTTGTTTTACGAGAACTTGTTGTTATGATTGCACGGCTAGAACACTTACTTTAGCATGTACTAATTCGTGCTGTGATACGTAATAATGTCAATCGGACAAATCAGTCTTACCTCTGACGAACACCTTAACTTTTCAACTCGCTAAACCATCTGTTTTTTTGTGTATGGGAATGGCGATGATACTACATTTAGACTGAATGTCAGATTCGGCACTCACATTGCCTTGTCCCTGAGAACATAACCACAAATCGCTTCGAACATGACGAAACATTCTATACACTCATGCTCATCACAAAATTGTAACGAAATATTCTATACACACATTTTCATCACAGAATTGTAACGAAATATTCTATACACACATGCTCACCACAGAATTGTAACGAAATATTCTATGCACACATGCTCATCACATAATTGTTTCGAAATATTCTATACACACATGTTCATCACATAATTGTAACGAAATATTCTATACACACATGTTCATCACATAATTGTTTCGAAATATTCTATACACACATACTCATCACATAATTGTAACGAAATATTCTATACACACATACTCATCACATAATTGTAACCCAAATCCTGTTAATTTCCTATTTTACAGGCGTTGCCTCGACCTACATTCGATGGGGAAAAACTACATGTGCTAATGACACCGACTTATGTGTATGAGGGTAAGTTGGGTCATCCATTTGTTTTTCTATATTTTAGATACTTATATCGGTATTCGCTAGGTAGATGCTTCGGTTGTAAGACGGCTTCCCCTACTCAAATTATACAACCAAAGCAACATGTGTTACTTTCAACATATTTCTCGAAGTTTTTTGTTTTCCAATACGATTGAACAATGATGGCATGTTTTGTCCTGATTTATTCACACGTCAGGGTGTGGCTTAACACGGATCTCTGCATAACGGTGTTGAAATGTCACGTAATGTAATGTAATGGCATGTAAATTAATGTAATGTCATGTAAATTAAATTAATGTAATGTCATGTAAATTAAATTAATGTAATGTCATGTAAATTAATGTAATTATAGAGACTAATTGCTCGGATTAATCATAAGCGTTTGAGTTTCTAAATGCCCATTTGATAGCGTACACCGTATCATGAACACGCATCTGGCCGGTGCAGATAAGTTCAATAGACGGAGTTAGATACAAGGGAGTCCGGGTGCGATACCATGTCTCTTTCCGAAAAGACCCCTTAGTTCTTTAACGTGCTAAGTGTATATCACCGATACACACGAGGCACCTCCAGTACTTGACCTCTAATTGAGTGGGAGACACTTAAAGCAACTCAGAAAAGTCCAGAACATTGACTGGGATTTGAAACCCAGACTCCTGGATTGACAGTCCAGCGTGCTTACCACTAAATTACTGGGCCACTTGTGGGGTAAGACATGTTTTTAACCCTTTCCCTCATATAAACGCTTTATGACGCCTCTGCAGCAGACAGCCTTTTGATAACATGGCAACAAAAGAACAAGCTGCTCAAAACGAGCATTTTCTCCTTTTATCACCATGTTTTCATTTCTATTCAATTATTGTTCCTTCATTTTAAGGGATTTTCTGTGCTTTTGCTTAGACATTTTCAAAGTCGTCTGTTTCAAATTTGTTGTATATGGGAATTTGTTAATGTTGCCAGTCTGTCATTGTCACTCGTAGTGATGCAATCATGTTGAATGAAAATTATTACATGCCGCCGTTACGATTGCTTCTCTAAACACCTGTTTACCCTGAACAACGGTATTCAGAGATCCGTATCAAGCCACGCATGACTCGCTAAAATAATCAGGACAGCAGGGGCGTAGCTCCCTTTAGGCACTGTAGGCCCAAGATGCAGCAGCGGCGATATACATCTGCGTAATGTATCGACCAGATCCGCCTGCGCTGCCCGCGGATCCGGCCTACACATTCCGTCTGAGGGGGATAGATGTATAGAGAAGTTATTCCTGAAACAGAAAATTTACAGGAGGCGAAAAGTGTCTATCCGGGTAGGCCTGTGTGGCATGCTTAGGCTGATCCGGGTCGATACTTTACGCAGAGTCCACAATGTCAATTTTCTCGAGAGACGGCCTACACATTGATTATTGCAAAGCTACGCCCCTGGACAATAAATGTGAGGGTTCTAATGTAAAATATATCTTCGTTGGTTGTCAGGTTATCTAGCAGGAAAGAAATACGATGACCACGGAAGTAGTAGTGACACACAGTGTCTGCCGACCCACCCAACCTGGAACAAATACAACACACAGACTGACACATATAGGGCTAAAATATACGGTGGGGAATTGGATGCATTTTCGGGTTCCCACATCTTTGAGAAGAACGTTCTCAACGAGGACATGCCTTGTGTAGTCTGTCGCACTTCCTTCCCGACAACCATGATGTTTCCCGCCAGGAGTGGTTGTTACTCCGGCTGGACATTGCAGTACACTGGATATCTAGTAACAAACGTGGCCGGGGCCTCAAGAGGATCATACGAGTCTGTCTGTATCGATATAGACCCTGATTTTATTCCCCACAGCCAAGCAGACGACAACGAGCACGTTGTCTATTTGACAGAGGCACAATGTGGTTCTCTCCCCTGTCCTCCCTACATTAACAACGCTGAATTGGCTTGTTCTGTATGCTCGAAATAACTTGTTCCATACAAAAGTTATACATAATATACTTATAATAAATCAGATAGTGTTACATTTAACCCTTTCCCACATACAAAATATCTTCAGCATACGACTTTGAAAAATATTTAGAAAATATATGGACACTCGCTATCAATGAAATACCAATCATTTGAATTAATTCGAAAACATTGTGACAAAATGAGAAATTGCTCTAGTGAGACTCTGCGGATGCACATGGGCGCATGGGTCTTCATTGTTTGGACGGACAATACATCACTTATTCACGTCTGATAAATCGTTTATGCCTGGGTAGAGCTAATTCTGCCTTTATTACTAGTATGCCTATATTCCCGTGTCAGGGCCTACAGTCAAAAGTACTTATGATCAATTAATTCTCAGTTCCGATAATAAATGTAAAGGTATAACAGAATCACATATAATTGTAAATTATCTACTATGTTAACCCTTTCCCTCATACGACAATTCTGCAGCAGACGACTTCAAACATATTTTGTCAACATATGGAAAATCTCTTTAACTGAATGGATAACCTATGACTCAAAGTGGAAAACATCGTGTCAAAAGGAGAAATTGCTCGTTTTGAGCAATTTCTTCTTTTGTCACTATGTTTTAAAAACAGCTGTCTGCTGCAGAGGCGTCAGAAAGCGTCTATATGAGGGAAAGGGTTAACTGTTAACTGATTGATATGTATTATGAAAGGCGTCTGAGTTTTAAGAATTCATTTACTGTAAATGCGTACATAACCGCCTGTTTTTCCCCTTCAATTCAACCAATGATTTATGCATGTTTATGCGTAGTATTGTTATTTAAGATATGATACTTTTGAACAGTTTTCTTTTCTCTACGATGTTTTTTTAAACAATTTGTCTGCTGCAAATAAATCCAAGGTCATCAGTATCTGAAAATAATTTCTTTCAAAATGAAGGAAACCTAAATATACATAGGCTTTGGTATGATCATGATTTGTTCTTATTGAAATATAAATAAAACATATATTAACTTTTATAACCACGTGTCACTATTGTACATATAATGAAGACTTTATTAAACATGGCGTCCCTCCTTGGCACTCTGGGTTGTCGGACTAGCATTACGACGGACACACTTGTGTCAGGATACATGGATTAGACGTACTGGGAACTTACCCTGGAAAAGCAGTGATATAACTGAAACATTGTCAAAAGCAGCGTTTAACACCATTCAAACAAACACTGAATGAATTGTTTGTATGTTGTATGAGACCTTTATACATACATTTATATTTGATACTTCATTAAAATAATAGCTACATCACAATCGCTGTAACTGAATAATGTAAATGTGTTTAAGACAGTGGTGTCATTGTAGTAGTGTGCCGACCTCTCGTACCAAGTGTCCCGGATCGTCCGAATCCTTTGATTAGGGGTTTTTCGACACAGACGGCGGGACTGCTGGTTAGATCTCCAGGAAGCAGACATCAAGAAAAAACATCTAGTAGACATGGAGCAAACATCGAGCAAACATCGAGCAGACATCGACACGTTATCGAGCAGACCTCGTGTAAACATCGAGTAGATATCAAGCAGACATCGATGAGACATCAAGTATCAATTGAGTAGACATCGAATATATGTCGAGTAGATATCGAGTAGATTTAGAGCTGACATCGAGTAGACATCAACTATATATCGAGTAGATATAGAGCAGACATTGGGAAGGTATCGAGTGGATATCGAGCAGACATCGAGTTGTATCGAGTGGGCATCGAGCATATATAGTTTAGACATCGAGTATACATTGACAAGATATCGATTAGCCATTGAGCAGACATCGAGCATATATCGATTATATATCGAGAAGACATCGAGTAGATATCGAGTAGATATCGAGCAGACATCGAATACATATCGAGTAGATATCGAGTAGACATCGAGCAGACATCGAGTATGTATCGAGCAGACATCGAATATATACCGCATAGATATTGAGCAGACATCGAGTAGATATCGAACACAGACATCAATTTCTATTGAGTGGACATCGAACAGATATCGAGTAGATATCGAGTAGATATCGGGCAGACATCGAGTTGTATAGAGTGGATATCGAGCAAACATCGAGTAGATATAGAGCAGATATCGAATATACATCGAGTAGATATAAAGCAGACATCGAGTAGATATCGAGTAACAGACATCGAATAGATCTCGAGTAGATATCGAGCATATATCGAGTAGATATCGAACAGACATCGAGTTGTATAGAGCGGATATCGAGCGTACATCCAGTAGATATAGAGCAAACATCGAATATATATCGAGTAGATATAGAGCATATATCGAGTGGATATCGAACAGACATCGAGTGGATATCGAGCAGACATATAATATATATTGAGTAGATATTGATCAGACATCGAGTAGATATCGAACAGACAGCAGGTATATATCGAGTAGACATCGAGCAGACATAGAGTTGTATCGAGCAAACACCATGTAGATATCGAGTAGATACCGAGCAGAAATCGAGTTGCATCGAGTAGACATCAAACAGATATCGAGTAGATATCGAATATATATCGAGTAGATATCGAGTTGCATCGAGTGGACATCGAACAGATATCGAGTAGACATCGAATATATATCGAGCAGACATCGAGTTGTATCGAGTGGACATCGAACAGATATAGAGCAGACATCGAATATATATCGATCATAAATCGAGTTGTATCGAGTGGACATCGAACAGATATAGAGCAGACATCGAATATATATCGAGTAGATATCGAGCAAACATCGAGTTGAATCGAGTGGACATCGAACCGATATATGTATAGTCATATAGCAGATTAGAAGACATTGTAGATATCGAGTAGACGTCGAATATACATCGATTATATATGGAGCAAATATCGAGCAGACATCAGGTAGATATCTAGCAGACAAAGTATAGATATCTTTGGTATTTAGTAAACATCGAGTCGATATCGAGTAGTTGAGTAGACATCCAGTAGATATCGACTAGACATTGAGCAGACATCGAGCAGACGTCGAATAAACGTGAGTAGGTATCGAGTATACATCGAGTAAACATTGAGCAGACATCGACTAGACATCGAGCAGACATCGAGAAAACATTGAGCAGACATTAAATAGACATCGAGTATATGTCGAGCAGATATCCAGCAGACATCAAGCAGACATCGAGCAGACGTCGAATAAACATGAGTAGGTATCGAGTATACATCGAGGAGATATCGAGTAAACATTGAGCAGACATCGACTAGCCATCGACTAGCCGTCGAGAAAACATTGAATAGACACATAGAGTATAGACAATAGAGTATATGTTGAGCAGATATCCAGCAGACATCGAGCATACATCTAGCGTGATTAATGCAATCTGAAAGTTTATTTCGCAATCGATGTTAAATAAGTAGGTTTAGACTAAATGTACACTCATTACCGTCTTTTGAGATCTCAGTTTACTAGATCCGTAATGCAATACTACGGATTTTGTCATGTCATAACTAAGTGTTTAACACACACCTCCCATGTTTCATTTGTCTGCTGAGGAAATTGGATAAAACACATCTTGGTAAAAGGTGGTTCAAACTGGCAACACGTACGACTGTCATCGCGCACAAACTGACATAAATCATAGCTTTTATATTTATCAGCCGGGGGCAAAACCAACTGCTCTAAAAATAAGTCGCTTAAAGTCTTTGTTGTATACACGGTAAATTAGACATTGTGTGCATAAATGGATATACGTTAGGGTTGTGAAAGCTTCACTTAGACGGAAAATCGGATAAAATGCAGATTTGTTTCATACCTGTGAGGGAAATGATGTAGTTACCATAGTAACAATCTGACGTATAATTATGATTGTAAATCGATCGTATATTGAGCTGTAAACGTTATCTTTATGCATATAAGTAAGTAGACACGTTTTATTTATTTGAGTTTTAAATAGTTTAGTGAATTCGCTTTGGGCTTCAGCATATAAGGGAGTTCCTCATCATCTACCACTTGTATACACGTTTTAGAAAACGTATGCGATGCTTAACTTTCCTTTCATTATTTTACAATGGAAGTAATGCTAAAGCATCTATTTAATATTGATCAAAACGCTGTTAACGAACGTACGACATGGGTGACCCGTTTTACACGTAAGCAATACATTTGCTCAGGTTCGCGCGAAATAAGTACTGCAGGCACTTAGTTAAAATAAGTGAACGGGCCCGCAAAGAATGGGATGAATAATCTTTTTAATATTGACTAAGTACGTCAGTTATGACCCACAATAGTGCTTCGACATTTATTTAAAAAAAAGGCCTTTTCACACAGCCAGACTTTTTCAATCACTTCACCCTTCTTCGAGCCCCCCTTAGTCGAAACGGGCGGGCTTGTGCAGGTTAGGTGTTCAGGAAGGCGGAATCAAACGTGAACCCTGAACGCTTCGCAATCGACGAAAATTAAATAAATTTAAACCGATTTAGGTTTTAATCTAAATCCCTTACAGGCATTTATCGTAATGGACAGTTGTTTCCGGGTTACATGAAGTACACGTGTAAAGTCGTCCCTATCTTATATATATATACTGTACATCTATATATTGTATTGAACCACACCAGGTTTTGGGGGATAGCGGCGTAAACACAGTTAATCAAAGCGCTGAAGGCACTGAATTTGTTTGGGTACATAAAACTGTTCAAACATTTGCCTTTGCATAGATGTGTGATTTATAAACTATGCATTGTTTATAAATATTATAACTTCGGGTAAAAGAATAAATGACGCATCCGTTAAAATTAAATGCCATTTTAGTTGTCTATAAAAATAAATCATGAGACATACATGTGAATATTATATTTAATGTCCAAGTTTCAAAAGACATGTAAAACAAATGGATAACCATTATGGCCCCGACTCACTCATCTAAGTATTTAATAATTTTTGTTACAAAAAAAATCACCATTGACCAAGAGTTTTCTAAAATCTTACTCAAAAGCTTCCTGCTTAACAAGAGATTTTTCAAGTTTTCACTATAGCCATATAAGGCCAAATAGCCCTGCCCCCCTGGCGGCCATGTTTTTCGACCAATCAATATGGCTTGGAGGAATCTGATAGATGGTCTCCCAATGAACATTTCTACAAAAAGAATTGAAAATTGGCCAAAAACTTTCGGATGAGAAGATTTTTCAAGTTTTTACTATAGCCATATTAGGCAAAAAAGCCCCGACCGCTGGCGGCCATGTTTTTCGACCAATCAACTTGGCTGGAAGGAATCTGATAGAGGGTCACCCTAGGAACATTTCTACAAAATTATTTGAAAATCGACCTGACACTTTTGGAGAAGAAGATTTTTTTGAGTTTACACTATAGCCATATAAGGCAAAAAAGCCCCGCTCCCTGGCGGCCAAGGAACACTGTAGCAACGTTAAATGTCGCACCAACGCTAAATGTCACACTTGACGTTTTATGTCACAAGGCTGACGCTAAACGTCGCAACCAACGCTAAATGTCGCAAAACCTTCTGACGTTATATGTCGCATCTGTAACGCCAAATGTCGCAAAACATTTAGCGTTGATGTTGCGACATATAGCGGCAGTACAATTTTTTGCGACATTTGGCGTTACAGATGCGACATATAACGTTAGAAGATTTTGCGACATTTAGCGTTGGTTATTTACTTCGTGCTCAGGTGAGCTAAAAAAGAAACATCTATCGAAATGAAAGAGTAATTGAAATCATGCATTATAAAAGGATTAAATGCTCCAGAGAAAACCAATACCTGTGCCGTCCGAATTTTACTCTACAGTATACACCTAAGCTGGCCGCTGTTTCCTTTAAAGGGTGTTTAAGCTTGCCAAATCAATTAAGGATGCGTGACCATACACTGTTAATTACCATTGTGTACGAGTGTCATTCCAAACAAATTATAAATGTAACCCCTTTTCGCAATAAACCTATCATATACATGTATGTATTTGTAACTTGCCGGGATGTGTCGATACCGTCATGGTACAATGTGATATATGCACAAATTGGTTTCACAAATCTTGTGTTAATGCACCTGTGGATATTTCGACAACAGATGCGGACTTTAATTGTAACTTTTGTTAATAATTTGGCTATTATAATGATAAGATATGTGATTAAATTGGCAACATTTAAGTTTTTTACTTATAACAGCCTTCAAATACAAATTTGGTTTATACGACGGTAAAGAAAGGTTATTGGAATTAAAAAATTGTTTAAATAAGCAAATTTTCCTTTTCCGCCAATGTTTTCAATATATGTTGCTTTTTACTGTTTACACAGCAAGAAAAAAACATTTAACTTATTTGTTATAGATTAGTATTATAGTTGTATATATATATAATTACTAGAAATAAATTAAGATTTAAAGTGTTGTATATATATATATACTTATTGTTTATTTGTTATTTAAATTGTTCTGCCCCTTCCAAGTACCCTACAGAATAGAATGTTGCATGGATCATTTGCCTCGTAGTATGGCACATGGAAAACTGTTGAAAGTTACAAAGTAGAAAATGAAGAGTCCCAACAATAATTAGAACTCATGACCCTTCAATCGAGTGTAAAGGAGAGGATATAATTGAAGCAAAACCTATGGCTAGTTACTAGCAACCTATTCTATTCTTGCAATGTTTTCAAATTTCGTCCGCTGCAGATGCGTCAAAAGACATTTACTTGTCGGAAAATCAATCCATCAATTCTCTTTATTGATATCTATAGATATGATATAAAGAGGAAGGTCGTTAAAACACTTTACAAAGAGATTCCATTTCAGCATGATCTCGATTTTTGGTTTATTCTATATCACTGATAAAAGCAATCAAACACATTATATATTTACAAAGAAAACCCCGGATATGATCATATGTAACAAATTATACACAGTTGCCCATCTTTAATTAAACATTTTTTACAACAAATCATAGCGTCCGCAGATTTGCTCTATATTCTATTGCGTCGGCATTTTCCCTCTATATTGCATTTGTCCGCATTTTCCCTCTATAATGTATTTGTCCGCAGATCGCGTCCGCACTTTAGACCCTCCCCCATACCGTTGTATTTATAAATAGAATTCGACGATCACGATTTCTCTGCAAATGTGTTACTCTCATTTTAAATGCATTTTATGACGCACATATTTGTTTTTTTAATTCTTTATACTATATTTATATGGCCGACAAGGCACAAAGAAAATATTTTCAATTCTGTTTTTATCTACATTTTCAATGCGTGATTGAAAATTCAAATACCGTATCTGGAGCTTAAATCGGAAATAGTTCTCCCTGTAGCAGTTCACTCATTGAGATTTATAAATCTCTCCGCATTCATGTTTTAAAATACAATGTTTCATTTTATTTCGTAATTCTCTTTGAATATAAGAACCACATAAGAAAACAAAGACGATATAAATATATCATTATTTCAAAAATCGTGATACATTTGAAAAGTAAGAGCAAGTATTGAGTACTACTTTCACGCGTATGAAATTCATGGACTTTTACATAAGACGAACGGCTTCAGAATTGCAGCTACTAAATTTGTTTGTTCCAAACAAATAAAAACCACCTTATTCCAAACAGGCATCACTGCATATCACACTTTACCGTGGAACCATCTATCACACTTCAGCGTGGAACCATCTATAACACGTCATATCACACATTAGCTTGGAACAATCTATAACACGTCATATCACACATTAGCTTGGAACCATCTATAACACGTCATATCACACATTAGCTTGGAACCATCTATATATAACACGTCATATCACACTTTAGCTTGGAACCATCTGCCTAGATATAGCTTTCAGTACTCGTCCCATTGGAAATCCAACCTTCGTGATTTTTGTGATTAGCCGCCAAGAATTCTGTTCGCAAACTTATCGTTTAACCTTCCAAGAATATGTAAGAAAACGGTGATGGTGTCACTAAGAAAGTGTTATAAGCTCGAAGTAGTCGTTAGTAAATGTAAGGGTCGGTTTTCACGTGCCGTTAGTTTTGATCTTGTCGTTCGTATTGACGTACATGACCTATACTGCAGTACAATGACTTGCTTATCGAACGATTGAAAAGTTCGTTAAAAATAAAATGAATTATCGGTAAATCAAATTCTAACCAAATATTTGTTTAAAATTATATTAACTCTATACTCAAATTTGTACTGTCTTACGATATTTGGGTCAGACTTTTCAAATAGTTTAGCTTTTCCCACATTAAGACACATTTGTCATGCATCTGTATATGCAGCAGAGGACTTTTGAAAAGATTTTGGCAAAAGTAGAAATTACTTTAATTGTCATGTATTGACAAAAACCATACGTTATTTCAAAATCATGTAGCAGAATGTTTATATGTGGGAACCTTCAATCGTTACTAAAGGTAAAATTAAGCACGAAATACGAGCTTAATTCTAATAAAGTAGTACATGTATTTGCATTAGAAATACCTTATGTAGAGGTGTTAGTGCACACACTACTCTCTCTTGGTTAGTCTTCAGGGTAAAACAAACATGTCTTCATAAAACACATGATTCAGACATTGGTTAGTTTTCATGGTAACAAAACCATGTCTTCATAGAACACATGATTCAGACATTGGTTAGTTTTCAGGGAATAACAAACATGTCATCATAAACAACTTGATTCAGACATTGGTTACTCTGCAGGGTATAACAAACATGTCATCATTAACAACTTGATTCAGACATTGGTTAGTTTTCAGGGTATAACAAACATGTCATCATTAAACACATGATTCAGACATTGGTTAGTTTTCAAGGTATAATAAACATGTCTTCATAAAACACTTGATTCAGACATTGATTGGACTTCAGGGTACAACAAACATGTCTTAATAAAAAAACTTGATTCAGACATTGGTTAGTCTTCAGGGTATAATAAACATGTCATCATTAAACACATGATTCAGACATTGGTTAGTTTTCAGGGTATAACAAACATGTCGTCATAAAACACATGATTCAGACATTGGTTAGTTTTCAGGGTATAACAAACATGTCTTCATAAAACACATGATTCAGACATTGGTTAGTTTTCAGGGTATAACAAACATGTCGGCATTAAACACATGATTCAGACATTGGTTAGTTTTCAAGGTATAACAAACATGTCTTCATAAAACACTTGATTCAGACATTGGTTAGTTTTCAGCGTATAACAAACATGTCGGCATTAAACACATGATTCAGACATTGGTTAGTATTCAGGGTATAACAAACATGTCATCATAAAACACATGATTCAGACATTGGTTAGTTTTCAGGGTATAACAAAAACCTAAGTCAGACACATCATCAGTTTATTAGGGTTTATTCTCATGTTGAGGCATGATATGCTATAAAGCAAAATCACTTTTAAAGCGAAATATTCGGAAGAAGTCCCTTTAACGCTTTCCCACACGCAAACTTGAAATCTGCAGCAGACGACTTTGAAAAGTTTATGTTAAAACATGGGAAATCTCTATAAATGAAGGTGAAAATTACTGAAAAAAAGTCGGAAACATTGTGGCTGAAGAAATTGTTCAAAATTAGCAATTTTAGCAATTTATCCTTTGACCACAATGTTTTCAAAAGTCGTCTGTTACAGAGGCGTCGGCATGCGTCTATATGTGGGAAAAGCTTAAATCTTACCATTAAGGTAAAACGACACATCAACGAAGATACGCGAGCAGGACATTAACCAGTAAAGGAAAGGGACTACAGGGACAAGACATACATGTACATGTATGTACACTAACACTCCTAGAAACCACAACCCACATGAATCATTTATTGCTTGACACATCATAGTTTCATAGTATTTCAATATGTATCCACTCAATCATAGAAATGTTCCATAGTATTGACAATTTGTTTCAAATGTCTTCTGCTGCAAATGTGTTGTATGCAGGAAATGGTTAAGCGAAGTATAAATGTCGATCTGACGATGACATTACAATAAATTATAGAGCGTAATGAATTCGATCAATTTTGAACCGACAATTTGAATATAAAACCTCTTATTTCCCCCCCTTTCCCGCTTTAGAACGGAGAATTAATCAAAATGCGTATTTTTATTCTTATAAAATATTGATAAGATAAGATATTAAAACATTTATCATAGTATGTTACAATTACGATCGAAAGTTACAATACAAGTATGCACATCCGGCACTACGGGCCTACAAGTTACACGAAATAACCGTTTTACATACATAATTATATCAGGGGCGTAGCTCCTTTTAGGCACTGTACAAAAAATGTCCCAAAATGCAGCTGCGGCGATAGACATCTGCGTAATGTATCGACCAGATCAGCCTGCGCTGTCCGCGCAGACTGATCCGGCCGACACAATCCGTCTTAGGGGGATAGATGTATAGAGTACTTATTCCTGAAACGGAAAATCCACAGGAGGCGAAAAGTGTCTATCCGGGTAGGCCTGTGTGGCATGCTTAGGCTCATCCGGGTCGATACTTTACGCAGAGTCCACACTGTTGATTTTCTCACGAGACGGCCTACACAATGAGTATTGCAAAGCTACGCCCCTGTATATGAAAGAAAAAATATAAAAAGTAATTTGAATGATGGACTGTAATGAGATTATATGTATAACGAATTGCCACGTATCAAGTAGGATATTTTAATATATCGGGCTACTTGGCTTACAAAAAACAAAACGAGATCAAAATTGAATACAAATAAGATCGGACTGTTTATGTAGCGGTATCGGTTCGTCAATGCATACTATGTCAATTACAGACCTGGGCATCGCCTCGGTGGTGTTGTGGTAGAGAGTTCGCCTCGAGTGTAAGATGTCATGGGCTCGATCCCCGTCCGCCGAGTCTTGCCGGACTCTAAAAATGGTAGTAATGACTGCCCTCCTTGGCGTTTAGAATTGTTGGTTTAGCATTACGACTGACTCGCTGTAGTCGGGCTAAATGGACCAGTTGTACTGGGAACGCCTTGACATAATTGTAAACTCGTTGAAAGTGGCTTAAAGCACATAACAATCAAACAAACAGACCGGGCCATGTCAACGGTCAAAACAAGTGAATTGCCAACATTTACCTTGGGTATGTCAAGGTTAAACACTTACCTTGAGTATGATGCAATTGGAAATTTCTCCTATAGTGATATCTGGAAGACTGTAGTGCAGGAGTACTGCGTCGGCCTCTCTTGCCAAAGGCCCAGGGTTGGAATCCCATGATGAGCGGGTTCTGCCTTTGAGACTTTTCCACACAAACGGCGCGAGTACTGGTTAACATCGAGCGTGATAAATGTAAGTTGAAAGCTTGTTTCACAATCGATGTAAAATAGATAAGTTCAAACTAAACTGAACTAGGACATTGTGAAATATACTACCTATTTTGTTAACCTCTATTTGACTTGAGGTAAGTGAAATAATATTATTTAACCCTTTCTTACATGTATACAAAAATTAGCGCCTCTCTTGATGAGCAATTTCTACTTTTGCCACATTATTTGCAACTCTATCTCATAAGAAAAACAGATATTTTCCATATATGTTTTAGAAATTGTCTTCCTGAGGTTTGCCATATGAAGGAATGGGTTAACTTGACGTAAATTTACGCCTGTACGAAATGAACTTTTGCCCGGATATCTGATAATTGACGAGTCTTCTGTTTTAAAATTGAATGGATATACTTAAACATCCAAGTTAAATTTAAATGTAAATCCATCGTTCAACACACTGTTGGAAAAGAGAACGTGCTTAATTTATGTAGCCTTTTGTGTTTGTTATTTATTCTCCCAAAAGTCGACTGCTGCAGAGATGCACAATGTCGATTATATATGGCCAGGCGAAGTGTCGACCCTTTCCCACATTTAACAAATCTGCAGAATACGACTTTGTAAATAGGAAATATCTCTATAAATAATCTGTTTGTTATTGCAAAGAGTTGAAAACATTTGTCAAAAGAAGAAATTGCTCATTATAAGCTATTTATGCTTTAGTCACGATATTTTCAAATGTTGCCTGCTGCATATGCGTCAAAATGCGTCTATATGTAGGAAAGGGTCAAGCTAAAATCAAGAGAAAGTGTATTAATTATGATAAGGATTTACATGCAGTATTTACAATCGATAATGTAATATTGTTGTGTTCAGTCTAGAAGCAGATGTCTCGTGCTATATATGTTCGTGGATTTAATTAATAGTAAGTTATTTCTATATTTTTTCTCGAAATAGGGTTTGTAAAATAGTGTAGGAAAACTCACTTTAAGTTTATCAAACAAAACAAGAAAATAAACAGCGGAGCTCTATCAAGCATGAAATGTCAACCTTATAACACAATGGGGAGAGAAGCACGAGTACATTTCAATACACTCATTAAATGAAACGTATTACAAATAGTCTTTGATTTATGCTTAAGATAATGTTTTCGATAATGAATAATTATCGTTTTATATTTATAGATATCTTCCACGAGCAATAACATGTAGTTCATGGGGGTAACGTGTATGTCAACTTCATTTATTATTAAACCCAAGCTGTGTTATCTTCCACGCGTATTTACATGTACTGCATGGGGGTAACGTGTATGTCAATGTCATGTTATTTGACCCAAGCTGTGTTATCTACCACGAGCAATTACATGTTGTTCTTGGGGTAACGTGTATACATGTCAACTTCATGTTACCAAACACAATCTGTTTTATTTCCCACGAGCAATAACATTCAGTTCATTGGGTATCATCTATACGTGTCAACGTCTTGTTATTCAACCCAAGCTGTGTTATCTTCCAAGAGCAATAACATGTACATCATTGGGTAACAAATATGTCAACTTCATATTACCTAATCTATGTTATCTTCCACGAGCAATTACATGAAGTTCTTTTGGTAACGTGTACACATGTCAACTTCATGTTATTAACCCCAAGCTGTGTTATTTTCCACGAGTTCATTTGGTAACGTATATACATGTCAACTTCATGCTATTAAACACAAGTTGTGTAATCTTCCACGAGCAATTACATGTAGTTCTTTGGGTAACGTGTACACATGTCAACTTCAAGTTATTAAACCCAAGCTGTGTTATCTTCCACGAGATATAACATGTATGTGAACGTCATGTTATTAAACCCAATCAGTGTTATTTTCCACGAGCAATTACATGTAGGTAATTGGGTAATGTGTATGTCGTTCATTGGGTAACGTGTATACATGTCAACTTCATGTTATTAAACCCAAGCTTTGTTATCTTCCACATGCGATTAGATGTAGTTCATGAGGTAATGTGTATGTTAATTTCCTGTTATCAAACCCAAGCTGTGTTATCTTCCACGAGCAATTACATGTAGTTCATTGGGGTAACGTGTATGTCAACTTCATGTTATTTAACCCAAGCTTTGTTATCTTCCACATGCAATTAGATGTAGTTCATGAGGTAATGTGTATGTTAATTTCCGTTTATTAAACCCAAGCTGTGTTATTTTCCACGAGCAATTACATGTAGTTCATTAGGGTAACGTGTATGTCAACTTCATGTTATTAAACCCAAGCTTTGTTATCTTCCACATGCAATTAGATGTAGTTCATGAGGTAATGTGTATGTTAATTTCCTGTTATTAAACCCAAGCTGTGTTATCTTCCACGAGCAATTACATGTAGTTCATTGGGGTAACGTGTATGTCAACTTCATGTTAAACCCCCCTTCCCCCTTTCAAATAAACAACAAATCTGCAGCAGACGATTTTGAAAATGCATGATTCTATAAATGAAAGTTGAATTATTGGCTTCAGTTAATTAAACACATTGTTTGAATGTCCATAATGTTTTTTCTAAACTGCTGCAAATGTGTCAATATACGTCTGTAGGTGGGAAAGGGTTAATGGTCCAATTAAGGTTCGATACAGATATATCTGATTCTGATATTAGGATTTATTGATTGTTTTGTGTTTTACGCAGCTTTCAACATGTTTTCAGTTAAATCACGGCGATTCCTGGGTAAGTTACCAGTACAACTTGTCCATTTATCCTGACACCAGCCAGTAATTCGTAAAACTTACCCCATAATCCTGATAGCCAATGAGGGAAACCATTACTACCAAATTTAAAGTATTTCGTATGATCTGGCTGGGGAGCGAACACACGAACCCCTGCAACCGAGGCGGTCATAAGGATATACGTCTACACGCTGGGTTCTTATTGCATTTTCAGGTTGGCATTATTTAAATAGCAAACTTGCGCTTAAAAAGTATCTAAACTAAAACCATATTTGGGGAATTGGAGTATCTACATATAAATGGCAGTTAAAGGCATAATTGAAGTTGTACAAACCTCGAGTGTATTACTCATACTTTTCGGTAAGAGTTGTATGATTACCTCAACGTCAACAACCTGTAACAGTGCTTTCAGCATTTTAAGGTGTGTTTACCAAAACAAATACGACATTTTTAACTATCACTGAAAATCGCATGCCGCTTAATTGTGTAGATAAACAAGGGTGTTAACAGATTATGCAGACATATGGCGACAAATTATGAGTAAATAAAGATGGCCTCATTGTACATATTCCGAAACCACGCTTATTAATTTCGAAATGACTGAAATGTTTACAGCCTTGGTTTTTTTTTAGTACAAAAAGATTTACCATAAATCACCGTGAAAAAAAAGGGTAGCCTTTACACTTTACATTGTCGCTTGCAAACTTGGTCTAATTCCACCAACCTTACTTAGCGTTAAGTAGTAGTACTTACTTAAACGCATATTTCATCATTTTTGTTTCCCTTATAAAAACGCCATAATATTTAATTTCTTAAAAATAGTTGTTAGTCAGCATGGTAACTATTTATGTCAACTTAGTCATATTAGGGAAACAAAAATGAGATGAAATTTTCTTTTAAGTATTTGAGTATAACTTAGTGCTAAGTAAGGTTGGTGGAATTGGACCCAGGTCTTATATTTTTATATCGACGTGCTAAGTTCTACACTTGACCTTGACCTTAATTGCGGAACTATTAGACCTTTAATGGAACTAGCAGAGCGGAAATATGACATCACACATTATAAGTTTGTACAACACACTGAACTAAATGTACATGTAGGATGTATATGTGAACTAAATTTATTTGAATGTGTTGGGGAAAGGGCGGTCATTAGTTCGTGAGAAGAGTAAATGTCATAGGTCTAGATTTTACAGCCTCTTGAATCTGCAAACGATTTGTCTGAAAAGGTGTCAATAATCCAGTGTAAATCTAGCAGAGACGAGACGTGAGAGTATTCAACTTTTTATTTAAAAAGCTTGTATTGCTTTAGTATTGCATACATTAATGCATAGACATACACACAGGCGGGAAAAAGTGAATTTATGTCTGCAATAAACTTAAAGAAAAGTGGTGAAAATCAAGATAAATTGACATTTTAAGATTCTTCGCATTTGAAATATCATAATGGAGCGGAACAATTAGATATGATAGAAATAAAATGTACACATATGCAAAATGGAATGCATTGTGAGAAAAGATGCAATTGTTTATTATGTTGTTAAGGTCGTCTGCTTTCAGAATACATTGAAATTGTTGGAAGCATATAAGTCAAGGGTCAACATTGATTATTTTATGCCTTTTTAGATCCACGTGAAGCCATATCTATAAACGTCACGTCAAATCAGACAAATCGAGTCAAATATCTACAATCTACAACAACATAATGGATCACTCACATCACCAAGGGCATCACCATGGCAACCAAATGGACCACACAGACCACAGTAACCAAGGAAACGACGCTGGATACACGGTGATCACTGATACGTCACATCATCCCGTCGGGCATCATGAAGGACATCACGATTCTAGTCAGCACGTGAGTTCATGGAAAATATTTTTTTAACTTATGTATTGTTTTTGAGGTATATGAGCAGAGTCTGGCGATTTAAGGTCTTATTGACCCTCAGATTGCGCATAATTTAAAGTTTCATTGGCATTCAAGATTCGAGATTCTTGTAATGGTAATTTAAGGCCTCCGGCCCACAATACAATACTGAATTGTTTTCAAAATGGAGTGACGTGTTTCACGGTGTGGTTGGAAAACAAGTTTATAGCATTATAGAGTATTCCAGGTTGGTTTATGAGATGTCTTCAATTCAGCTCCAATCAATCGCGTCAGGTCTGTATCGGTGCACTTGTTTCTTACTGCATGACTACAGATGTTTTTAAATTGATTAGAGACACACATTGGATATATCTCGTTATAACTAATTATCTACTGGAGCTAACTTTCACGATTAGATAGTTTGGTGTATATATAACATGTAAGGGAACAGGGAAGACTCCGCACTTAAACAGGCTCACCCGAGCCTTCACTTTACGCAGATGCAAGAAGACTCTACATGGCTAAACACGATTCAATACTCTATTTGAATTAAACATGGATAGAAAAAAGTCCGATTGTATCGAGGTATTTTAGACATGTATCTGTTCAACAAAAACCACGTGTCCCTTGTCGAGGCTGAGATTTGTATAAGCCGCGTCTTGCGATAATGGACCTTATTTAACACTTTCCCACATACAGACGCTTTCTGACGCCTTTGCAGCAGATGAATTTTGAAAACATTGTGGCAAATGAAGAAATTGCTCATAATGAGAAATTTCTTCGTTTGCCAAAATGTTTTCATCTCGATCCAATGTTTAAACTTTAAGTTTTCAACTTTTTTGTCTAGATGTTTTCAAAGTCGTCTGTGGGAAAGGGTTAATGCCTTTCCCACAGACGATAACCAATGCCAAATAGCTTGACGCGACTCGTATCTATATAAATGGCCGTCTGATAATAAAATCAGATCTACCTCTATATTTCTACCGTCTGAGCAGTGTCCAATCGTCGTATATCTACTAAAAAAATGATTTACAGTGATGAGCTGATTTTGATCTGACTATGTGTAAGCTGAAACAACATAGTCGCGAATGTTAACCCTTTACATTTAAATATTCTATGCAATCGGAACATTCTGGAATCACTGCTTTTTATCCCGTTTAATTAAATGGGTTATATCTTCTCTTTATGGGTCACAATATGCCAAATAAATTCCTTCTGTGTTTCCATGTAAATCAACCAGTTTCAACCTTCATTTGTCACACTTTCTAAGCGTTTCTCAGGTAAATCACCCTGTATCATTGAAAAGAGCTTTAAAATAATCCAAAGAAAATAGCGGCCATGTTTTATGCAAGAAAGAATTAACCCCGCAAAAATGGTTACCGACATTTTGGACGAAATCGGGCTGGGATGAAACTGGTTTATCATATACTCTACTTTCAAAGAATTTCAAAATACTAACTAGAATGGAGTGCTCGGCGGAGCACGGTGTGTCACCTGCACCTGCTCATTGAAAGTGTGACGAAAAAGTGTGACGGACAGACAGACAGACGCCGGACAATAACAAATATTAATCCTGAAGTGCATACTACGCAGGGTGACACAAAAATGATCAAATCAATCATTTCCAGTACATCCTATGTATACACATTCACAATAAATTTAAACTCAATGTCATGCATTCTGGTAAAGGTATACATACACTAATTTCTACGCAAACAAAGGTTTTTTAGGGACTATTTGGCCGCGGATGTAATTTGCGTAATTTGACCTATACCAAACGATATTAAGTCGTCGTCAGATCTATACGGGCATATTTGGTACTGCAGCAAATCGGAACATTCTGGAATCACTGCTTTTTATCCCGTTTAATTAAATGGGTTATATCTTCTCTTTATGGGTCACAATATGCCAAATAAATTCCTTCTGTGTTTCCATGTAAATCAACCAGTTTCAACCTTCATTTGTCACACTTTCTAAGCGTTTCTCAGGTAAATCACCCTGTATCATTGAAAAGAGCTTTAAAATAATCCAAAGAAAATAGCGGCCATGTTTTATGCAAGAAAGAATTAACCCCGCAAAAATGGTTACCGACATTTTGGACGAAATCGGGCTGGGATGAAACTGGTTTATCATATACTCTACTTTCAAAGAATTTCAAAATACTAACTAGAATGGAGTGCTCGGCGGAGCACGGTGTGTCACCTGCACCTGCTCATTGAAAGTGTGACGTAAAAGTGTGACGGACAGACAGACAGACGCCGGACAATAACAAATATTAATCCTGAAGTGCATACTACGCAGGGTGACACAAAAATGATCAAATCAATCATTTCCAGTACATCCTATGTATACACATTCACAATAAATTTAAACTCAATGTCATGCATTCTGGTAAAGGTATACATACACTAATTTCTACGCAAACAAAGGTTTTTTAGGGACTATTTGGCCGCGGATGTAATTTGCGTAATTTGACCTATACCAAACGATATTAAGTCGTCGTCAGATCTATACGGGCATATTTGGTACTGCAGCAAATCTAATGTATATATGTTTTAATGAGATTGACCCGTATCAGTCACGTGGCAATGACAGTCCTATATGCAGGAAGAATAGTCATAGGTTTCCCTCGTTGGTCTTATTGTTTCCACATAGTATTCACATATTATTAGCCGGTGTTAATGCAAATGTTGTGGAAGTATAGGCGAGGTAGTATCATAACTGAATCAAGGTTGAAAATAAAATAAAAGGAAAGTAATTCTTCTTGAACAATTTGAAGTTGCTAATATTTTATCATTAATATATAATTAAACACATACACACACACCATATATCATCGTTATATTCATTATATACCTGCTTGAGGCTATATATTTGAATAGCTCATCAAGATAAACATGTAATGAAATGCAGGGCGCCTCGGGAAAATCTACGCTATTGTTTATGCAAGAGAGAAGTGTTAATTAACTTTATTTATACACTCACAATCAAAGAAGTATTGACACTGGGAAAAGTTACTAGTTTTGTGTGTGTTAACATTGTAGATCCAGATCAGACTGTGAATCCACACTCTGATCAAAATATACTGTTCACATACATAAGCTGGATCGGTTGATCTGAACTTACACCGTTCAGAAATGCCAACTTGTATCGTTACTAAATATATGATCTCTTACTCCGTTTAATTCCTGTAACCTCTTACTCCGTTTAATTCCTGTAACGAGTAGTAAAGTTCTTAAATGAGGATAGACTAGTCTTTGTTAAATACCGATACATCACTTGGGAGAAAATTAAACCAAGGTAAGACTGCAAAAATAAGCAGGCTTACATCGGTTTTATATGGTTCACATTTGTTCTATGGACTAAGTCTAAGTGGAAAAGCAGCCAGTTGCTTAGAAAGATTGTTGTGTGGATAACTGGTGTGAGAAAGCCAGGCAAAACATGAGCATGTGAAATGGCCGCCGTGATATGTCTGAACAAGAGGCTCAAGAAGGCCAATATCGCTCCACTGCCATTAGGCAAACATTTTAAACTCCATAACAGCCCCTGGTGGCCATGGTTTTTTTACCAATCACCATGGCTTGAAGGAATCTCGTAGAGTGTCACCCAAGGAACATTTCTGTCAGATACTGTCGTCGGAGAAGATTTTTTAAGTTTTCACTATAGCCATATAAGGTGAAACAGCCATGCCCCCTGGCGGTTATGTTTTTCAACTAATCAACATGGCTTGAAGGAATCTGATAGAGGGTCACCCTAGGAACATTTCTACAAAATTATTTGAAAGTCGGCCTGACACTTTCAGAGAAGAAGATTTTTAAGGTTTTCACTATAGCCATATAAGGCAAAATAGCCCCGCCCTCTATAGACCATGTTTTTCTACCAATCAACATGGCTTGACTGAATCTGATAGAGGGTCTCCCAAGGAACATTTCTACAAAAGTATTTGAAAATCGGCCTGACAGTTTCGGAAGAGAAGATTTTATTAGGTTTTCACTATAGCCCTATACGGCAAAATAGCCCCGCCCCTGGCAGCCATAGTTTTAGACAAATCAACATGGCTTAAAGGAATCTGATAGAGGGTCACCCTAGGAACATTTCTACAATTGTTTTTGAAAATCGGCCTGACACTTTCGTGTTTTCACTATAGCCATATAAGGCAAAACAGCCCCGCCCTCTGTCGGCAAGGTTTGTGACCAATCAACATGTCTTGAAGGAATCTGATAGTGGGTCACCCAAGGAACATTTCTATAACATAATTTGAAAATCGGCACAACACTTTCGGAGGAGAAGATTTTTTAAGTTTTCACTATAGCCATGTTAGGCAAAATAGCCCGCCCCCCTGGCGGCCATGTTTTTCGACCAATCAACATTGCTTGAAGGAATCTAATAGAGGGTCACCAAAGAAACCTAAGTTTTTCTTTCGGTTACAATAGAAACCAGAATGTTGCATGGTTCATTAACATTTGAAGAAATTTATGAGAGGACATTGAGAGGATGCTTCCAATGAAGTTTCATCCCAATTGGCCAAGTGGTTAGGGAGGAGAAGTCGTTTGAGCAAAAGATTGACGCACGCACCACACGGACAATTCGCCATGACATAAGCTAAACATTGTTTAAATCGGCGTTAAACCCCGATTAATCACATTGTCTTTACTAAATATAAATACATAACTGGTGAATACTATTGACCTAGATTAGACTGCACGTCATGCGTTAATAGCAGGTTAACATGAACAAAAATACGGGTATAATTGCACATTATATACATCTGCAAAAAACATTGCTACACAATACCGGATTCTAGACAAGTTCTGTGAAATATTCCATATTATTATTTCAGCATCAGTCGTTCTTCAACACACAGTTTAATGTCACCATTTTATTCGAGAACTGGGAGATGAACTCGAGAACACGTAAGTCTAACAGATAACTACAACTATTCCGTTACGATGAATGAAGCTCTACTGTTATGACCATCTTTCTTTCTCACATCTTGTTTTCGAAGCAGCCAGTTGCTTTGAAAGACGGTTGTACTGGTAGGAGAAAGCCAGGAAACACATGGGTAGGTAAACTGACCGTATTATTTGCATTGACCTCTGCATTATTCCAGTCATGTTAACCCTTATCCTGCTGGATTCCGTTAACTGGTATCACCATTTATGATGTTTTACACGTTCTGGTTTATTTATGGTGTAATCGTTGCTTAGAATTATCCCTTTCCAATATAATGACGGCTTTTGAAAACATTGCTACAATGCTTTCAGCTTTGTTAAATTATTATTCATTCTTTTATCGAGTTTTTCATATTTATAACTAAATGTTTTCAAAGTCTGCTGAAGAATTGTTTTGTGTGGGGAAGGGTTAATAGATTAATGACTAACAATGCAGATCCGGATCAGCCTTGCGCGAAAGAATGAACAATGTGTGTAGCGGAGTATAAGGTATAGTTGTGTCGAATATCAGCAGAAGTGTGACGGAGTGTATAAGAAGACAAGTTCGTCTCGGAAGTGGCAGACCAGTATTCGAACACACCAAACTATTAACCCTTTCCCACATATAGACCCATCTGCGGCAGACGACTTTTGAAAACATTGTGACAAAAGCAGAAATTGCTCTAAACGAGCAATTTCACCTTTTGTCACAATATTTTCAACTTTTCTTTCAGTAATTATAGCTTAATTTCTAGAGATTTCCCATGTCTTGAGTAGATGTTTTCAAAGTCCGTCTACTGCAAATGTGTTGTATTTAGAATGGATTGGTAGTAGTATCTTCCCTCCTTGGCACTCAAGAGTTGCAGGAAAAGTATTATGCCCGATAGCTGGATAAACTGGTAAATCACCAAGGAAAAGTCGTGATAATGACCAAAGTACTTATGAAAGTTGTGTTAAACTAAATTTATATAAACGGAAAAGTTTGCCAAGCGAATAACGTAAATGAATGATATAAATGTTTGGAGATTTACGAAAATTTATGAAACACATAATATGACTACTGTGCGAAAAGAGTAGAACGATATCAGACTGCAAATGCTGATCTGAATCTACACTGGTCGCAAATGCCTTACGGTTGGTTATCGCAGACCGAGGCACAATTTTGAACATGAATAGACATATCTTTTCCCTATATATGAACCAATTAGTAATTTTAAAAATGCAAAGGGGTTTCCATGCATGCTCCTTTGGTCATATACATGTGTTCCCTTTCGTTTTGTTTTGTAGATCTCTTCTGGGCATGTTTAGTGACAGCACTTCTAGCGGTTGGATACCAGGGTACAAAATGGTTACGAACATATCTTCATGCCAACTTTAAGGACAAACGGTATTTTACTCTTATGTATATCTTCCTTCCGATTGTCTCGTTATACTTGGAACATGTACGTTCACTCGGCTTAACCCGTTCCCACCTGCAGACGCATTTTGACGCAATAGCAGCAGACGACTTATGAAAACATTTCACCTTGGCCACAATGTTTTCAAACTTTATTTAATAATTAAGCTACCTTTTATGGAGATTTTTGATGTTTTTGTAACCATGTTTTCATTGGTTAAAGAAGAGTGGCGAGATATTTTGCTATACTTGTAAATAAATGCTAACTTGATTTCGAGATAATGTTACTTTCTATCTATTCTAGTCTTCTCCTTCAATGTTGCAGGCACACCATAAAGAGTAAAGAGCATCTAATCCAGACATTTCTGTACGGTATCGAGTTTCTCATAAGCTACATTCTGATGTTGGTCGTTATGACCTACAACGTGTGGATCTTAGTCGTCACAATTATTGCGATTGGCGTTGGTTACTTTCTCTTTGGTTGGCATAGGTACGTTAAGGATTCGTGTGCCGAGACTTGTTCTAATATTGCCGAGAAGAGAAATTTGGAATACGACAGAAACCCGTCTTCACAAGAACTGGTTCCTCTTGGCAGTGAGCAAACATTTGAATTTGACAGGGAGCGTAATATAGACAGGGAAACGGACATAATCACGTGATTACATAACATGGAAGATCACAGAATCCATTGCATTCTTTAAAATGTTACAAAATGCAGAGCTTTATGGAAATGGGAACATTGGTGGTTGAATTTTTATGACTTTTTCGTTTTGTGGTGCTACCTAATAACAGAATCTTAAATTGCTTACAAATCTCAAGCGGTTTTCTTGTTCGGCTTTGTATCGTCATTTATAAGAAATTAACAGGTAGTACATTTGTACATTCACCTTTCCCACGAAATAAGGACAGCCAGACAGGATGCGTTAAGTAACCATTGCCAGACAAGATGCGTTTAGATACCCTCGCCATACAGTATTCACTTTTTTGCAAGCAAACGTAATATGGTCACACACATATAGTCCGTAAAGTGGCAGCGATAATTCAATGTGCAGAAGGAATACAAACACCTTATCCCTTTCCCTCATATAGACGCTTTCTGACGCCTCTGCAGCAGACAGCTTTTTGAAAACATAGTGACAAAAGAAGAAATTGCTCAAAACGAGCAATTTCTCCTTTTGACACAATGTTTTCCACTTTTAGTCATAGGTTATCCATTCAATTATAGAGATATTCTATTCTTTGACAAAATATGTTGAAAGTCGGCTGCTGCAGAATTGTAGTATGAGGGAAAGGGATAATAAACTAATAAATGACTCCTACAATCGTTGCCAATGAATGCAACACATTGGCACCCAACGACACATAGACAATACCAAATGTGTGTCGTTATTTGGGGTGTTGCAGTTTCAACAGCATCGCAATTATATCTCGACAATAAGTAACTTATCCATGATCCCTGTATGACAAACCAGTATAATGAAAGAAAATGTGAATTGCCAAAGGGCATTCCAAGACTGTTCAAGCGTGGGATGGTGGATCTAAAATCCCAAAGCTAGACACATAGACAATGCTGATTCTTGTTATAATGACATTGATACCAAATGTGTTCATCTAAGTTAATAGCTGTTGCAGTTGACTTGCCTCCTTTTAAAGTGAATTTCAACATTTGATGCGCATTGCAAAGTGAACTGTCGCCTGTTATACGAGTAAATATGTCAATTAACACACGTCTTGTTATCTAGAAATGAGTTGTTTCATGCTGCATTGGGTATTATTGTATCCCTCTCATGTTATAACAGAAAATACAACTGAGAAGTTACAATGTACATCTATGCCCACTCCATATGTAGGCAGACGGTGAAGGCTATGGTAAGACTATGTGTATGAACAGGTTCACCCAAATCTTCACTGTTCACAAGTGCCACAAGATATCTAAGAGCATTACACTACTCAAATATACAGTATTCATTGACCAATTGTTCAATGTGGTCAAGAAATGTGCTTCTTCATTTCAAAGGTTTTTTTTCCAATTTATATGGCGGTGCCTGTGGGATAAAATACATATAGACGTTCATTCCTTTGGAATCGTGTTGTTTCATAAGAGTATTTAACACACTATGTCAAACATAAATTAACACAAGATGACTCAAATTTGCCTTATATTCCAACTATTTATTTCATAAGCTGTCACATATAATTAACTCTTTCAGCGCCGAATTGTTTAAAGTAGACTCTTCCATGTTCAAACTCGGACAACTCTCATTTTCATGTTATAGGATTTTTGGAATATTTTTATAACTCGGCCAAACAATGCAGATTTCAGGTGAGACAGCTCGTTACGAGCTGACTCACCTGAATCTGTATTGTTTGCAAAAAGCTCAATATTGCCTTTGGCGCTGAAAGAATTAAAGAAGAATTGAATTTTAATATGATGAAATTTATTTGTCAAATTATTATTCATGTCGAAAATATAACAACATTTCTATTTCTGTTTAATGAACCCTTGTATTTAAAATCTAGTCTTTTTGATGAACCGGTGTATCTAAAATCTATTTTTTTTTTGTATGCACCCTTGTATTTAAAATCTATTCTTTTTTCCTGAATGTTGAAGAAGGAGTCCATACTACTTTGTCTTCATGTTCTATTTCCACTCATTCAAACCTTACATTCTGCCCTATTTTTCCTCAGCACTTTGAAATTCAACTCTTTCCCACTTGTAGACACATTTAACCCTTTCCCTCATATAGACGCTTTCTGACGCCTCTGCAGCAGACGGCTTTTTGAAAACATAGTGACAAAAGAAGAAATTGCACAGAACGTGCAATTTCTCCTTTTGCCACAATGTTTTCCACTTTTTGTCATAGGTTATCCATTCAGTTATGGAAATTTTCTATGTTTTGACAAAATACTTTCAAAGTCGTCTGCTGCAGAATTGTCGTATGAGGGAAAGGGTTAAATGCATGTTCAGCAAACAACATTTGAAAACATTGTGGCAAATCAAGAAATTGCTCATAATGAGAAATTTAGCCTGTTGATTAAATGTTTTCAACTCCATTCAATAAATATACTTTCATAAATAGAGATTTTTTATATTTTGTCCAAGATGTTTATGGGTCTACTGCAATAGATGTGTTGTGTGGGGGAAAAGGTTTAACTCATTCCATACATCAAAACCAAATTGTATGAACATTAGATGAGAAAACCGACAGGTATTTACACCATTTTACTTTAATGAACCAAATAATAGTGAATCTCCATATTTGTCTTCCTGTCCACCAAATAATCCCTATCAGAAATATTTCTGTAAAGGTTCTCCAAGAGTTTTCTCCATATCTCTGATAACAGCTTGACATTTCCTCTCCACCTCTTCCGATTCATCTGTAAACACAAACAAATAAATTCATCAGATCTTTGAATAAAATACATTCATGTTTACACTAGTCAATTTTTTACCCATCTGCAGGAGACAACTTTTGAAAACAGAGTGACAAAAGTAGAAACTGCTGAGCAATTTCGTGTTTTACCACAATGTTATATTAAGCACATATTTGAGTATTGTCTGTTGCAGACTTGTGTTCTATCTATTATCTATGTCTCTGATATTACCATATTACGCAAACACTGAGTGTCTAACAACATCGTATCAAAATTATTTTCTTTTTCTTCATTTGAACTACTGCTGATTTGTTGTGCACATGCTTTTAAGACTATTAACAGGAATACAATCATATGCCATTTGCAAATAGCAGACAATCATAATAGATAGAAATGTGATCACTATCTGTCTTCCTGCCAAGACAATTGAAAGAAAAAGTTTCTTTGATAAGTTATATAGAGGACATATTTCATGAATGTTTATTTATTATCACTTTAAATAAACGAGTTTACTAAGATGATATGCCACAAGCCTTGGCGAACGTCATATTCAGCTTAGTTGATGAGTTTATTAAAAGTGATAATAAATAAACACAAATGAGATATTCTATCTATCACATAAATTGATTTATCACATAACTTGCACTCCAGGAGTGACATAAAGCAGTGACATAAATATCATATGTAACTAGTTACATAAATAACATAAATAACCGACTCAGAGCATGTATGTGATGTCACTTTAAATGACATCCTATTGTTTATAATTGTTCTGAATTTCAGCATTTTTTAAAAATATTGTTTAAAGAGAATAAATCTAGATAATGAAATGTTATAAGTGCCATGTTGCTAATTTTGTATAAAATCAAAAGGTTATTAATAGGGACTACTTTTTACAGTGGAAGTATGCATTTGAACTTCGGGGTGAACTTCGGTCACTTTTTACATGAGGATGAAGAAAGATCGATTTAAAGATTGAAAACAATCTTTTTATGGTGTTATGTGATAAAAAGAATCTTACATTCGTGCTTATTTGATATTGATTTTATAAAACTCGTCGACTGAAACGAATATGACGCTCGGCAGAGCCTCGTGTCATATTATTTCAGTCAACTCGTTTCATAAAAACAATAACAAATAAGCACTCATGTAAGATCCTCTATTTATGAGGCATATTTCGAAAAAATGTAAAAAAATATGCCGGTTTTGCCGCCAAAGTGATGTAAAACCACTAATGTGTTGTCATTTTCATAGTTTTGTTTCCACTTTGTAACAAAGACTTGAGCGTAAGACTGGAAACCAAACTAGTAGTGTCATATGATAATTAAGTAATGGGAATTTGACACTCCAAGAGAGGGCTTTATGTGATCAAAAGGAATAAATCATGAAAGGACAAAAACAGACAGAATAAGTTAATTTGAGGAGTTATAAAGGAATAGATCATGAAAGGACAAAACCTATAACTAAATGTAACAGAAGTTTCAGACTTACCTTCCATGAGTTCAGCCAAGAATGGGACTGTATCTGGTAATAAGGGCATATACTCCTCATCGAGTTTCTTGTGTAACTGGTCCAATATGTCTAGGGCTGCATCCTTCACCTGTAGGGTTTAATAGAACATTAGACGTCTCAAATTATGACTTCAAGAGAATTGAACTCATGACCATTGGGCCACAAGGTAGAAGCTCTACCTCTCAACTCTGATCTGACATGTTATCACATACTTAATATGATAATAACTTTACGATGGAAAAGTAACCTTCGTAAAATTGGAAGATATTTATTCAAACTAAAAAACATAATTTTCATAAAGTATCCATCCAGTATTAAAGTCAACATAGCAGATCTATCTTTAAGTTTTTGAGATTGCTTATAAACATGTATGATCACAAGGTTTTAAAACTAGAATGGAGTGCTCCCCGGAGCATGTGTGTCACCTGCCGGGGCCTTGTCAGAAAATCTTAAGTTTTGACAGAAAAGGGGCAATAACTCCGATATAAAAAATATTTGAATTATCCCCCTTTTGTGAACCCATCACACACATTGATATAAACATTTGTCAGAAGTTTCAATGTAATCCTTTGAGTAGAAAAAAAGTTATTTGAAAACGTGACGAAAAAGTGTGACGACAGACGCCGGACAAAAAAAAAAGTAATCCCCAAGTGCCTACCATGCTACGCAGGTGACACAATAAAAACTTTCCCATATACAGGGACAACCGTGATAATACCTAGACACAAAATTTGGAAAATCTTAATAAACGAAGGCATAGTTATTGAATAGAGTTGTTAATATTGTAGCAAAAGGACAAAGTGATCAATATTAGCAATTCCTCCTCTGGTCAAATATGCATCAAAACATGTATGGGAAAGATTTTAACTGTTAACCTGATAAAGGAAACATCTGAGGGAAAATGTTACTTTTGGATAATTGTATATACAATTTTGATGCAGAGTTGAACAATAAATCTTCATCTTACTTAATCTTTCTTTGGAAAATAAGCAAAAACTGTTTGTGGTTTTCACAATAAAAAGGTTTATTGTATCGAAAGTAACAAACAAAATATTTTATCATGATTTTGATGAAAGTTACATGGAAATTTCATACTGTAACCTGTGGCAGTTTAATCATTATATTTTTTAAACCCTGTAAGCACTCTATTTTGCTAGTATGCAATGATACAAGCAGAATTGAGATAAACAATGGGCATTTCTAATTGTATTGGTTATGTTGATTGGTACATGTACAAAATGTATTAAATAAGAATACAGAAATAAAATTGGATTTATTACTTTATATCTACATCATAATTATATGTGTCTGTGAAAACACATTGGTATTATCTTCGTCGTAACGTCCAAAAATGAATGCCTCAAACTACGGATAGGTCATACTTTTTATTGTGGGCCCTGCGAGTTTGTGACACCGATGTTTGACTGTGCATGTTGAGTTAAAAATATTGTGGCAAAAGGAGAAATATCAATGTCTCATTTTGCCACAATCTTTCCAAACTTCATCTGCCGGAGATGTGTTAAAAATCATCTTCATGTAGGAGAAAGTTAACACTAATTAACAATGCCATAGATATACAATGACTCACCTTGGGATCGCTTGACCTAGTTTTCAGACAGACTTGGTAATTGAGTGAGCGCCAGAGTGAATCATCATGGGAGGCTACGGTCATCTGTACAATACAGGGTACCAGGTGATTTGTCACTCTGTCTGTATAGGCTTCTTTACCACCATACTCATTATCAACCTGAAATACATAACACAACAATAGATAGTGTCCTTATTCTGTCTTCAACCCTTTCTGACACCTGTAGCAGACAACTTTTGAAAACTTAATGACAAAAGAAGAAATTGCTCAAAACAAGTAATTTCTCCTTTTGACACAATGTTTTCAACTCTATTCATTAAGTATGTCTTCATTTAGGGAGATTTTCCATATTATTGTTGGAATATTTTCAAAGTCTTCTGCTGCAAATTTGTTGTATGTGGGAAAATTATTTGAAAATCGTACTGATACTTTTGGAGATTTTTTTTTTATGTTTTCACTACATGAATATTTGTTTCAGTTTTCTAATTTGGGTTGCCAGTGAAAGCAGAAATCTACAAGTATCAAACAAATTTGAAAGAATTTTGGTGAGGGCATTGAGAGGAAACCGACGGGCGGTCACAATAACTCAGCTTGAGCACTTCATGCTCAGGTGAGCTAAAAATCATTTTCACAGGAAAAGAAATTAAAGTTTTGTCATTTTATCCCTTTTCTGATTCCACCTGGCAGGTATGTTTTTCAACCAATAAATATGGCTGGAACAATTTTGTTTTAGATTTGTTCCAGGAAAAGGACCTGGGGGTGTAGAAACGACACACTCACAACTCTGTTCAATTATTGTACTTTAATTGATAGAAAATTTTAAAAATATTTATGCAAATTTGAAAGCATTGAGGAGGTGGTGTGTGTTACCTGATCTATAAGGGGTTGTAGAAGTGTGTCAAATCTCTCCTTTGTCATGAAGCCTTCTGTATCATATAGACAACATTTAGTCAAACAGTCCAGGATGTAGTTCAACAGTTGACAAGTTTTTCTGTGGTTAGAGTTGTCTGATGGGAAAAAGTTCTCTTCTGAAAAGGGAAAACATAAATACATTCAAGAATAAGAAAGTCAGTACAAGTTTAAATAACAAATTTAAGTTTGAATTTATCCTTTTTAGTTAGAATTACATTTACATGTACTTTAAAGTTTAAAATCTGAAACATAGAATTTTTGAATTTATACCCACCCACCAATAAATTTGAGCTCATATATTAGACGACAGTAAAACCATAATAGAAGGAACCATAATTTCCGACTTAACCCTTTCCCACTTGCAGACGCATTCCGACGCATTTGCAGCAGACGTCTTTTGAAAACATAGTGACAAAAGAAGAAATTGCACAGAACGTGCAATTTCTCCTTTTGTCACAATGTTTTCCACTTTTTGTCATAGGTTATCCATTTAATTATTGAGATTTTCTATGTTTTGACAAAATACGTTCAAAGTCGTCTGCTGCAGAATCGTCGTATGTGGGAAAGGGTTAATAGATCAATTAGCTAATAATTATTACTATTGTGTTGACTTGAATGGTGTTTAAAGCCTACTAGTATTTCAGCTACATCATGCCGTCCGTAACATCATGCCAAGAAATGCTGGTAAGAAATATAATCCTGTCACCAAGTCATAATGCTATCCCTGCAACCTCAAGCATCAATAAGCTACTCAAACACTTTTTGAAGGCTTTAGTATGAACCTAATGCAAATCCTACCCTTGTCTCCGCTCTGGAGATAAAGGCTCTCATTAAACAACTGAGGTGATATAATTGAGTTGTATTCTGTGATGATAAACCAGTGTAGATAGGATCAAACTGGACATCTGTGTAGTTTGATCTTGCTCTACACTGTTTACCGGTAAGTCGTAGAGGGTTTCGAGCAAGTTCTGACAAAGATTGTGCATTCAGATACGAAAGCATGGATATTTGATTAGAGGTGTTATAATTATGCTGAGGTTGGTTTTCCTGGAGTAGCACTCAATTACAGTCAACTTAGTAAGGGCTATTCCAGGAAAAATGTCTAGGGTGGGGGTGGGGGTGGGGAAGGAATGACCACTTATTTTAAGGGTTCCACTTTAATTACTTTTTGGGCACTAATTTTAATTTTAATGTCTGGGTGAAATAAAGTTAAAGTGTAGTACATTACCTTCCTTTATACTGTTGTTTATTTCAAGCAATTTGGCAGCATTTGTGATAATATGACCAGCAAATATAGTGAACAAGCTTCTCAACCGCTCTGCCAGGCTGTAGTAAAATAAAGAATCAATATTTTAAAATATTAACCCTTTCCAACATACGACAAATCTGCAACAGATGACTTTGAAAACATAATGTTAATATATGTAAACAAGCTCTCTATAAATGAAAAAAAACGAAATTGAAAATTGAAAGAAAAAGAAATCTAGTGTTCAAAAGGTTATTCTAAAATTTGGCCAAGTGACATAGGTTTTGACCCCAAATGACCAAGTTTCAAACTTAAACAATATTGGATTGAGACAAATATTGCGATTAACATTCATCAAGATTGGCATCTAGAATCAGTGCTAACCAAGGTTCAATGAGGTCCCATGCATCACCCCAAAAAACATCTGAAAAAGTTTCAGAAAAATTCAAGAAGGGTTTTTTGAGTAATAGTTAATTAAAAACTTTGACATCGCCTGAAAAGTCACAATCAAAGGTCAGACAATAAATGAGCCATGCCAAGCAACAGGGTACAAATTGCCATTTCTGTACAGTGTAGGATCACCAGATCCATCTGCACAGCCTTATCCTATTGCCACAATGTTATCAACTTTACCAAGATAATTTCTGGTTCAGATTTCACCTACTCATATGCACTACACACAGCATCCTTTCCAAGCAACAGGCTGCTTTTCCACACTGTTAGCCCATTGGAAGAAGATGAATGGTCACAGTGACTTTTGTCAAACATCCGAAAGAATGATGGCCGAGCTGGCCTTCAAACTCACAACCCCTGGATTGACAGCCCACAATGCTACGGGCTCGGCACACACATATGCTACAAAATCCCTTATAATGTGACTGCTAAAGTCTACTGTACCTGTCAGCTAATCTGTAAAACACCAGTACTCGGTCTTTTAGGTCATCATTTGAGGTTGCCCATTCAAACAGCTGACAAACAGAAAAGTACAAGTTAAAATAGAAAAATTGATTTGTTTTGTTTAGTTTAACCTCCCTTTCTACATTATTTCCAAAATAAGTCAAGCAGAAAGTGTCTGTTTCCTGAAAATGCTAAAATGTTATTAGATGGAAACATGCATTCACTTTCATTAGCACTTTTCCGTTCTTTTCTTTTAAACATCTTAATCAAATAGTTCCATGATAAACTTTTAGATTAGCCTGCTTTGAAAACATTATAAACAAGAGGGCCATGATGGCCCTATATTGCTCGTATTGTCCATTACGAAATTTGGTGAAATTTCAACTCTAAGTGGTAAACAATGCAGATTTCAGGAGAGACAGCTCAGCAATTTATTCTTTTTCCATAATGTTTTTAAAAGTCATCTGCTGCAGATGCGTCTTCAAGTAGGAAAGGGTTAAAGACATTTGATGAATAAAGCGTCACATCTGGAATAATTGAAAGTTTAATCATGAAACTATTTCTCCTTTTTCCACATTGATTTAGAAAGTCGACTGTAGCAAAGGTATCACATATCAACTGTATCTAGAAAAAGGGTAGGTTTACCTTGAATAAGAAGGGTTTGAAGGAAGACTCTGATAGCTTTAACACCATTGTTATTATAGTATCTATGGTAACACCTTCAACTTCTGACGTCTCCTTCTCGGATACCTGAAGAAAAATAACTTTCATCATGTTTACGAGCAAATATGAAATCTCACAACCATATCAGATACTTGCTTTGATATTGTTATTTTAGAAACATAAAAATTTAAGATATTACGACAGGACAACAATACAAACAAAGCTTTATATACTTTGGGATAGCGTACAAAACATCATAGAAAAACAATAGATTGGTTATCATTAGGTTTTTAAATGCCATTTTCAACAATTATCAGTCGTATAATGGTAGCAGGTTCACCTACTTATGAGATACCTGGCTTTCTCATATGCACAACGTTTCATCCATTTGTTTAAACTCACTCCCACAAATCTGCAGCAGAAAACTATAAAATGATCTAGTATATATATATTGTTTTATGGCGCATCAACAGCTAAGGTCATTTAGCGCGCAATTAAATTTAATTATTCATGATCCCTGGGTAAACAAACCAGTACTAGGCTAGAAAATGTGCCTTGCCCAAGGGCACTCCACCATGACCGTAGTGCCGCGACTGGGGTTCGAACCCGGGACACCCGGTTTCGAAATCCCCGACGCTAACCAGTCGACCTCAGCGGATTCCTATAAAATGATCTAGACAAAAATAAAGAAAATCTCTATAAATGAAAGTTCAGATCATCTTTTTTGGTTAATGGGTATAAATATCTAAGAAAAGAAATCTTGAAATTTGATGCACACTTCTGGCAGAAAGTTGTAAATACATTTTGTGCAAAGAAAGAATTATTCATATTGAGAAGCATCTCCTTTTCCCAATTTGCTTTAAAAAATTGCCTGATCTTCATCAGGGGGGTGGGGGATTTGAGGCATCACTTACCTCTGGGTAGTCTATCCTCAGATCCAAACATTTGATGAAGAAGGTCTGTAACTCTGAGAGGTGGCTGGTTAAATCCTCTCTGGCTATAGAACCCAGATGGTCCCCTATCAGTGTCAAAAGGGAGGAGACAGAAACCTGAAAATCAAATATAACAGGTTTAACCCTTTCCCACATGTAGATTTGCAGCAGACAAATTTTTGAAAACCAAGCAATTTCTCCTTTTGCCACAATGTTTTCAGCGCTTTTCAATTATCAAATTTTTGCTTATCGAGATTTTCCCTATTTTTACCTAGATGTTTTTAAAGTCGTCTGCTGCATATTTTCTGTATTTGGGAAAGGGTTAAATACTACCCACAAATAAGATAGTTATATCTTTAGCAGAAAACATTGAAACATTTAGGCAATATTAACGGAGAATGGAGTGCTCCGCGGAGCACGTGTGTCACCTGCACCTGCTCATTGAAAGTGTGACGAAAAAGTGTGACGTAAAAGTGTTACGGACAGACAGACAGATGGGGGGACAGACAAAAAATTAACTCTTTCCAACATGCAGACATATTTTGAAAAACGTTTTCAACTATATTCACTACTTATACATTATTTAAAGGAGATTTTATATATGAAGAGGTTTTCAAAGTTGTCTGCTGCAGAATTCTTTTTTATATGGGAAGAATTTATAATCTACAAAATGACATTTCTATCATTTTGACAAGTCTACTTACAATGTGACCATCTATCAGCTGATTATAACAAGATGTAGCGGCCGGAAGCAGAACCCTGGTTGGTAATGTAGCAGATAGTGTGGATCTGTAGAAATAAAACACAATTATTATATTGTTGGTCATATTTAACCCTTTCCCTCATACGACAATTCAGCAGCAGACGACTTTGAACGTATTTTGTCAAAAAATAGAAAATCTCTATAATTGAATGGATAACCTATGATTAAAAGTGGAAAACATTGTGTCAAAAGGAGTAATTGCACGTTTTGTGCAATTTCTTCTTTTGTTACTATGTTTTCAAATAGCCGTCTGCTGCAGAGGCGTCAGAAAGCGTCTATATGAAGGAAAGGGTTAATGTAACAAGAGTTAGACCAAACACATGGGTCACCTGCGTATTTGTCAGTAGGTGAGAGTGTGATGGACCGACCAGTCTCTGTCAGGGCAGATACAACAACTGATGCTTAATCCTAAAATTGGTGTCTTCTGACACCTTTGTAGCAAGATATCTTTTTACCAAAATGGTCTAAGGAAAACATGTGTCACCTGCGTACAACCAATAAATAAAACATTTAACCCTTCCCCACATACAACTAATCTGCAGCAGACGATTTTAAAAACCATCCCCGCAAAAACCTCAAAATCTCCATAAAAGATAGCTTAATTGTTAAATAGAGTTAAAGCAATTTCACCATTGGCCACAATTTTTTCAAAAGTCTTCTGCTGTTTTTGCGTCAAAATGCATCTGCAGGTGGTAACGGGTTTAGTCAAAGTATGAATTGTAAACAAGAAGTAATCTCTAAGCGTCACACTTTCACATGGGAAAGAGATATAAAAATATTGGTGCAGAAGTAGAAATTGCTAAGATTAAGCAATTTCTCAATATCCTAAAAATAATTCTTCTCTATTCTAAATATGTACAATTATTGCCTAAATCTTCAATTTTCTTTAATAAACATTTTCAATTTGGAAGAGTCTAATATAAACATATCAGGAAATGGGTTTATCTTCCCCGAATACAAATAACTGTGGCCGACCTACAAATAATGACTCTTAAAAACATTGTGGGAAATGTCTTTCTTCAAATAACTACATAATAACTAAATTTAGCTAATTAATATTAGAGATAATTTGAGGAAAAGACCTCTCAAGCCCTTCACACATACAACATGCAGCAGACAACTTTGAAACTTCTAAGCAAAAATATGGAAAAAAAAAAGAACTATTCTTGAGTATAGTTGAAAGCATTGTGGCAAAAGGTTGAAATTGCTCATAAGGTATCTCTAACATATGACTTTTGCCTCAATGTTTTCCAATTATTATACTTAAATTTATAAAGATTTTCCGTCTACTTGACGAGATGTTTTATATGTTGTCTGCTGCAGATGTGATATGTGGGAATAAGTACCATGAACCTACATATTTCAGTAAATTTTATAAAACGTTTTCATTGGTTACCTGATAGCTTTAAGTCTCTGCTGAACATGTTGTTTTTGAAGGACTTCACTGTCTTTACTTGATAAAATGCACACCTGAAAGAATTTTTCAGGATGTTTCTTTATGTAATAAATTTCACAAATAATAAAACAATCTGTTGGAATGATAGGAATGGTCCTGCTGACAGTCAAATCCTAAAATGAGCAGTCTATAAATCTATGATATGATCAATGTCATAAGGCTGCTTAGAATAATCCAACAGAAATAACATTCATTTTTGTATTGTATTTTGTAATAACACAACTATGCACCAAAAATCCTTGAATATCTGCATGCATTGCAAAGACAATGTGCAGACTATCTAGAAATGTGCCCAAACATATAATGTACCTTGTTTGATCATTGTATGGTTAGGGTCATAACTCTGGTATTATACAGTCAGCATTACAACTACAGATTGCGATAAGCATTCCCAAAAAGTCTCATCACTCAAGGTAAATTACAGTAGGAGATATGCATGATCTTGGATGGACAGGCAAACAGATTGCTTTGAAAACATCTTTGCCAACAAATCTCCATAACTAAGACTTTTAATAAAAACTTGATTGGGATGAAAACATTGTGGCAAAAGTTGTCTGCTGCAGATGCGTCAAAATGAGTCTTTAATTGGAATAACGATTAACCCTTTCCCTCATATGACAGTTCAGCAGCAGACAACTTTGAACATATTTTGTCAAATAATGGAAAATCTCTATAATTGAATGGATAACCTATGACAAAAAGTGGAAAACATTGTGACAAAAGGAGAAATTGCATGTTTTGTGCAATTTCTTCTTTTGTTACCATGTTTTCAACAAGAGCGTCAAATGTCACAAAATACGCCTGTCCTGTTTTTTTGAGACCAAGTATAGTGATAATTGGTTGTACATCAGCCAAACTTAGAGAGCGGACACTGTTAGTACAGTTTTGGCTATTTCGAGGGACATAATTGTGTAGTGACAGATAACGTTGTAAGTTATCAAACCTGACCAAGATATTCTGCCCATCAACATATTGTTTAAATTTGGTGATGATCGGATAAAGGCTTCACATGTTATTTAGCTGACAAGACCAATTTTAGGAAATTTCTATAATTAAAGGGCAATAACTCTCTATCGACTGGAGCAATATGGCTAGTTATCAAACTTGTCCGAGATATAACGCCAATAAACATTCTGACCAAATTTGGTGATGATTGGACAAAGGCTTCTAAAGTTATTGAGCTGACAAGACCAATTTTAGGTAATTTCTATAATTAAAGAGCAATAACTCTCGATTGACTATAACGTTATGGCTAGTTATCGAACTTGTCCGAGATATTATGCCAGTTCACATTCTGACCAAATTTGGTGATGATTGGACAAAGGCTTCTAAAGTTATTGAGCTGACAAGACCAATTTTAGGTAATTTCTATAATTAAAGAGCAATAACTCTCAATTGACTAAAGCGATATGGCTAGCTATCGAACTTGTCCGAGATATTATGCAAGTACACATTCTGACCAAATTTGGTGATGATTGGACAAAGGCTTCTAAAGTTATTGAGCTGACAAGTCTGATTTTAGGTAATTTCTATAATTAAAGGGCGATAACTCTTCATTGACTAATGCGATATGGCTAGTTATCAAACTTGTCCGAGATATTATGCCAATACACATTCTGACTAAACTTGGTGATGATTGGAAAAAGGCTTCTAAAGTTATTGAGCTGACAAGACCAATTTTGGGTAATTTCCATAATTAAAGGGCAATAACTCTTGATTGACTAAAGTGATATGGCTAGTTATCGAACTTGTCCGAGATATTATCCCAATACACATTCCAAATTTGGTGATGATTTGACAAAGGCTTCTAAAGTTATTGAGCTGACATAATACTGGACGCCGCCCGCCCACCAGTACGCCGCAGGTAAAACTATAATACGATCCGTTTTTTCAAAACGAGCGTATAAAAAGCCGTCTGCTGGGAGAGACACATGTAAATTGTTTTACCCATCTTCCTCCCACAAAGTAGGGACACAAATGTGTAACTTACATTTTTGATGATGTTAAGAAGATAAGGACTCAAGAAGTTGGAAAGGTTTTCCACCACTTTATTAACTGTTGTGATAACACTCATCAGATACAATTCATTCCTGAAAATAAAGATCATCAAGTAATTATAATAATAACAAGAGCGCCAAATGTCACAAAATACGCCCGTCCTGTTTTTTTGAAACCAAGTATAGTGGTAATTGGTTGTACGTCAGCCAAACTTAGAGAACGGACACTGTTAGTACAGTTTTGGCCATTTCGAGGGACATAATTGTGTAGTGACTAAGATAACGTTGTAAGTTATCAAACGTAACCAAGATATTCTGCCCATAAACATATTGTCTAAATTTAGTGATGATTGGATAAAGGCTTTACAAGTTATTTAGCTGACAAGATCAATTTTAGGTAATTTCTATAATTAAAGGGCAATAACTCTCTATCGACTGGAGCAATATGGCTAGTTATCAAACTTGTCCAAGATATTACGCCAATACACATTCTGACTAAATTTGGTGATGATTGGACCAAAGCTCCAAAAGTTATTGAGCTGACAAGACCAATTTTAGGTAATTTCTAATATATCTATAGGTACTACCTATTTACGAAAAAAACGCAAGATAATTATAAACAAAAATTAAAGAGCATACTTTGGCCATAAAAAAGGATTTATAAGTAATTGACTAGACAATAATAATGTTAATGTCATGTTTCGTGCATTATCAAAAAATATTTGGAATTCGTATTGCTGTCGTCTATTATTACGAACAGAAAATGATAAAGTAAAGACTTTCAGAACATCAAGGAATACATTTATAATGAACGAGGTTAAAACATGATGGCCAAGATGATCCTAAATCGATCACCTGCATTATGGTAAAGAAGAAAAAAGATCAGCTCTTTGCTGATGCCACCTGGCAACTGCCTTTTTCAAACAGTCAATATGACTGGAACAAATGATGTAAGGGGTCACATTTCTGCTTAACCCTTTCCCTATTAGAGACGGTTTCTGAGGCCTTTGCAACAGACGATTTAGGGAAAGATTGTCGTTAAAGAACAATTGCTCCTTATGAGAAAGTTATCCTTTTGCAACAATGTTTGATAAATAGCTCATGTATAGGAATTTGGGGTATTTCATGTTGATACCACTTTTTTGCGGGAAACGACGTCGCTCCATTGACGTTACGCCAAGATGAAGTGTTACGGAAATGACGTCACGTCCTTCTTTGGCTACGATACAGTCAACATTTAGGATCAGGCGTAGAAGTCTAATGCTGTCGTTTTTTTGACGAACGGGAAAACATATTTCTTACAGAGTTCCATTTATTTTTAATGTTAATTCCCCCAAAACACAGCACTTTAATAAATATCGATTTAAAAAAAAAAAAATTAAAAAGACGACAATAATTTAAAAAATCTGTGTTTTTCGTGTCATTTTATACATACCCAAAATATCGATTTAAAAAAAAAATATTAAAAAGACGACAATAATTTTTTTTCAATCCGTGTTTCTCGGCTCATTTTATACATACCCAAAATGGCGGGCCCCATGGATTTGGCCAGTTTCATTTCAGAAAGCTTCATGGGTTATTGAAAAAAAAAAAAAAAAAAAAAAAAATCTCACACCCGTTAACTATAAGCGAAAAAACCCATTCATGGTTTTTTTTCGTATAATAAAAGAGGGATAACTCTCGATTGACTAAAGCGATATGGCTAGTTATCAAAATTATCCGAGATATTATGCCAATACACATTCTGACCAAATTAGGAATGATTGGATAAAGGCTTCTAAAGTTATTGGGCCGATAAGACCAATTTTAGGTAATTTCTATAATTAAAGGGCGATAACTCTCAATTGACTTAAGCGATATGGCTAGTTATCAAACTTGTCCGAGATATTATGCCAATACACATTCTGACTAAATTTGGTGATGATTGGGCAAAGGCTTCTAAAGTTATTGAGCTGACAAGACCAATTTTGGGTAATTTCTATAATTAAAGGACGATAACTCTTGATTGACTTAAGCGAAATGGCTAGTTATCAAACTTGTCCGAGATATTATCCCAATACACATTCTGACTAAATTTGGTGATGATTGGACAAAGGCTTCTTAAGTTATTGAGCTGACAAGACCAATTTTGGGTAATTTCTATAATTAAAGGGCGATAACTCTTGATTGACTAAAGCCATATGGCTAGTTATCGAACTTGTCCGAGATATTAGCCTAATACACATTCTGACCAAATTTGGTGATAATTTGACAAAGGCTTCTAAAGTTATTGAGCTGACAAGACCAATTTTTGGTAATTTCTATAATTAAAGGGCGATAACTCTTGATTGACTAAACCGATATGGCTAGTTATCGAACTTGTCCGAGATATTATCCCAATACACATTCTGACTAAATTTGGTGATGATTGGACAAAGGCTTCTAAAGTTATTGAGCTGACAACATACTGGACGCCGCCCGCCCGCCCGTATGCCGCAGGTTAAACTATAATACGATCCGTTTTTTCAAAACGGGCGTATAATAATAGTTATAATAAAGACTTTATTTATCGAGGCTGCACAGTTGGGCAAGACCAGTCTTCCTTTGCTAAATTATTTACAAATATTTACATATATACATATAGGATCTGACAGTTGTCATTTCATATAAAGTTTTATTAAAAATTACTTAAACGAGTTTAATAAAACTTTATGAAATGACAACGAATGTCAGATTCTTTTTAACACTTAACAAAACACAAAAAGAAAATCTGATTTACGCAGTCAGAAAATAGTTAACTAATCACAAAAGAATTATTTTTATGACCAATAATGTTCCCTTTACCTTGTCCATCTATTGTGACGTTTGTGTTTACTGGATACATGTTCACAGCCATTTTGTAAACATTCGAGGATGAATACAAAAATAGTGATTCGGTCATGTTGTATAACACATGTTACATTAAAGAAATACTTAATGGGCATATTAGATCGGACACAAGCATTGGCATGTGATAAAAGTATAATACACAAATTGTAATGAAGAGTAATACATTAAAGATACCAACATCGTCATGGGAGATCATTTATTTATCCAAGTTATATTTTCCACCACAGTGCCACTTAGAAAGATATGTTGTTTTAAATTTCTTTAAATTCTCACAGTTTCTGACATGCAGTGGAATCTGCTTCCATATTGTTAGTCATGGGTATGTTAAAGATTTTCTATAAAATTCTAGGAAAGCAAAATGTATGCTGGGAGCCAGATCTTAAATTTGTATTTGTGGATTTTTTGAAAAGATTTGACATACTTTCTTGTAATTAGTAAACAAGATAGCCATTTGGTACATAATTCAATCTAAAGATTTCATCCAATTAAGTCCATTAATTGACAAACACTTCTGTTGCCTTGTAATGCAAAACTTTATACAATTGTAAGAGTAATCTATTCAGACCAAACATAAGTAATTGCAGGTAAATAGGTTCACGTTAAGTTTAAACCAATTTCTAATTTAACCTTAGACACATTCAAAATGCAAAGGTACAGACAAAAAAACTATCAGTTTACAAAGCCTTCATTTACCACAATTCAATATGTTTATTTTTTCCAAAATGCAGATGCAGTTAATGCATATCATACGCACCAGACAACTTTTAAAAACATTGTGGCAAAAGAAGAAATTACTCATAAATGAGCAATTTCTCCATATGCCAAAAGTTTTTTAGTTCTTTTTAAAAAAAATACTCTTCCCTTTAAAGAGATTTTTCCTATCAAGGTTTAAGTTCAAAAGAGACAAGATAAAACAAAAAGGTTCTTTAATGCTTTACTTACTGTAGTAGGTTGTCATGGTTACCAAGGACACTAACTAAGAGAGGCATGAAGTGGGGTAACTGTGGAATGGTGTGTACTTTCAGCGTATGACAAATCTCGGCTACACACAACAAGGCACAGGATGATACAGGCAGGCGGATCTCAGTGTTCTTGAACACTTTCAGAGAGATCTTCAACACCTGAAGGAGTAATTTTTTTTTTTTTTTTCCATCAACAGTGTATATTTAACCTTTTCCCACATACATATATGTTAAACACATTGTGGCAAAAGAAGAAATTGCTCATTATGAGCAATTTCTCCTTTTGCCAGTGTTTTCAATTTTATTCAATTATCATACTATCAATTATAGAGATTTTTCAAATATTTGCAAAGGTGTTATCTGCTGATTTGTTGTATGTAGGAAAGCGTAAAGAGTATTCAAACTACGTGTTCATGTAAAACAAACTTTCAGAAACAACAATTTCCAAGGGTAGTAATAACAAGACGGCCATGATGGCCCTGGAATCGCTCACCTGATTTTTTTTTTCACTTTAGCTATATAAGCCCCGCCATCTTTAAGATTTCACTATAGCTATATAAGGCAAAATAGCCCCCCCCCCCCCACCCCCCTGGCAGCCATGTTTTTCGACCAATCAACATGGCTTGAAGGAATCTGATAGAGGGTCACCCAAGGATCATTTCTACAAAATAATTTGAAAATCGGCCTGACACTTTCGTAGGAGAAGATTTTTTAAGAATTTTGAAGTTTTTTTCATTTCGTTGCCATGGAAACCAGAATTCTGCATGGATCCCAAAATTTTTAAGGAATTCTGGTGAGGACATTGAGAGGATGCTTTCTGTGAAGTTTCATCCCAGTTGACCCACCGGTTACAGAGGAGAAAATGTTGACGGACGCCGGACGCCGGACATAGGGCGATCACAATAACTCACCCTGAGCACTTCGTGCACAGGTGAGCTAAAAACGCTCTTTAAGACCAGGTGAAGCTCAAGGTCCCAAGATTAAACACTTTATCAGAAAGGTCTCGTTACAAGGAATGCCAAATATGAAAGCTCCTTCACAGAGGGTTCCATACTCTTTACTTTAACCCTTTATCACATACAGATGCTTTCTGATGCCTCTGCAGCACACAATGTTTGAAAACATTGTGGTAAAAGGAGAAATTGTTCATAACTAGCAATTTCTCCTTTGGCCGCAATGTTTTCAATTTTATTTAAACAATTAAGCTATTTTTTATAGAGATCTTTCAGGTATTGTCAATATGTTTTCCAAAGTCGTCTGCTGCAGAATTGTTGTATGTTGGAAAGGGTTAAGTGAGATAAAACATTTAGAATTCACAAACAAGTATTTTCATTCACACTCTGTGATTGTGAAAATATGAATTGTAGTCTTTTTCAGCGATGACAACACTTACTATCTTAACAACAAGGGTGCCAAACTGTCACAAAATATGCCCGTCTGAGAATGGACAAGGCTAACTTGGCCACATTTTTATAATACAAGGACAATAACTCAAAAGTGCCTTGAGTAATTTTGCTGATTATCTAGCCTGGCCTGGACATTATACTCACAAACATGTTCAACAAGTTTGGTGAAGTTCCTTGGAAAACTGTCCAACTTAGAGACTAAAAGTGGAAAACATTATGGCAAAAGGAGATATTGCTTGTTTTGAGCAATTTCTTCTTTTGTCACTATGTTTTCAAAAAGCTGTTTGCTGCCTCTATATGAGGGAAAGGGTTAATAGCCTTTTGTTTTATATATATGGAAAGAAATAAGTGGAATATTTGTATGTTGTTGGCGAGATATGGACCTTAATCCTCACTAATTAAAGTTACGAATCACATACTGTTTTGCCGTTATCACACATTAACCCTTTACAGCATACATTTGCTTTATGATGCCTTTGCAGAAGACAAAGTATAAAAACATTGTGGCAAAAGGAGAAATTGATCATAATGAGCAATTTCTCCTTTTGCCAAATGTTTTCAACTCTATTCAATATTGAAATGTTAAGACATTTAAATGATTTTGTATGTGGGAAAGGGTTTTAAATGATGATTTAAACATGCTCTATTTCCCTTAATATGACCTAAACAATCTCACCTTAATAAACTCTGAAGTATTCTGATAACCTATATTCCTACACAGAAGTTTTAGTGTAATAAAAGCTGTCTGAGTATTGACCAATTCATCATCGGTCATTTCATCTCCACTTGTCATCTTCTCTACAATATCACACAGTTGTCCGACCATTGGCAATAACATAGAGGCCTGAAAATAACAAACAAATGAAACTAACGACGAGTTGAGGAATTGATTTTTACACGATATTAAAGTATTTTTGATGAGGTCTTCATCTATGTGCCTAAAATCTACTGCAGTCTTTCTAATATTGATATCTTTGCTCAGGTGTGTTCCAACAAGCATAAGTCTATAAAATATTCTTCAGGTAAACTTGGTGAAGTATATATATTAACCTTTTCCAACACAGAGACACAATCATTCTAACGGTGCTACAGCATTCCACTTTTGAAAACTTTGTGGCAAAAAAAAAAGAAATTGATCATAATGATTAATTTTCTCATTTTGCTCCAACGTTTTCAATTTTTTACAATAATTGCTTTTTCATTAATTGAAAGTTTCCGTTTTTTTGACTTTATGTTTTCAAAAAACAGATTTGTTGTATGTGGGAATTGGTTAAAAGTTGTAAGAGCAAACCTCGTCTTCTCTGATCTCCTTCTGTTGTTGTAGTTTTGTGTTCATCAACTCCATAGCCTTTCTCTGTACTGTTGGTAGTTCATGCATCACTAAACCACAGATCACTTCCGTGAACACACTGTCTGGTAAAATTGTCACCAACTGTAATACAATCAAAATGTGTTACAACTGTTATTAGAAATATACTTTTATTTATTGAAATTATCCATATATTTTACCTAAATGTTTTCGATATCATCCAATGCAGATTTGTCTCTGGAAGAGGGTTAAAATATCTTATTAAAGCCATGTAGGAATGCCATGCATTCAAAAGCAGTATTATAAACATGAAGGTAAGGATTGAAAGGCTTGAAGACATAAAAATGTATCAGTTGACAACATTTCCTCTTTTACCAACAATAACATTGCAAGCCATCTGCACTGCAGTACTCAAAGGTAGATGAAACAGAAAATGGTAATTGTGACTTCTTGATGCTTCTGCAGCAGACCATTTTCCACATCATTGTTGCAAAAAGAACAAGAGGCCCAAGAGGGCCAGTATCGCTCCACGGCCATAAGGCAAAAATCAAATCACCAAACAGCCCTGCCCCCTGGTGGCTATTTTTTTTACCAACCACCATGGGTCAAAGGAATCTTGTAGAGTGTCACCCAAGGAATGTTTCTGCAAAATGATTTGAAAATTGGCCCGACACTTTCGGAGGAGAGGATATTTTAAGTTTTCACTATGGTCGTATGAGGCAAAATAGCCCCGCCCTCTGGCGGCCATGTTTTTCGACCAATCAACATGGCTTGAAGGAATCTGATAGAGGGTCACCCGATGAACATTTCTACAAAATTATTTGAAAATCGGCTGAACACTTTCGGAGAAGAAGATTTTTTAAGTTTTCACTATAGCTATATAAGGCAAAATAGCCCCGCCCCCTGGCGGCCATGTTTTTCAACCAATCAACATTTCTTGAAGGAATCTAATAAAGGGTCACCCGATGAACATTTCTACAAAATTATTTGAAAATCGGCTGAACACTTTCGGAGAAGAAGATTTTTTAAGTTTTCACTTTGGTCGTATAAGGCAAAATAGCCCCGCCCTCTGGCGGCCATGTTTTTCGACCAATCAACATGGCTTGAAGGAATCTGATAGAGGGTCACCCGATGAACATTTCTACAAAATTATTTGAAAATCGGCTGAACACTTTCGGAGAAGAAGACTTTTTAAGTTTTCACTATAGCTATATAAGGCAAAATAGCGCCCCGCCCCCTGGCGGCCATGTTTTTCAACCAATCAACATTTCTTGAAGGAATCTAATAAAGGGTCACCAAAGGAACATTTCTACAAAATTATTTGAAAATCGGCCTGACACTTTTGGAGGAGAAGATTTTTTAAGTTTTCTCTTTAGCCATTAAGCAAAATAGCCCCGCCCTGTGACGGCCATGTTTTTTTACCAATCAACATGGCTTGAAGGAATCTGATAGAGGGTCACCCATGGAACATTTCTACAAAATTATTTGAAAAACTGCTGAACACTTTTGGAGAAGAAGTTTTTTAAGTTTTCACTATAGCTATATAAGGCAAAGTAGCCCCGCCCCCCTGGCGGCCATGTTTTTCGCCCAATCAACATTTCTTGAAGGAATCTAATAAAGAGTCACCCAAAGAACATTTCTACAAAATTATTTGAAAATCGGCCTGACACTTTTGGAGAAGAAGATTTTTTAAGTTTTCACTATTTTTTTTCTTTCGGTTGCCATGGAAACCAGAATTATGGATGGATCAAAAAAAATTGAGAGGATGCTTCCCATGAAGTTTCAACCAAATTGGCCAAGTGGTTAGGGAGAAGAAGTCGTTTAAAGGAAAAAGTTAACGCACACACGCACGCACGGACGACGGACAATTCGCCATGACATAAGCTCGACTGGCTTTCAGCCAGTGGAGCTAAAAATTGGTCATAATGAGCAAATTCTGCCTTTGCCACAATAATTTCATATCTCATCAATAATCATACTTTCAATTATAGATATTTTCCATATTTTTGCCCAAGTCCTCTTCTTCAGATTTATTGTAAGTGAGAAAGATTTAACCACTGAAGGTGAAAGTGAAAGTGATTAACCGTTTCCCACATACAACAAATATGCAGCAGCAGACGACTTTGAAAACAATCATGCAAAATCTTTGAAAATCTCTTTAAATGAAGGTATAATTACTGAAACAAGAGGGCCATGATAGCCCTAAATAGCTCATCTGAATTATGCAATGTGATAACTAATGCAAACACATCAAGACAAATATTCTGACAAAGATTCAAATGAAACTTCCAGTGTTAACAAGATTTTCCTTCATTTGGGCCAGTGACCTATTTCTTTTTTTATCTAATATGACACATATTCGAACATGGACTAGATATCATCAAGACAAACATTTTGAAGCAAAAATTGCGACCTCTAGTGTTAACCAAATTTTCCTACAATTTGACCCGACATGACTCATATTCGAACTTGACCTATATATCATCTAGACAAACATTCTGATAAAGTTTCAACATGCTCAAGTTAAAAATGCAACCTCCAGAGTGTTAACAAGAATTTCCTTCAATTTGACATAGTGACCTAGTTTTTGACCTCATACGGCCCAGTTTCGAACTTGTCCAAAATGTGATGCAGATGAATGTTCTGAAGAACTTTCATGAAGATAGGATGCAAAATGTAGCCTGTAGAGTGTTAACAAGGCAATTGTTGACAACGTACGACGGACAAAATGTTATCACAATAACTCACCTTGAGCACATTGTGCACAGGTGAGCTAAAAAGTTGAAAACATCGTTTGGAGCAATTTTTACTTTTGTCACAGTTAAAAAGTTGTCTGCAGCAGATGCATCAGAATTTGTCTACGAGTGGGTAAAAGCAAATAATTTCTCCTTTCCAGACAATGTTTCCAACGTGTAGTCGGAAATAAAACTGTTGCATAATGATCAAATCACAAAATTAGTAAAATAAAAGTTCTACTGCATCACTGCAACAGTTCATATTGAATGTACAAAGTTATTACTTTGCTTCCAATTTTTGAGAAGTTTTAGTTTCAATCTTCAGACCTTTTTGAAACAGATTACTCCAAAATGTCCAATCAGGCAACCTTACCCTGTCCAGTAGATGGTAGACTTTATGCAAGAAAGTTTTCCAGAATTTGGCAGATTGTTTGTCCTCAGTTTTGTTAGCTATGGTGGTGATATTGGATATAAACTGTAACATGTTCTCTAAGACAGCTTGGAAATTCTCCATCAGGTGTTCTTGATCACCCTCAGCTACCTGTAAATGGTTAAACTCGTATATTAACAATCCGGCACGCTGGTCCTTACTCACATACACAGCAGACATTTTGAGGCATCTGCAGCAGATGACTTTTGAACGTTTTAACCCTTTCCCTCATATAGACGCTTTCTGACGCCTCTGCAGCAGACGTGCAATTTCTCCTTTTGCCACAATGTTTTCCACTTTTAGTCATAGGTTATCCATTCAATTATAGAGATTTTCTACTTTTTTACAAAATATGTTCAAAGTCGTCTGCTGCAGAATTGTCGTATGAGGGAAAGGGTTAAGGCAAGAGCCGAAATATTTCATTAACAGTGATGTTCCAAATATTTTTCTAGACGAAAGAGTTCAGAGTGAAGCCTGCAATATTTAAGTTTTGACAAAATCTAGGTGGTTCCCATTTGTTTTAATGCCATTACTATTATATAATGATGCTAAAGCCCGGATGCCATTAGGAATCTTTTTGCTTGATATGATTCATTTGAGCTATACTCTGGGAAAACCAACCTCAGGAAACTTGTAACCAGTGTCCATTCAGATCACCCAGCACATCTTTACAGTCTGATCTGGACTAACAGTTTGCTTGTGATTAACCCTTCCCCTCATATAGACGCTTTCTGACGTCTCTGCAGCAGACGGCTTTTTGAAAACATAGTGACAAAAGAAGAAATTGCACAGAACGTGCAATTTCTCCTTTTGCCACAATGTTTTCCACTTTTTGTCATAGGTTATCCATTCAATTATAGAGATTTTCTATTTTTTGACAAAATACGTTCAAAGTCGTCTGCTGCAGAATTGTTGTATCAGGCAAAGGGTTAAACTGTGTACATTAGATCACATCTATAGCATGATCTAAAAACCGATAGGTTGACCCAAGGTCAATTTTCCTATGGCTCATTTACAAATATAGATTGTTCGTAATATTTGAGAGGTGCTACAGGAAAATCTACCTTAACATAATTATAATATGTATCGAAAAAACATGCCTGCATATTCAAGCTTAGGATCCAAATGAATACTGCTCAACAGACAGAAGTTACTTAAAACTATTTGGTGAACAGTAAGAGCCTGATCAAACTGCACAAATGTGCTGACAATATCAGTTTCTACACAGGCCCCTAAAGTCTAACCGTTGCTTTTTGTAGAGAGCCACCCATTTGCTTACCTGCTTGACAAACTCTGGAGAAGAAAACAGATTCACGAGCAGATATATTGTAGCATATTTGAAATGGCGCAGTTGTTTTGCTGTATGGATGTCCACATTAAACAGCTTGGCATCATCTTTACGCAATTTACCAAAAGACTGTGGGACAGGCCTGGATAGCCTCACTGAGCCTGTGGAATGAAAAGATAAATGTTTTAGAACTGTGGGCAGAGGACTAGATAAGAGGGAGTGAACAGGTCTTTCCCTCACAATATTTCTCTTATTTCTCAACCAAATCCTATGTTGTGGGTATTCAAAAGAATCGTCTCAGTGAGTACCCACAACATAGGGTTTGAATGTCAATTAAGGATTTTAGAACATGAAACATGCCCATTAACTAGAGTTCTGTGTGGGACAGGCCTGGCTTGCTTTGAAAACATCCATGGAAAAACTTGTAACATCTCAATATATACTAGTTGAACTTTAAGAAAAGCTTACAACTATTGTGGGGAAAAGAGAAAATGCTAATATATTCTTATTTTAAACATTTTCCCACAATGTTTCCATCAGTCATCTGCTGCAAAGGGGTCGAATGTTGCTAAAATCAGTGTAAAGACTAGAGGTTGTTTTTGGGAAAAACGTATGTCTCCCCCAAGGGGTATTTGTCTGGCTGACTGTATTTTGTCAGTTAGTGATTTATTTTAAAAAAGGGCAATAACTCATCCAAAAGTAGGTCAAATTAAACGCCCTCGTAATATGCGCAACAAGACATTGTACCGATGACTCCTGTGAAGTTTCATAGAAATGTGGCAAAGGGGTTGTGAGATGAAGGCCGGACAAGAATGAAATGGCAATTTTAAAACAAGAGGGCCATGATGGCCCTGGAATCGCTCACCTGATTTTTTTTTTTTTTTCACTTTAGTTATATAAGCCTCGCCCCCTGGCAGCCATAGTTTCCGACCAATCAACTTGGCTTGAAGGAATCTGATAGAGGGTCACCCAAGGAACATTTCTACAAAATTATTTGAAAATCGGCCAGATACTTTTGGAGGAGAAGATTTTTTAAGTTTTCACTATAGCCATATAATGCAAAATAGCCCCGCCCCCTGGCGGCCATGTTTTTTGACCAATCAACATGGCTTGAAGGAATCTGATAGAGGGTCATCCAAGGAACATTTCTACAAAACTATTTGAAAATCGGGCCGACACTTTTGGAGAAGAAGATTTTTTAAGTTTGCACTATAGCCATATAAGGCAAAATAGCCCCGACCCCCCCCCCCCTGGCGGCCATGTTTTTCTACCAATCAACATGGCTTGAAGGAATCTGATAGAGGGTCACCCAAGGAACATTTCTACAAAATCATTTGAAAATCAGCCTGACACTTTCGGAGGAGAAGATTTTTTAAGTTTTCACTATAGCCATATAAGGCAAAATAGCCCCGCCCCCCTGGCGGCCATGTTTTTTGACCAATCAACATGGCTTGAAGGAATCTGGTAGAGGGTCATCCAAGGAACATTTCTACAAAATTATTTGAAAATCTGCCAACCAGTTTGGGAGAAGAAGAATTTTGAAAAAAAAATCGTTTCGTTGCCATGGAAACCAGAATTCTGCATGGATCCCTAAAATTTGAAGGAATTCTGGTGAGGTCATTAAGAGGATACTTTCTGTGAAGTTTCATCCCAATTGACCCACTGGTTACTGAGGAGAAGATGTTGAAGATATTTTAAGTTTTCACTTTGGCCATATAAGGCAAAATAGCCCCCACCCACTGGCGGCCATGTTTTTCGACCAATCAACATTGCTTGAAGGAATCTGATAGAGGGTCACCCAAGGAACATTTCTACAAAATTATTTGAAAATCGGCCTGACACTTATGGAGGAGAAGATTTTTTAAGTTTTCATTATAGCCATAAAAGGCAAAATAGCCCCGCCCCCTGGCGGCCATGTTTTTTGACCAATCAACATGGCTTGAAGGAATCTGATAGAGGATCACCCAAGGAACATTTCTACAAAATTATTTAAAAATCGGCCTGACACTTTTGCAGGAGAAGATTTTTTAAGTTTGCACTATAGCCATATAAGGCAAAAACGCCCGCCCCCCCCTGGCGGCCATGTTTTTCGACCAATCAACATGGCTTGAAGGAATCTGATAGAGGGTCACCCAAGGAACATTTCTACAAAATTATTTGAAAATCGGCCTTACACTTTCGGAGGAGAAGATTTTTTAAGTTTTCACTATAGCCATATAAGGCAAAATAGCCCCGCCCCCCCTGGCGGCCATGTTTTTCGACCAATCAACACGGCTTCAAGGAATCTGATAGAGGGTCACCCAAGGAACATTTCTACAAAATTATTTGAAAATCGGCCAGATACTTTTGGAGGAGAAGATTTTTTAAGTTTTCACTATAGCCATATAATGCAAAATAGCCCCGCCCCCTGGCGGCCATGTTTTTTGACCAATCAACATGGCTTGAAGGAATCTGATAGAGGGTCATCCAAGGAACATTTCTACAAAACTATTTGAAAATCGGGCCGACACTTTTGGAGAAGAAGATTTTTTAAGTTTGCACTATAGCCATATAAGGCAAAATAGCCCCGACCCCCCCCCCCCCCCCCCCTGGCGGCCATGTTTTTCTACCAATCAACATGGCTTGAAGGAATCTGATAGAGGGTCACCCAAGGAACATTTCTACAAAATCATTTGAAAATCAGCCTGACACTTTCGGAGGAGAAGATTTTTTAAGTTTTCACTATAGCCATATAAGGCAAAATAGCCCCGCCCCCCTGGCGGCCATGTTTTTTGACCAATCAACATGGCTTGAAGGAATCTGGTAGAGGGTCATCCAAGGAACATTTCTACAAAATTATTTGAAAATCTGCCAACCAGTTTGGGAGAAGAAGAATTTTGAAAAAAAAATCGTTTCGTTGCCATGGAAACCAGAATTCTGCATGGATCCCTAAAATTTGAAGGAATTCTGGTGAGGTCATTAAGAGGATACTTTCTGTGAAGTTTCATCCCAATTGACCCACTGGTTACTGAGGAGAAGATGTTGAAGATATTTTAAGTTTTCACTTTGGCCATATAAGGCAAAATAGCCCCCACCCACTGGCGGCCATGTTTTTCGACCAATCAACATTGCTTGAAGGAATCTGATAGAGGGTCACCCAAGGAACATTTCTACAAAATTATTTGAAAATCGGCCTGACACTTATGGAGGAGAAGATTTTTTAAGTTTTCATTATAGCCATAAAAGGCAAAATAGCCCCGCCCCCTGGCGGCCATGTTTTTTGACCAATCAACATGGCTTGAAGGAATCTGATAGAGGATCACCCAAGGAACATTTCTACAAAATTATTTAAAAATCGGCCTGACACTTTTGCAGGAGAAGATTTTTTAAGTTTGCACTATAGCCATATAAGGCAAAAACGCCCGCCCCCCCCTGGCGGCCATGTTTTTCGACCAATCAACATGGCTTGAAGGAATCTGATAGAGGGTCACCCAAGGAACATTTCTACAAAATTATTTGAAAATCGGCCTTACACTTTCGGAGGAGAAGATTTTTTAAGTTTTCACTATAGCCATATAAGGCAAAATAGCCCCGCCCCCCCTGGCGGCCATGTTTTTCGACCAATCAACACGGCTTCAAGGAATCTGATAGAGGGTCATCCAAGGAACATTTCTACAAAATTATTTGAAAATCTGCCAACCAATTTGGGAGAAGAAGAATTTTGAAGTTTTTTCGGTTTTGTTGCCATGGAAACCAGAATTTTGCATGGATCCCAAAAATTTGAAGGAATTCTGGTGAGGTCATTGGTAGGATGCTTTCTGTGAAGTTTCATCCAAATTGACCCACTGGTTACTGAGGAGAAGAAGTTGACGCACAACGCACGACGGACGCCGGACAAAAGGCGATCACAATAACTCACCTTGAGCAAAGCTCAGGTGAACTAAAAAAGGGCAATAACTCATCCAAAAGTAGGTCAAATTAAACGCCCTCGTAATATGCGCAACTAGACGTTGTACCGATGACTCCTGTGAAGTTTCATAGAAATGTGGCAAAGGGGTTGTGAGATGAAGGCCGGACAAGAATGAAATGGCAATTTTAAGAAAGGGCAATAACTCATCCAAAAGTAGGTCAAATTAAACGCCCTCGTAATATGCGCAACTAGACGTTGTACCGATGACTCCTGTGAAGTTTCATAGAAATGTGGCCAAGGGGTTGTGAGATAAAGGCCGGACAAGAAATGTGGACGCCCTGACAGACAGACGGACAGACAGACAGACAGACAGACGGCGCAGGCAAAAGCAATATGTCTCCTCCGGAGGGAGGAGACATAATTAACAAAATGGGTTAATCTCCAGTTAACATAATTTTAACAATCAAACAATGACAACAAAAAACAGATACCTTGTTGGAAACAGAGCATCTGGGCAGAGTTCTTCTGTTTAACCCTTTCCCTCATATAGACGCTTCCTGACGCCTCTGCAGCAGACAGCTTTTTGAAAACATAGTGACAAAAGAAGAAATTGCACAAAACGTGCAATTTCTCCTTTTGTCACAATGTTTTCCACTTTTTGTCATAAGTTATCCATTCAATTATGGAGATTTTCTATGTTTTGACAAAATACGTTCAAAGTCGTCTGCTGCAGAATTGCCGTATGAGGGAAAGGGGTTAACCCTTTCCCATATGAAGACACAATTTGACATGTCTTCAGCAGACCACCTTTCAAAACATTACTAACACAACCAATTTGGGCAATATTGGATAATTCAAGGGCAATAATCCAAATTGACTTGTGCAATTTGTCTGTTTATCAAACTTGGCTAAACATCGTGCCCACAAACATGCTCAACAAGTTTGGTGAAGATTGGATCAAAATTCTTTGACTTGGAAAGCGGAAAATGTATGGACCCCTCAGGTATTCCCATAAAACAGTCTGGTATGTCTATCGACGGGCATATTAATAGGACAAATTATCATGATAATAATCTCCTTATGTCACATTGTTTTTTTAACTATTGTCATTAATAACACTTTAATTTATTGGTTTTTCATATTTGGTACAAATGTTTTCAAAGTCTTCTGCAGATGATTTGCTGTATGCAGGGAAAGGCTTAACCTTTTCCCACAAACATCAAATCTGCATCAGACGACTTTGAAAATGTTTTGGCAAGAGTGTGAAAAATCCCAATAAATGAGAGTAGAATTATGAACTAGCGTTGAAAACACTGTGGCAAAAGGGGAAATGACTCATTATTAGCAATTTCTTCATTTGCCAGTGTTTTCAAAGTTGTCTGCTGCAGAGTTAGCAGAAAGTGTACATGAGGGAAAGGGTTTATTGTTGGAAGGAATTCAAAATTCCATTTAGATGACCTTTAAAAATTGTTATATCCACAATCAATACAGTTTGAATGCCATTCAGACTGCATTTGATCAGATTGATAATTGACTTTTTTAACCCTTTCCCTCATATAGACGCTTTCTGACGCCTCTGCAGCAGACAGCTTTTTGAAAACATAGTTTCTTCTTTTGCCATAATGTTTTCCACTTTAAGTCATAGGTTATCCATTCAATTATAGAGATTTTCTATTTTTTGACAAAATATGTTCAAAGTCGTCTGCTGCAGAATTGTTGTATGAGGTAAAGGGTTAATGTTGTTATCAACAGTATGTCAGTATGTCAGTTATGTCACATTTGCCAGTTTACAACGTGTGTTTTATAGCTTTCTCGCTCCAAAAGTCCTCACAACATTCTTTCAATATAAATCATTTTAAGCCAATTAGTGTAAGAAGAATGATGCTATAAAATGGTTATTTTGCAATCATGATATGAACGAATATTGGCCTAAATGGTAACAAAACTGAAGACTTTGGTTAGGGAATGTCACAAACATCTCACTCTTTAATAAAACAGTGTAGAACTGATGTCCATTTCAGTAAACCCTCTACCACATACAACATATCTGTAGTAGACAAAAATATGGACATTTTCTATGAATAAACATATAATTACTGAATAGAAAACATGTGGTTCATTTTTCCTTTTGCTACAATATTTTCAAAAGCTGTCTGATGCAGATGCAATAAAATGGCTCTGTTGGTGGGAAATAATTTATAGTAATAACATATTTATATTGTTTCTTATCTCATTGTTTTCAAATTTCAATTTAAGGAAATTTATAAAATTGTTAACCCTTTCCTTCATGAATACACATTTCATGCATCACCAGCCGACAACTTTAGGAAACATTCCGTTATAAGGAGAAATTGCTCAGTTATGCGTTATGAGCAATCCCTCCTTTTGCCACAATATTTCCAACTGTATATAATAATTATAAAATCACCCATAGATATTTTTCATATTTTAAACACTTTCCTACATACAACAAATCCAGCAGCAGACAACTTAGTAAACACACAAGCAAAACTATGGAACATCTCTATATATGAGAGTATATACAGTCCTACCTGTGTTTAGAGACCACCCATAAGAAGTGATAGAATGATTGGGGTTTAACGCCATTTTTAACTTTTTCTCTGTCATATCACGGCGGCCAGTTCACCTGCTCATGTGTTTCCTGGTTTTCTCACACCAGGACTCCACAAAACAATCTTCCCAAGCAACTCGCTACTTTTTCACATAGACTTAGCCCATTGGTGGAAGATGAATGATGCATGTCAGTGATGACACATTAACTTTTGTCAAACGTCGGGAAGAACAGTTGGTTGAGCCTGGATTCGAACTCACAACCCCTGGATTCACAGCCCTTGTCGCTACCGACTGAGCTACCATGGGAAGTGAACAATCTGGTCTTTGTTCATAGGTGGACTATAATTACAGGGTCATTTATGCAGAAAATGATTAATTGGGAAATTAACCCTTTCCCACATACAAAAATTCTGCAGCAGACGACTTTTAAAACATATTGGCAAATATGTGAAATATCTCCACAAATGACAATCTAAACATTAAATAGAGTTGAAAACATTGTTGCAAAAGGGAAAATTGCTCATCATGAGCAATTTCTCCTTTTGCAACAATGTTTTTTCAAAAGTCCTCTGCTGCGAATGCGTATTGGAATGCGTCTGCAGGTGGGAAAGGGTTAAAAGTGTGTTCACCATAGACAGGCAATTGCTATACAAAGGTGGTCTTTTGCCACCATGTTTTCAAAAGGTGTCTGCTGAAGAGGCGTCAGAATGTGTCTGTATCAGGGAAAGGGTTAAGAATCAAATACTTACCATCATCTTTATCATAAGGAAGTTTCATGATATACTCGATCATATGATTAGCTGATGTTAGCTGTACAGGAGCAGCAAAGTCTGCACACAGAGTGAGGCAGAACTCGATGCCACTTTCATCCGTCTTCGTTCCACCAACAGTTGTCTGCAATATAGTCAATTTTTACCTCACAATATAAAGTTGTGAACATATCAAAAATAATAATATTGCTCATGCATTGTTTAGACCTTTCTCACATATAGGCTTTCTTATGACTCCGGAGCAGATGACATTTGAAAACATTCTGACAAAAAGAGAAATTGATCAAAACAAGCACTTTCTCCTTTTGCCTAAATGTTTTCAAAGTCTTCTGTTGCAGATTTGTTGTATGTGGGAAAGGGTTAAACCAGATGTTTGTTTAACGCTTTCCAAAGTATACAACAAATCTGCAGCAGACGACTTTGAAAACATCTCAACAATGATATGGAAATTCTCCCTAGGCTAAATAAAGACATTCTTGAAAACATTGTGGCAAAAGGAGATATTGTTTGCAATTTCTCCTGTTTTCAAAAGTCGTTTGCTGCAGAGGCATCAGGAAGTGGCTGTATGTTAAAAAGGGTTAAGTGAGACCTTCCTTAAACAGAATATTATTCATACCATTACAATTGAAAACCTACGTAGACTTGTAGATAAGTTTCCTATCTGTTACACTCTAAAATCCTTATTTATTCCTTAAACCCTATGATGTGGGTACTCAAAAGAATCCTCTCACAATATGATTATTTTGGTTACCCATCACAATGGTTTATCTTGGTTATAGGAGAAATATTTTGAGAAAGATCCGTTTACTCCCCCCATATCAGGAACGTAGATACGTCCCTGACCATATCTAGAGCTCTGGTAGGAATTACTGATTATCATTCCTGATAATTATACACAATAATGAAATAAATGGTGGTTTATGGTGCTTTGATAAATAGAGCAAAGGCCATTTAGCACTAAAAGGAATGCTACATCTCATGTTTTGCCATATGTTATAATGTTCTTTGGATGATTTCAATGCAGACAAAAGTTATCACAGCAGTACCAAGGTTTAATTAACCTTTTCCAACATACAGGCGCTTTCTGACGCCTCTGCAGCAGACGGCTTTTTGAAAACATAGTGACAAAAGAAGAAATTGCACAAAACGTGCAATTTCTCCTTTTGCCACAATGTTTTCCACTTTTTGTCATGGTCGCCAGGTCAAAAATGTTGGTACTGACAGAAAGGTCATGTCACAAGGAATACACATGTGAAATATGGTAGCCGTACCTGTGATGGTTCAAAAGTAGTGGTCAAGGTTCAAGTTTTTTTCGAGAATGGCAACATCTAGGTCAAAGGTCAAGGTGAACATTTTTGGTACTGACAGAAAGGTCATGTCACAAGGTATACACATGTGAAATATGGTAGCCGTACCTGTTATGGTTCAAAAGTAGTGGTGAAGGTTAAAGTTTTTTTCTAGAATGGCAACATCTAGGTCAAAGGTCAAGGTCGCAAGGTGAAAAAATTTGGTACTGACAGAAAGGTCATGTCACAAGGTATATGCATGTGAAATATGGTAGCCTTACCTGTTATGGCTCAAAAGTAGTGGTCAAGGTTAAAGGTTTTTTTGAGAATGGCAACATCTAGGTCAAAGGTCAAGGTCGCAAGGTCAAAAAATTTGGTACTGACAGAAAGGTCATGTCACAAGGTATATGCATGTGAAATATGGTAGCCTTACCTGTTATGGCTCAAAAGTAGTGGTCAAGGTTAAGGTTTTTTTGAGAATGGCAACATCTAGGTCAAAGGTCAAGGTCGCAAGGTCAAAAATGTTGGTACTGACAGAAAGGTCATGTCACAAGGAATACACATGTGAAATATGGTAGCCGTACCTGTTATGGTTCAAAAGTAATGGCCAAGGTTAAAGTTTTTTTCTAGAATGGCAACATCTAGGTCAAAGGTCAAGGTCGCAAGGTCAAAAATGTTGGTACCAACAGAAAGGTCATGTCACAAGGAATACACATGTGAAATATGGTAGCCGTACCTGTTATGGTTCAAAAGAAATGGCCAAGGTTAAAGTTTTTTTCGAGAATGGCAACATCTAGGTCAAAGGTCAAGGTCGCAAGGTCAAAAATGTTGGTACTGACAGAAAGGTCATGTCACAAGGAATACACATGTGAAATATGGTAGCCGTACCTGTTATGGTTCAAAAGAAGTGGTCAAGGTTAAAGTTTTTTTCGTGCAGACAGACAGACAGATGTGCAGACAGGCCAAAAACTAGATGCCAACCGAATCGATGATTCCGGGGGCATAAAAATAGCTTGAGGTGAGCAATTTCTCCATTTGCTACAATGTTTTCTATTTGTTTCATTAATTATACCTTAATTTATAGCAATTTTTCGTTTTTTTGCCAACATACTTTCAAAGTCGTCTGCTGCAGGGAAAGTGTTAATAGTGTAGTAACAATCAAATTTTGTAAAACAGTGAAGACAATACTAGACTGTATATTCATACAAGTTGATCTAAGTCATCGTTGTTTGATACTGTTTAAGTATATTGAAACTGATCAAACACATTCTTGAAATACTCAGGGCACTTTCTGACATAAAACAAATTTGCAACACACAACTCTAAAACATCTAGTAACAAAATGCGGAAAACATTGAATACAGTTGAAATTGTTTTGGCAAAAGGAGAAATTACTCATCATGAGCAATTTCTCCTTTAGCCACAATATTTTCAAATGATGTCTGCTGCAGTTGAATTGCGCCTACATGTGGAAAAGGGTTAAACATATTCAAGGATTGATGTGTTACATTTGTGATAAATTTATAATTAGAAATACCATTTACATGCCCACATATGGTCAAATCCTAGATGCAATACATTGTGATGTTAGTAGAATCTTAACGGAAAGTACTTAACACTGTCCAAATAAAGAAAACATTGGAAGAAAAGGATGTATTGCTCCCTTCGAGTAATTTCTCCTTTTCCCACATTATTAGCAACTCTGCTGTTTCTGGTTTAACACTTTCCAACATGTAGATGCTTTCTGACGCCTCTGCAGCAGATGACTTTTGAAATTATTGTGGCAAGAGAAGAAATTGCTCAGAATGAGCAATTTCTGCTTTTGCCAAAACGTTTTCAATTCCATCCAAAAATTAAAATTTCATTTATAGGTTTTCACTGTTTTTGCCTAGATGTTTTCAAAGTTGTTTGATTTGGTGTAAGTGGGAAAAGATTTAACAACCAATTAACCAGATATTACAATTTTCCCCTCATTTCAGACCTGGTGACTTACACATTGAACCCATTGTCTAATAAATACCACTTTACCTCTTTTGCAAATTGATAAACAAGCCAATCTGAATTTAAAATAAATTTTTTTTTTGGAAAAGGTAAAATTAATTAAGTGTAAGAAGGAAAAGTTGATCATTGAAAGTTTTCTGATACAATTATATAAGATGTTGATAAAATGTTCCCACATACCACAAATTTATGGCATACAACAAACAAATAACAAACATGTATCAAGTCAATGTCATGGAAAATCTCTACATGCAAAGGTATAATTATTGTAAACAAATTGTAGTAATTTCTCGTTTGATCGCAATGTTTTCAAAAGTCATCTGCTAAATATGTATCAAAACAATGTCTGCATGTTAATGCACATTCAATGAATCTGCAGCAGACGCTTTTGAAATGATCAAGTCTAAACTAAAGAAAATCTCATGAAATGATAGTAAGATTATTGAATAGAGTTGAAATCCTTGTGGCAAATGGAGAAATTGCTCATGATTTCAACAGACGTCTGCTGCAGAGGTGTCAGAATGCCTCTGCATGTGGGAAATGGTTAAACTATTGGCTGTAACTGGTATATCCTGCTGTATTTTATCTCCACTTAACATCTTTACCAATCATTTCCTTACCATGATCCTTAATTCATTTCCTTAATCCTTTCCCACATATGACAAATCTGCAGCTGACTACTTCGAAAACATCTGGTTGACCCTTTCCAACATACAACAAATCTGCGACAGACGACTCTTTAAACATCTTCTGCTGCAGAGGCATCAGAAAGGGTTAATAACAATTTATCCCCTTTCCAATTTTGACGCATCTGCAGCAGACTATTTTTGAAAACATTTTGGCAAAAAGAGAAATTGTCCATTATGTGCAATTTCTTGTTTTGCCACAATGTTTTCAATTCTCATCAATAATAATACTTTCATTTATTATGAATCTCCAAATGTATGCCTTTATGTTTTCCAAAGTTGTTAACTGTATATACACGTTGTATGGGGAAAAGAGTTATACTTATCCACACATTTGTTGACTACATTCATTCTTTATCAGATAGTTTCAATTAATCAGTATAATTTTTATTATAAATAGATAATATATTATTGTTTTCTCTGCTTAAAAGCAATATTTACTCTTCTTCTCAGGCAATTTGAAAAAAGATTAAATTCAATTTGTAGTTATAGGTTAATTAGGAGAACTGTTGAATCATCTTTAACAGGCTTTCCCTTATAAATATAACAAATCTTCAGCAGAAGACTTTGAAAACATCTAGGCATAAATATGGTAAAAATTGCTTAAAGTAAGTGTAATGTTGAATAATGTAGAAAACATTGTGGCAAAAGGAGAAAATACTCATTATGAGCAATTTCTACTTTTGACACAGTATTTTTAAATGTTGTCCTCTGCAGATGGAAAAGGGTAAAAACTATGGCAAACCTCTATAATTAACAGATTCATCATTACATCGAGTTGAAAACATTGTGACAAAAAGACAAATTGCTCATCATGAGCAATTTCTCCTTTTGCCACAATGTTTACAAAAAAATAATCTGCTGCAGCAGCGTCAGGAAGCCTATGTTTATTGGAAATAATTAAGAACAATTTATCCCCTTTCCAATTGCAGACACATTTTGAAAACATTGTGGCGAAAAGACAAATTGTTCATGTGAGCAATTCTTGTTTTGCCACAATGTTTTCAATTCACATTAATAATTATACTTCCATTTATTTTGAATTTCCATGTTTGCCTTTATGTTTTCAAAGTTGTTTCAGACTATGTGCTGTATGAGGGAAAGAGTTATACTTATCCCCCACATTTGTTTACTTCTTTGCTACAATAGTTGTCTCATATTCATTCTTTAACCCTTTCCCTCATACAACAATTCTGCAGCAGATGACTTGGAACATATTTTGTCAAAATATAGAAAATCTCTATAATTGAATGGATAACATATGACGAAAAGTGGAAAACATTGTATCAAAAGGAGAAATTGCTCGTTTTGAGCAATTTCTTCTTTTGTCACTATCGTTTTCAAAAAGCTGTCTGCTGAAGAGGCGTCAGAAAGTGTCTATATGAGGGAAAGGGATAACAGATAGTTTCAAACTCATAATCAGTATAAATTGTTATAATTAGATAATATTTATATAATTGTTTTCTCTGCTTATATGCATTATTTACTATTTTTCTCAAATACAATTTGAAATATTCAATTTGTAGTGAAAGATTAGGAGAACTTGAAGAATCGTTAACCCGTTCCCTTATACAACAATTCTGCAACAGACATCAATGTAAACAAATAGACAAATTATATGGAAAATCTCTTTTAATAAAAGTATTTGTTATAGAATAGTTTAAAACATTGTAGCAAAAGGAGAAATTGCTTATTACTGGCAATTTTTCTTTTTATCACTTTGTTTTCAAAAGATGTAAAATGCAGATTGTCAAATTGTGTGTGAATATGTGTTCATATTCAACTTGTCCAGTTATCATTCCACAAGGAACAAAAAGGCATGTAAACCTTGTCACCAAGTGTGAAACAAACAATAATAACTATTTTGCAATTGTTCTGCCCATCTTTCAGTTTACCCTGTCCCTCATACGACAATTCTGCAGCAGACGACATTTAACATATTTTGTTAAAAATTAGAAAATCTCTATAATTGAATGGATAACCTATATGACAAAAAGTGAAAAACATTGTGGCAAGAGAAGAAATAGCTTGTTTTGGGCAATTTCTTCTTTTGTCAGTATGTTTTCAGAAAGGGTAAAGGAAATTATTAACAATAGTACAAATATTTAGTTAACTTCATTTAATTATATGCTTTGCTCTACACTTGTAACCAATTAGTGCTATATAACTAAGATGTCAAGGAAAAGCATCAGTTTGCATGGATGCTCTTGAACATTTTTATCTACAAGTCTTGTATGAATACCAGTACTGAAATTTGAATATTTAATTTTTGAAGCTAAATGATGGAAAAAAGTACAATAAAGGTCTTCAGGTTTACCATTTCAACACCATCACCCCCCCTTCTCCCCCATTAAAAAAAACTCCCTTTGACAGCTATCTTTTTAACCCTTTCCCACTTACAGCAAACCTGCAGCAGACAACTTTGAAAACAATCATGCAAAAACAAGGAAAATCTCTATAAATGAAAGTATAATTACTGAAAAGAGTTGAAAACAAAATAGGTGCAAAAGATGAAATTGCTTGTTTTGAGCAATTTCTCTCTTTGTCACAATGTTTTCAAAGGTCGTCTGCTGCAGATGCTTCAGAATGTGTCTACAAGTGAAAAAGGGTTATATAAACAAACAATAGAACAATGAATGTGATCTTACTTTACACTTTTTTTAAAATCTACAACAGTCTTGTGAATGATACACACTGTCATGCAAGAATGCATCTTTTAAAGAGACTTTGGAACAATAAATCTTTTATCTGTACTTGGTCTTATTTGTTTTCCCATTCTAACTTGCAGATGCATTTTAAAAAATCAACAAAAGACAGCTTTTTGAAACATTGTGACAAAAGGAGATAAGCAATTGCACCTTTTTCCACAATGTTTTCATCTCTATTCACTAATTAAACTTCTATTTTTAGGGAATTTCTATTATGCCTTCCTGTTTTTAACCCTTTCCCTCATATAGACGCTTTCTGACGCCTCTGCAGCAGACAGCTTTTTGAAAACATGGTGACAAAAGAAGAAATTGCACAGAACGTGCAGTTTCTCCTTTTGCCACAATGTTTTCCACTTTTAGTCATAGGTTATCCATTCAATTATTGAGATTTTCCATTTTTTGACAAAGTATGTTCAAAGTCGTCTGCTGCAGAATGGTCATATGAGGGAAAGGGTTAAAGGCATCTGCTGAGATTGGTTGTAACTATGTGGGAAAGGGCAAACTCTTTGTTTGATTTGGAAAACTTTTGACATTTGAAATTGATTGGCAGGCAACTTCTGAAAACATGAAAGAAATTGATAATGTATTCTTTAAGTAACAAGGTTGTGTTCAATTTGTCCACAATTTCTAGTCTTGCATTCGGATGTTTGAATTTTTTACAACTTGGCTGATTAAGTAATGAGTCAATGAGGGTCAGAGTCTATTCAAATACTTATCATAGGTTCATATCCTGCTGAAAAAACTGTTGACATCATCAAAACTACATACTTAATCCTTTCCCACATACAATAAATTTGAAGCAGACGACTTTAAATTATCAATATTCTCTATAAATGATAGTATAATTATTGGAAAGAGTTCAAATTAATGTGGTGAATGGATAAACTGTTCATTAAGAGCAATTTCTCCTTTTGCCACAATGATTTCAAAATTTGTCTGCTGCAGATGTGTCAGAAAGCGTCTATATGTGGGAGAGGGTCAAACCTCAACACTTGCACACATATAATATATCTGCTGCAGACGACTTTGAAAACAATTTTGCAAAAAATGTTGAAAATCTCTTTAACCCTTTCCAACATATAGAAGCATTTGCTACAGACCACTTTTGAAAACATAGTGGGAAAAGGATAAAATTGCTCACAAATATTTCAACTGTATTCAATACTTACACTTTCATTAACCCTTTCCCTGATATAGACGCTTTCTGACGCCTCTGCAGCAGACAGGTTTTTGAAAACATAGTGACAAATGAAGAAATTGCTCAAAATGAGCAATTTCTCCTTTTGCCACAATGTTTTCCACTTTTAGTCATAGATCATTATAGAGATTTTCTATCTTTTGACAAAATATGTTCAAAGTCGTCTGCTGCAGAATTGTCGTATGAGAGAAATGGTTAAAGATTAAAGATTGTCCATATGTTTGCCTGGTTGCTTTCAATGGTCATCTGTTGTAGATTTGTCATATGTAGTCAAGGTTTAAAATTGGAGTTCAATGAATAACATGAGCACCGCGTACGGCACAGACGCTCGACTGATAGAAAACAGAAAAAAAAAGCTGAGCTAAACAAAAAACCTTAACCGGACGACCACGCCGCCGCAGACGACGACGATCACGCCAGGGTCATGACAATATCTCTCGTTTTTTTCAAAAGTCGAGCTAAAAAGGGTTGAGAACATTGTGGCTAAAGGAGAAATTGCTTTACATGAACAATTTCTTCTTTTGCCACAATGTTTCCAAAAAGTCCTTTTTTGCAGATGAGTCAAAATGCAGAGATGGGAAAGGTTACACTGTGATTTTTCTTCAGTGTCATAAAGGACATAATAAGGTTGATGCAGTTGTGTTATTAACCCTTTCCCTCATATAGATGCTTTCTGACGCCTCTGCAGCAGACGGCTTTTTGAAAACATAGTGACAAAAGAAGAAATTGCTCAATACGAGCAATTTCCCCTTTTGACACAATGTTTTCCACTTTTAGTCATAGGTTATCCATTCAATTATGGAGATTTTCTATCTTTAGACAAAATATGTTCAAAGTCGTCTGCTGCAGAATTGTCGTATGAGGGAAAGGGTTAAGCTTTAATCCTTTCCCACAAACAACAAATCTGTAGATCGAAGTATAATCCTGGAAAAGAGTTGAGAACATTGTAAGAAATGCTCATACGATTTTTTAGTGAAATTGCTGTTCTCACTACATGTGTAATGATATACAATTAGTCTGACATTTAAAATTTAATGAGCTTGTATAAGATCAAGTCTTTTCAAAAGACACCTTCTGTGGATGTTTAATGATGTGTCATCATGTGGGAAAGGGTTACATGTTTGTCTTAAGATTTAGATATATGTATCTAAAAGTGAATTATCAATACAGATTTGGGGGAAATTTTAGAAATGTGTTATTTTTCCACGGTCCCAAAAAGCGAAATGTTAAGTTTACAATTAACAACAAATCTGCAGCATATGACATTGTAAACTTAAAAGGAAAAATTGGGCGTTATGAATCCTATGTTGCAGATGGGTTAACCCTTTCCCACATACATACGCTTTCTGATGCCTTGAAGCAGATGACTTTTGGAGACTTTGTGACAAAAAAAGAAATTGCTCAAAACATGCAATTTCTCCTTTTGAAACAATGTTTTTCAACTCCATTCAATAAGTATATATATCTTCATAAATTTTAGATAGATACTCCATATGATTGCGGAGATGTTTTCAAAATCGTCTGCTGCAGGTTTGTTGTATGTGGGAGAGGGTTAAAAAGCATCTATATTAGGGAAAGGGCTAATAGACTAATGCAATTCTTACAAAGTTTTGCAAATATCCCTGTGATCTACGTTTGCATTTTGATATAAACCAAACACAAACTATATAACATCATACATTGCAACACAATAGGATTGTGTACAAATTGTACAAGACCAAATTTAGTTTTAATTTCCTGTCTATAAAACTTATCTGTAGCCAACAAAGTAGAATACATCTTGGCAAATTAATGGAAAATTTGTATAAATTTGAGTATGATAATTAAACAAAGATGAAAACATTCAGGTAAAAGGTAAAACTTGTTCATTTTATAGCAATTTTTCCATTTCCCAAAATGTTTTCAAGTCTTGTGGCAAATGCATTAAATCATGCCTCCATGACTGTGGGAAAGGGTTTATATATAGACAGTTTCTAACGCCTCTGCAGCAAAAGACTTTTAAAATCATTGTGGGCAAAGGAAATTTATGAGCAATTCCTCCATTTGCCAAAATGATTTCGACTCTATTCGATAATCATATTATCATTTATAGAGATTTTCTATATTTTTATCTTGATATTTTCAAATTTGTCTGCTCCAGTTTTATTATATGTGAGAAAGGATTAACTTCCTGTTCCCATGTTCTGATGGTGTGGTTCATTTATTTGTGGTATGACAAGTACATCAAAACAAGGATACAATTATAATCCATATTAAGGCCTTTACCCTTTCTCTCATTGAACATAACTTGGACCCATCTGCTGCAAGTGACTTACACAAGCATAGAGAAAATAAGAGACTGCACTAGCAGGGAATAGTTCACCCTTTTCCTACAATGATTTCCTCCCTTACTTGTAAATAATACATTATTTGTCTGAGCCCATCCCTCTATTTTTTAAGTATTATGAAACCGTAGTTTTTTAACATAAGTATATAAAGTAAGAAGTTCAAGTTCTTGTTACCACAGATACGCTTAATTGATTCATCCATATGACCATATATGGTATTACACCACCAAATATGGTGTGTCGCACTATTCAAGTGTCAGCTTACAATATCCAGTGATAATAAACTTCCAGCCTCACTCTTTGACACCCCAGTGGCCTGTACAGATATCTCCAGGGTAACTTAGAAATAAAAATAAAATGGAAGACGAAGTTGCAGCTCTTGTTGTAGATAATGGATCTGGTATGTGTAAGGCTGGATTTGCTGGGGACGATGCACCACGAGCCGTGTTTCCATCCATTGTTGGACGACCCAGACATCAGGTACTTTTGACACTATGTTTTTGTTTTATGACTCTTTATGTGTTTATTTAAAAGCTGAAATTCAATTCTTTTGCTTTCATGTGAAATGATCAAAAGCATAATCTTTCATCCAATTTTGATCCAATATCATAACTGTTTCTCCAGTGTTTAATTATACATCCTATTGTACACACATTAACACTTTCCCTCATAAGACAAATCTGCAGCAGACAACTTTGAACATATTTTGTCAAACAATAGAAAATCTCTATAATTGAATGGATAACCTATGACTAAAAGTGGAAAACATTGTGACAAAAGGAGAAATTGCTCGTTCTGAGCAATTTCTTCTTTTGTCACTATGTTTTCAAAAAGCTGTCTGCTGCAGAGGCGTCAGAAAGCGTCTATAGGTGGGAAAGGGTTAACAAGCACTTTTTTAATATAGACGATTAACCTTTTCCCAGAATCTTACAATTTTTGAAAACATTACAAAAAATGCAGAAATTACCAATAATGAGAAATTATTGTTCTCCATTTCTAATAAATGCTTTCAACTTATTATAACAATAATTCATCCATTTTTCCAGATGTCAAATCAAATTTTAAAGCTGAGTTTTTGAAGGCAGACAACCAGAAACAATATCATATCATGTAAATGTTTAAGAAATATGCTACACTTTGATATATTCATTTAACAGAGCTCTAAAAACTTTATTTGACCTTCACAACTTTTATGAATTTAGGAATCCTCTAACTTAATTTTAACCCTTTCCCTCATATAGATGCTTTCTGGCGCCTCTGCAGCAGACGGCTTTTTGAAAACATAGTGATAAGAGAAGAAATTGCTCAAAACAAGCAATTTCTCCTTTTGTCACAATGTTTTCCACTTTTCGTCATAGGTTATCTATTCAATTATAGAGATTTTCCATTTTTTGACAAAATATGTTCAAAGTCGTCTGCTGCAGAATTGTCGTATGAGGGAAAGGGTTAATTTATTCTTTTAAGAACCCGCAACAGTTTATTTGGGGGGACTAATTACCCTTTCCCATATACAAACAATCTGCGGCTGACTTTCATAAATTGGGAAGATAATTGCTTCTGGTACAGTGTTGAAAACATTATTGGAAGAGAAGAAATTCAAAAAGTCTAATACAAAATTAATTTTTCTATTTTAGGGTGTAATGGTTGGAATGGGACAGAAAGACAGCTATGTAGGAGATGAAGCCCAGAGCAAAAGAGGTATCCTTACACTGAAGTACCCCATTGAACACGGCATTGTCACCAACTGGGATGACATGGAGAAAATCTGGCATCACACCTTCTACAATGAACTTCGTGTAGCCCCAGAGGAACACCCAGTCTTGCTCACAGAAGCCCCCCTGAACCCTAAGGCCAACAGAGAAAAGATGACCCAGATCATGTTTGAAACCTTCAACAGCCCTGCCATGTACGTCGCCATCCAGGCTGTCCTGTCTCTGTACGCCTCTGGTCGTACCACCGGTATCGTCTTTGATTCAGGTGATGGTGTGTCCCACACCGTCCCAATCTATGAAGGTTACGCCCTTCCTCACGCCATTCTCAGGTTGGACTTGGCTGGAAGAGATCTTACAGATTACTTAATGAAAATCCTTACTGAGCGTGGTTATTCCTTTACGACCACTGCCGAAAGAGAAATTGTCAGAGACATTAAAGAAAAACTAGATTACGTAGCCTTAGATTTCGACCAAGAAATGCAGACAGCTTCCAGCTCTAGCTCTCTTGAAAAGAGTTATGAACTTCCTGATGGTCAAGTTATCACCATTGGTAACGAGCGTTTCCGATGTCCTGAGGCCTTGTTCCAACCATCCTTCTTGGGTATGGAATCAGCTGGTATTCATGAGACAGCCTACAATAGTATCATGAAGTGTGATGTTGACATCCGTAAAGATCTCTACAGCAATGTCGTGATGTCTGGTGGCTCTACCATGTTCCCTGGCATTGCTGACAGAATGCAGAAAGAAATCACCGCCCTTGCTCCCCCAACCATGAAGATCAAGGTCATTGCTCCACCAGAGAGGAAATACTCCGTCTGGATTGGTGGTTCTATCTTGGCGTCTTTGTCCACCTTCCAACAGATGTGGATCAGCAAACAAGAATATGATGAGTCTGGACCTTCCATTGTCCACAGGAAATGTTTCTAATTGTTTAGTTTATTACTAGACTAACATTCTTAAAATAACAGTTTAAACCAGAAACAATGTCTCCCAATGTTGAGGAGACTTCAGTCTTAAATTATACAACATTTTCACAAAACTATTCAACAGGAAATTCTGTGCAATGAATCTTTTGTTTAATTTTTTTTGGGTGAAATAAGAATTAGTTTCCTGTCATATTATATAATGGTAAGATACATTGTGGCAAAAAGAAAAATTGCTCACCATGATCAATTTCACCTTTGGCCACAAAGTTTTCAAAAGTCTTATACAACATTTTCACAAAACTATTCAACAGGAAATTCTATGCAGTGAATCTTTTGTTGTTTAATTTTTTTGGGTGAAATAAGAATTAGTTTCCTGTCATATTATATAACATTGTAAGATACATAATTCAGGCCACTGAAACAAGAAAACAGATAGTTGAAATAGATGTAACCCTTTTCTACTTGCAGTTGATTTCTATCTCATCTGTACAGATGACTTTTGAAAACATTGTGGCAAAGAGAGAATTTCTCCTTTTGCAACAATGTTTTCAGCTATATTCAAAGTCTTCTGTTTCGGAATGATTAAAAGCTTTTAATATACACTTATTATGCAATAAAAGATCTCCAGTTTTATCATAAGAAAGTATTGCACATGTAAGGTAATCATCATGTAACCCTTTCCCACATACAACAATTCTGCAGCAGACAACTTTGCAAACAGTGTCAAAAACCTGAAAAAAATCCATTAATTTTTAAATAAAATTGAAAACATTGTGGCTCATCATGAGCAATTTCACCTTTGGCCACAAAGTTTTCAAAAGTCCTCTGCTGCTTTTGCGTCAAAATGCGTCTGCAGGTGGGAAAGGGTGAAGGTATACACGCAATAAATCCTTTTGATATACAATAATGGTTACAAAACATTGTAATGCCTTTATGCACACAAACACACTAAGCTCAATGATTGCTATGACATTCTATACAAATATATCATTGTAACCTTCATGTTATGTTATATTTTGAATAAAAATACAAAATCTTTAATGATTAAGTTGAAATTTTTTATCTAGCGTATAATAATCAGTATTCCTGTTTTTGACATGAGCCTGTACATGGGAAAAGGTACAAGTTGGCTTTTGGGAACAGTGCAGATTCACTTGATTCACATATAATTTCCATAAGCTTCTGTCCACTTGTGTAGATGCTGCTTATAAGACGGGTCAGATGTACAGGTCAGTCTGAAGTCATATCACGGCGGCAAATTCTCCTACTCATGTGTTTCGTGGCTTTCTCACACCAGTTTGTTTGTTTTGTTGGGGTTTTAGGCCGCTTTCAACATTATTCCAGTTATATCATGGCAACAGTTCACTTATTCATGATCCCTGGGTAAACAAACCAGTGCTAGGCTATAAAATGTGCCTTGCCCAAGGGCACTCCCCCCATGACCGTAGTGCCGTGACTGTGGATCGAACCCGGGATACCCGGTTTCAAATCCCCGACGCTAACCACAGCGGATTCCTCTCACACCAGTGCTCCACACAACGCTTTCCAAGCAAACTGGCTGCTGTTCCACATAGACTGTTAGCCCATTCGTGGATGACGAATGACCCTTTTCTCAGTGACTTTTGGCAAATGTCGGAAGAATGTTTGCAGATCTCAGGTTTCCAACTCACAAACCCTGGATTGACAGCCCATTTTGCTACGGACTGAGTTTCCGGGGCTCAGTCATTAAGGGGTGATCATTTTGAATCTAACACAGTGATAACCCTTTCCATCATGCATTCAAGATACATTTTGATGTATCTGCAGCGGATGAATTCTTAAAACAATTGTGGTAAAAGGATAAATGGTTCATAATGAGTCTTTTGTCCACATGCCACATTGTTTTAAACCCTTTTCACTATATTTTTATTTAAACAATTATTTGTGCTCAATCATAGATGCTGTCAAAGAAAGAAGGGTTACTTTTGAAGCCAGAGACACAAAACTACATTTGTCAACATCATAGTAAAATGATAAATGGTTCAATTTGAGAACAAGGCTGTCTTTTTTCCCCATAAAACTTTGTTCCAATTGCCTAGTTTCACTTTTTTTTTAATTTTTTTATTTTTTTATTGCCACTTTCAACAATATTTCAGTTATATCACGGCGACAGTTCACTTATTCATGATCCCTGGGTAAACAAACCAGTACTAGGCTAGAAAATGTGCCTTGCCCAAGGGCACTCCACCATGACCGTAGTGCCGCGACTGGGGATCGAACCCGGGACACAGTTTCACATTGTACCGCTGACATGCATTCATTTTAAAACAGTCTAGATAAGCAGATCTCCAGAAAAATCACCCTATGGCTGTTTTAAACCTTTCCATATTGCAGATGCATGTTCACGCATCTGCAGCAGACGTCACAATGTTTTCAACATTTTAAATTCTTCTTCTTCATTTATCAAGATTTTCGCTATCTTTACCTGAACAATTTCAAAGTTAAGTTATCTGATGCAGATTTGTTGCAAGCAGGAAAGGGTTAACATGTGTACAAAATGATCATTCAGCTCATTCCCACTATTTAATCTAAATGTTCACAGTATTCCATAGGCTTCATGAATGCTTTTTCGACTTAATCGTGAACATAGCAGATCCAGTTCAGACTGCATGGATGCACATTGTGATCTGGATCTATGATGGTGCACTTTGGCTATCCTGTAGGATCGCTCAAGTACAAATAGTCAGCCATTACATTTTAGTTATCCTGTTTCTAAGGCTAACACACAACAAATCTGCAACAGACAACAAACTATGGAAAATCCCTATAAAGGAAAGAATTATTATTTAATAGAATTGAACATATTGTGGCTAATCAAGAAATTGCTCTTCATAAGCTATTCCTTCTTTTGCTACAATGTTTTCAAAAGTCATCTGCTGCAGATTCATCAAAATGCAACTGCAAGTGGAAAAGTTTGAATACACAAGGTCTTTTGCTAAAACTCTATTTCAAAATGCACAATGAGAGAATCGAGGACCATTATTTATTTAATAGAACTAGAACATAAACATGTTTACCTGTTTACATATAAGCAAAGCAATCCCCGCCCCTGGGTGGCCATGTTTATTAATGGATCAGAATAATTTGAACAATCTTGGAAGAGGGTCACCAAAGGAACATTTGTGCCAAATTATTTTGAAATCAGGCCTATATTTTTTCCATACATACTTAGAAAAATCAACCTATAGTAATTAATTTCTTTGAACAACTTTGAAAGAGGACCACCTAAGGAACGTTCCTGTAACATTATTTTGAAATTGGTTCATTGACTTGGGAGAAGTTGTAGGAAAATGTGAACAGACAGACAAACAGATGTAGGACAGTGAGTGATCACAATAGCTCATCCGCACTTTGTGCTCAGGTGAGCTAACAACAAAGTGTGTTTCATCTGGTTTTAATGCTTCAAAAGTTACTGTGGGGGATGTGTAATAATTCCTTGAAGTCAGTTACATTACGTTTCTTCTAGTTTGGTTAACATTGTGTTAAACACTATTTCATTACAAACTATTTAATAATTTAGCAAATATGATATTAATTTAGTTCTCTGCTTTGAAAACATCAATGAAAAAGTGTTACATTTAGAAAATAAGAAGTATAATTTAGACGGATCATTGCAACAAGAATTGAAATCAACGTGCAAAAAGGGGGAACTTGCTACATCTTTGTTCCAGCGTAGGCCCAGAGTCGTCCGGAAATTGTATGAGTATTTTATACGATAAAGAAAGTCAACTTGTTATTTAATACACAAACAAATTAAAATTCAACCACTGAATGTTTGTTAATTTATTCTTTAAATTCAATAAGAGCAAGCTCTTTCAGTCGCCTATATTTTGACCGGGTTTTATTGTTTACCTCGCATTATAATTTTGTTTTTATTGACAATAAGATTTGATTCGTCTGCAAGTAGTATGGATTGTTTTTTTTTATAAAATAATGGCAGTAATAAGCCAGAAAAAGAAAGTAAACAAGATGTGTTTGTGAAAGGTACTGACAGAAAGGTCATGTCACAAGGAATACACATGTGAAATATGGTAGCTGTACCTGGTATGGTTCAAAAGTAGTGGTCAAGGTTAAAGTTTTTTTCGACAGACAGACAGACAGGCCAAAAACTAGATGCCCACCGAATCGGTGATTCCGGGGGCATAAAAAAGTAATCTGAACAAAGAATATGATATGAAAGTAAAAAAGTGGCAAACTGACAGACTCTTGCAAACAATATCAGCTCATTTACAGAGAGTCTATCACTCAAAATAAGATAATATGGAAAAATGAGGACAAGTCAACTATGTTGACAGACAAGTAGATTTTCATATCTTACTTGCCCATGGACAAGTAGATTTTTTATAGATTTCCACACCCCTGAACAATTATGAAACACATTGTGGCAAAACAAGAAATTGAGCCTTTTGCAAATATGTTTTCAAAGTCATCTGCTGCAGAAAGTGTCAGTATGTGGAAAAGGTCAAAATGGCGAGTTTATCAAGGTACACTTTCTTTCGTTACTCAGGACAGACTTTTACCCGCATTTTCTGAGAAAACGGAAAAGGTATACGTCACGTTATCTTTTTAAAATTAACAAATTCTTCGTCTATTATTAAGGAGGAAATTTAATATTGACCGTTCTATTTGCGACATTAAATATAGCAACAATTTACGACAGTTACAGACATTTTACAACAAGATTGCGTCAAAATGGCAGCTCGAAAAAATAAAGCTGTAAGACTTCTGAAACTTTGTTACGTTCACAACGCCGATTTAGGTAATCAGTAGTTGCTTATAATGTATCGCAATGCCTTTTTGGTTTTATTTCTTGATTTAAATTGTCCAGAGATTTTTGCGAACTTATTTAATTCACTACAAAGAATTTTTTATTCCCAAACTGTTTCTTTTTTGACTTGTAACATCGACTGTCCTGGAAAGCATATTCTACATCCATAATCACTGTGTTTATGTAATAAATACATATTTGCATGATTTTTTTTATATTCATTAAAATGGAGAATAATCTATACTGAACATGTTCATGCTTTTATGCGATTTGTTTTTTTCTTTAGTGTCCTGTTACACACTTACATGAAGTGCAGTCTTTGGTGTCTTGTTACACAATTGGTGCCAAGTTGCATCATTTTGTGTCCCGTTACATCATCTAGTTGTATACTATTAAATATTTTACTAAATAAACCATTTATTTATTGAAATAATTGCAAATAAAGGTGGTGAAAATGTACAATAGCTAGCTAGTAGGTCTAAAAATGTTAAACTAGCCAACAAAGCGTCATAACAAAAAATCAAAATATGTGGTGTCCTGTGTTACTAATAATACAACTTAAAACCCACACTACTATTTATTTAAAGCTAAAAACTATTTTGTCATTTAAAATATAACAGGTATAGTTATTGTTCTAACCATATACAGCATTAAATTTGACACAAGTCAAATATTTTAAAAGAGGACACCACAGTGTTTGAGATGTAACATAAGATCTCGGACACCATATTCTGGCTCACATACTACAACTCTGAAGCAGACCACATTTTGTCAAAAATATGGAAACTATCTATCAACGAAAGAACATTTATTCAATACATTACATACTTCTTTTGCCACAATGTTTTCCAAAGTTGTCCGCTTTGGAGGTGTCAGAAAGCGTATTTTTGTGGGAAAGGTATATTCAAAGTCCTCCGCTGTAGACTTGTTGTATGTGAGAAAGGGCTAAAGTAGATAAAAGTTATAACAAACAATAGATAAAATATTCCATAAGACATTTACCTCCTGGGTATCTGCAGTTAGTTCATTCTTTAATGTTCCCTTGGTTACCACCATTTCCAGCATCAGGAGCAATGTCCTCCATAAATACTGACCCTCTCCAATTACAGACAGCAGTTTGTTGAAGAGTACCAGTCTACGGTGTCGCGGTATGTGGGGGTAGGAATCAACAAACACTTGTATCATCATGGTTATTATGTCATCAAGGTCATTGGTGATGCCCTTTGGTACATGCTTTCTTTGTTCACATGCCTACAAATAGAAAAAAAGTGCTTTAAATGTTTACCCGACTTAATACTTTTCTTAAATAGTTGTTGTAAAACAAGAATGTTCAAGTTCAAAGTAACGCATGTTTAGCCTTCCAATATGTCAGTGCCTGAAAGTGTGACAGATGACACTGAAATTATCATCCTGTCGAGTCAGGCAACACAAAAGTATAACAAGAGCACCGCGTACGGCACAGACGCCCGACTGATAGAAAACAGAAGAAAAGCTGAGCTGAACAAAAAGCCTTAACCGGGCAACCACGCCGCCGCCCCCGCCGCCACCACCACTAGACGACCACTCCGCGGACGATGCCAGGGTCATGACAATAGCTCTCGTTTTTTCAAAAGTCGAGCTAAAAATAATATTTAAGTTAACTCTTTACCACATACAACAAATCTCTAGAAGACGACTTTGAATACATCTTTTAAACAAGAGGGCCATGATGGCCCTTGATGATTTTTTTTTTTTTTTCACTTTAGCTATATAAGCCATGCCCCCTGGCAGCCAGTTTCCGACCAATTAACTTGGCTTGAAGGAATCTGATAGAGGGTCACCCTAGGAACATTTCTACAAAATTATTTGAAAATCGGCCAGATACTTTTGGAGGAGAAGATTTTTTAAGTTTTCACTATATCCATATAATGCAAAATAGCCCTGCCTACTGGCGGCCATGTTTTTTGACAAATCAACATGGCTTGAAGGAATCTGAAAGTGGGTCATCCAAGGAACATTTCTACAAAATTATTTGAAAATCGGGCCGACACTTTTGGAGAAGAAGATTTTTTAAGTTTGCACTATAGCCATATAAGGCAAAATAGCCCCCCCCCCCTGGCGGCCATGTTTTTCGACCAATCAACATGGCTTGAAGGAATCTAATAGAGGGTCACCCAAGGAACATTTCTACAAAATCATTTGAAAATCAGCCTGACACTTTCGGAGGAGAAGATTTTTTAAGTTTTCACTATAGCCATATAAGGCAAAATCCCTAAAATTTGAAGGAATTCTGGTGAGGTCATTAAGAGGATGCTTTCTGTGAAGTTTCATCCCAATTGACACACCTCTATAAGCATTTTGACACATATACAGCAGACTACTTTTGAAAACATTGTGACAAAAGGAGAAATTGCTCAAAACAAGCAATTTCTCCTTTTGCCACAAAGTTTTGAACTTTTTTCAGTTATAATACCTTCATTTATAGAGATTTTCCGTGTTTTTGCAGTGATATTTTCAAAGTCGTCTGCTGCAGATTTGATGAATGTGGAAAAGGGTTTAGAAGTCAAAGTTTAAGGGGACATAACTAAAGAACCACAGAATTAAACTTTGATCCCCAATTATGACTTGCACATATATGATTCATGATTAGAATGTGTACCAAGTTTCATTAACATATCTTAACAAGAGGGCCATGATGGCCCTGGATCGCTCACCTGAATTTTTTTTTTTCGCTTTAGCTATATGAGCCCCGTCCCCTGGTGGCCATAGTTTCCGACCAATCAACTTGGCTTGAAGGAATCTGATAGAGGGTCACCCTAGGAACATTTATACAAAATTATTTGAAAATCGGCCTGACACTTTTGGAGGAGAAGATTTTTTAAGTTTTCACTCTAGCCATATAAGGCAAAATAGCCCGCCCCCCTGGCGGCCATGTTTTTTGACCAATCAACATGGTTTGAAGGAATCTGATAGAGGATCACCCAAGGAACATTTCTACAAAATTATTTGAAAATCGGCCTGACACTTTCGGAGGAGAAGATTTTTTAAGTTTTCACTATAGCCATATACGGCAAAGTAGCCCCGCCCCCCTGGCGGCCATATTTTTCAACAAATCAACATGGCTTGAAGGAATCTGATAGAGGGTCATCCAAGGAACATTTCTACAAAATTATTTGAAAATCTGCCAACCAGTTTGGGAGAAGAAGAATTTTGAAGTTTTTTCGGTTTCGTTGCCATGGAAACCAGAATTTTGCATAGATCCCAAAAATTTGAAGGAATTCTGGTGAGGTCATTGAGAGGATGCTTTCTGTGAAGTTCATCCAAATTGACCCACTGGTTACTGAGGAGAAGAAGTTGACGGACGACGCACGACGGACATAGGGCGATCACAATAACTCAACTTGAGCACTTCGTGCACAGGTGAGCTAATAACAAGAGCGCCTCAGAGGGAACACCAACGCTCGTTCTTTTTTCTTAATCGAAAAAGGGTCATTACTGAATAATTATTTAAGCCAGAAAGAAGAGACTTGGTATAGACACACATATTATTCCTAGGAACATGTGTAAGTTTCATTTGAAATGTTGAACTGTTTATGAGTTATGAGGCAAGGTACAATGTTTGTGACGACGCAGACGACCTAATAAAACAAGTAGTTTATTCCACAAGGTCTTACTGACAGACAAAACAACCCAGTGACTCCAGTTTCCCTTTCCCATATACAACAAATCTATAGCTGAAGTCTTCGAAAACATCTGAATTAATATGTGTAAAATCTCTATAAATGAAAAAAAACAATTACCGAATAAATTAAAAATATTGTGGCAAAGGAGAAATTGCTCATTGTCAAGAATTTCTCCTTATGCCACAATGTTTTTAAATAGCTTCTTCTGCAGGTGTTGGAAAGTGTCTGTATGTTGAAAAGGGGTATATCCCCAACAAACTTTGTATTTCAGGTACAAAAAAAATATTCACTATCTTGAAAATTACCATGATTAAGGCTGGGACAACAGTTTCCAGGATTTTACTGATAATCTGAAAGCTGTACGCATCATCTTGTCTGAGTGTATTGGCTCCCATGAATGTAAATACAGACATCATGTTGTGTAACAAGTGTTCCTGGAATAGTTAAAACATAGTTCTGTTTAACTTATAAATAAACACAGTTCTTCTAATGGGTGATAACCTACATTGTATCTATTAGAAACACTATGATTAAAATAGGTAATAATCCCTTCCATAAATTAGTTTGAAATTAGCAATTCAAATTAACGGTGAAACCGCTATACTCTCGACATTATAATTTGGCTAATGCATTGTTGATAAACAAATAAAATTAAATCCTATAACTTTGAAAACATTTAGGCAAAAACATGAAAAACCTCGATAAATGAAAGAATTATTACTGAAAAAATTTGAAAATTGCTTGTTTTGAGCAAATTCTACTTATGACAAAATATTTTCAAAAGATGTCTGCAGGTGCCAGAAAGCATCTATATGTTGGAAAGAATTAACAAGGATGACATGTGTTGCCTACCTATATGTCAGCGAGTTAAAGCATGATAGACAGAAAGATGGACGGACAACAGAGAAGAAATTCCAAAGTGTCTCCCTGACAATGCATGCAACACAAAAAATAGTTTAGTTACTACGGTGTAACTAGGCCACAAGTGAGTGTTACGAGTCTTGTATAATTGTAATTCAACCTTCTTTAATAAACATTTTTGACTGATTTATATTGTTTATATTTATGTGCGTGTCCAGAAAAAGAACAAGAGGCCCAAGAGGGCCAGTATCGCTCCACGGCCATAAGGCAAAAATAAAATCTCCAAACAGCCCTGCCCCCTGGTGGCTATTTTTTTTACCAACCACCATGACTTAAAGGAATGCTTCTGCAAAATTATTTGAAAATCGGCCTGACACTTTCGGAGGAGAGGATATTTTAAGTTTTCACTATAGCCATATAAGGCAAAATAGCCCCACCCCCTGGCAGCCATATTTTTCAACCAATCAACATGGCTTGAAGGAATCTGGTAGAGGGTAAGCCTAGAAACATTTCTACAAAATTATTTGAATATCAGCCAAACACTTTCGGAGGAGAAGATTTTTTAAGTTTTCACTATGGTCATATAAGGCAAAATAGCCCCGCCCTCTGGCTGCCATGTTTTTCGTCCAATCAACATGGCTTGAAGGAATCTGATAGAGGGTCACCCAATGAACATTTCTACAAATTATTTGAAAATCGGCTGAACACTTTCGGAGAAGAAGATTTTTTAAGTTTTCACTATAGCTATATAAGGCAAAATAGCCCCGCCCCCTGGCGGCCATGTTTTTCAACCAATCAACATTTCTTGATGGAATCTAATAAAGGGTCACCCAAGGAACATTTCTACAAAATTATTTGAAAATCGGCCTGACACTTTTGGAGGAGAAGATTTTTTAAGTTTTCTCTTTAGCTATATAGGCAAAATAGCCCCGCCCTGTGACGGCCATGTTTTTTTACCAATCAACATGGCTTGAAGGAATCTGATAGAGGGTCACCCATGGAACATTTCTACAAAAAACTTTGAAAATCTGCTGAACACTTTTGGAGAAGAAGATTTTTTAAGTTTTCACTATTGCAATATAAGGCAAAATAGCCCCGCCCCCCTGGCGGCCATGTTTTTCAACCAATCAACATTTCTTGAAGGAATCTAATAAAGAGTCACCCAAGGAACATTTCTACAAAATTATTTGAAAATCGGCCTGACACTTTTGGAGAAGAAGATTTTTTAAGTTCTCACTATTTTTTTCTTTCGGTTGCCATGGAAACCAGAATTTCGAATGGATCAAAAAAAATTGAAGGAATTTAGTAGAGGACATTGAGAGGATGCTTCCCATGAAGTTTCAACCAAATTGGCCAAGTGGTTAGGGAGAAGAAGTCGTTTAAAGGAAAAAGTTAACGCACGCAAGACGGACAATTCACCATGACATAAGTTCGACTGGCTTTCAGCCAGTGGAGCTAACAAGAGATGACAATATCATTTACAGCAGGCGACTATTGAAAACATTGTTGCTAAAAGCGAATCAATAAATAGAATTAAGAACATTGTGGTTAAAGAAGAAAATGCTAATAATAATCTATTTCTCCATTTGTCAGTTAACCCTTTCCCTCATACAACAATTCTGCAGCAGACGACTTTGAAAAATGTAAAATCTCTATAATTGAATGGAAAACCTATGACTAAAAGTGGAAAACATTGTGGCAAAAGGAGAAATTGCTCATTTTGAGCTATTTCTTCTTTTGTCACAATATTTTCAAAAAGCTGTCTGCTGCTGCTGTCAGAGAGTGTCTATGCGAGGGAAAGGGTTAAAGAGGTTTTCCATATTCTTGTCTTGATGTTTTCAAGGTCATACATATTTGATGTATGTGAGAAATGCTTTACCTAATAACATTAAATACTCAACTCTTTTGAAAACTACTGCTAGGGGCCAAAAAAAACCACCCAACCTTCTGGAATATTAGTTTTACTTCAAAACTAAAAACTTGAAGAAAAGAAAAATTGCACTATTTTGATCAGGTTCTATCTTTTTTTCAAACAACAATTGTATCATAATCAGGGAAAGTTTTTTTAAAGACTTAAAATAAAGGTGTGACAGACAGAATGATGACACAGAATCGTAGATGATGGGAGAAGTGATATGTCAACAACCATGCAAAAGCAGGTGACACAAAAGATGACAAGAAATCTGGATGACTCACAGGGTATATTTTAGCAGCAGAGGTCAGCAGTAACAGGGCTTGATGATGTGTCTGTGGGTTATCTGACGACCGGATACAGTTCACAATTAGATCCATGTTAAATTCATCCTCTGTTACAATACCTGAAAATAAGTCATTGTCATAACCCTTTCCCACCTGTAGACACAGTTGCAGCAGACGACTTTTGAAAACATCGTGACAAAAAAGGAAATAGCTCAAAACGAGCAATTTCTCCTTTTGCCACAACGCTTTCAATATTTTTCAGGAATTTTACTTACAAGTAGAGATTTTCCATATTTTTAGCAGACATTTTCAAAGTCGTCTGCTGCAGATTTGCTGTATGTGGGAAAGGGTTAACCCTTTGCCATATACAGCAAATCTGCAGCACACAACTTTGAAAACATGAGGGCAATTATATGGAAAACGTCTTACAATGAAAGTATAGTTACTGAAAAGAGTTAAAAACACTGTGGCAAACGGAGTAATTGCTCATTATGAGCAATTTCTACTTTTGACACAATGTTTTTAAAAGTCGTCTCGTGCAGAGCAGAGGCCCCAGAAAGTGGGTAAGGGTTAAACCTTTTTACATACAGATTCATCTTCAGCATATGAGGATACATCGTGGTTCTTTAAACAAGCTTGTGTAAGATGTATTTGAACGCTTACGATCTTGATTAGACTGCAGATGCAAAGGCTGATAAGCTAATCCTTTACCTGATATCATTAAAGTGTAAGACTGTTGACAGTTCACAACCTTAGGAAATTTGGAAATTATTCTGATATAGGGTTGAAAACATTGGGACAACAAGAGTTGTCGGAGGACAATATAGCTCGCCTATCAGGGATATCGTCTATCAGGGCCTACTTCAGAACAGTTATAGCATGGGTATAAAGTCCAAAATCCAAAAGTGGAATAATTCAGTTGAAATTGAATTTACAAAAGAAAGACAAGAATTACGCGTAATTAAATGTCTCACTGTGTCCCCTGCTTTGACTATCAAGGCAAGTGTAAAAGACAAAAAGTAAACAAAACTCTAACATTGAGCTAAACACAATTATTTTTAAACAAGAAATAATAAAAAAAAAAAGTTCAAAAATACAAGAAATTTAAAAAAAAAAATTGAGCTGAACACAAAGTTCCAAAATTCAAGAAAAAAAATAAAAAATAAAAAAATAATGCTCAAAGTTCAAAAATACAAGAAAATTAAAAAAAAAAAATGAAATTAATCCAACAAAATATGAAGAAGCTATGCCCAATTTTCAAAATCCAGCAAAAAACAAATGTTTTACCCCAAAAAATATGAAAGCCCTAGAACCAGTACTTATTGAGAAAAAAAAAAATCGAAACTTTAACGTTGAGCTAAACACAAAATTGAAAAATACAAGAAAGGAAAAAGAAAAAAATCCAAATGTTTGAAAAAAATCCATTCCAGAGTTATGGGACTTGACATACAAGGTCCCCTAATGACCCTGAATAAGTGTGTGAAGTTTGAAAGCAACAGCATACACAGTGTCTGAGAAAAGGCCTTGCACTCAAAGGTTTGACCAAATTTCTAAGTCCAACAAGAGTTGTCGGAGGACAATATAGCTCGCCTATCAGGGATATCGTCTATCAGGGCCTACTTCAGAACAGTTATAGCATGGGTATAAAGTCCAAAATCCAAAAGTGGAATAATTCAGTTGAAATTGAATTTACAAAAGAAAGACAAGAATTACGCGTAATTAAATGTCTCACTGTGTCCCCTGCTTTGACTATCAAGGCAAGTGTAAAAGACAAAAAGTAAACAAAACTCTAACATTGAGCTAAACACAATTATTTTTAAACAAGAAATAATAAAAAAAAAAAAAAAAAAAAATACAAGAAATTTAAAAAAAAAAATTGAGCTGAACACAAAGTTCTAAAATTCAAGAAAAAAAAAAAAAAAAAAAAAAATAATGCTCAAAGTTCAACAAGAGTTGTCGGAGGACAATATAGCTCGCCTATCAGGGATATCGTCTATCAGGGCCTACTTCAGAACAGTTATAGCATGGGTATAAAGTCCAAAATCCAAAAGTGGAATAATTCAGTTGAAATTGAATTTACAAAAGAAAGACAAGAATTACGCGTAATTAAATGTCTCACTGTGTCCCCTGCTTTTACTATCAAGGCAAGTGTAAAAGACAAAAAGTAAACAAAACTCTAACATTGAGCTAAACACAATTTTTTTAAAACAAGAAATAATAAAAAAAAAAAAAGTTCAAAAATACAAGAAATTTAAAAAATTTTTTTTAGCTGAACACAAAGTTCCAAAATTCAAGAAAAAAAATAAAAAATAAAAAAATAATGCTCAAAGTTCAAAAATACAAGAAAATTAAAAAAAAAAAATGAAATTAATCCAACAAAATATGAAGAAGCTATGCCCAATTTTCAAAATTCAGCAAAAAACAAATGTTTTACCCCAAAAAATATGAAAGCCCTAGAACCAGTACTTATTGAGAAAAAAAAAAAAATCGAAACTTTAACGTTGAGCTAAACGCAAAATTGAAAAATACAAGAAAAGAAAAAGAAAAAAATCCAAATGTTTGAAAAAAATCCATTCCAGAGTTATGGGACTTGACATATAAGGTCCCCTAATGACCCTGAATAAGTGTGTGAAGTTTGAAAGCAACAGCATACACAGTGTCTGAGAAAAGGCCTTGCACGCAAAGGTTTGACCAAATTTCTAAGTCCAAAAAGGGGCACAATTCAGTCAAAATCCATTCCAGAGTTATGGGACTTGACATACAAGGTCCCCTAATGATCCTGAATAAGTGTGTGAAGTTTCAAAGCAACAGTATACACAGTGTCTGAGAAAAGGCCATGCACGCAAAGGTTTGACCAAAATTCCTAAGTCGAAAAAGGGGCACAATTCAGTCAAAATCCATTCCAGAGTTATGGGACTTGACATACAAGATCCCCTAATGATCCTGAATAAGTGTGTGAAGTTTCAAAGCAACAGCATACAGTGTCTGAGAAAAGGCCTTGCACGCAAAGGTTTGACCAAAATTCTCAGTCGAAAAAGGGGCACAATTCAGTCAAAATCCATTCCAGAGTTATGGGACTTGACATACAAGGTCCCCTAATGACCCTGAATAAGTGTGTGAAGTTTGAAAGCAACAGCATACACAGTGTCTGAGAAAAGGCCTTGCACGCAAAGGTTTGACCAAATTTCTAAGTCCAAAAAGGGGCACAATTCAGTCAAAATCCATTCCAGAGTTATGGGACTTGACATACAAGGTCCCCTAATGATCCTGAATAAGTGTGTGAAGTTTCAAAGCAACAGCATACACAGTGTCTGAGAAAAGGTCTTGCACGCAAAGGTTTGACCAAGCTGGCAACGCGGACGCCAACGCCAACGCCGGGGTGATAACATAAGCTCCCCTATTTCTTCGAATAGGCGAGCTAAAAACAAGAAAATTAAAAAAAAAATGAAATTAATCCAACAAAATATGAAGAAGCTATGCCCAATTTTCAAAATCCAGCAAAAAACAAATGTTTTACCCCAAAAAATATGAAAGCCCTAGAACCAGTACTTATTGAGAAAAAAAAAATTGAAACTTTAACGTTGAGCTAAACGCAAAATTGAAAAATACAAGAAAAGAAAAAGAAAAAAATCCAAATGTTTGAAAAAAATCCATTCCAGAGTTATGGGACTTGACATACAAGGTCCCCTAATGACCCTTAATAAGTGAGTGAAGTTTGAAAGCAACAGCATACACAGTGTCTGAGAAAAGGCCTTGCACGCAAAGGTTTGACCAAATTTCTAAGTCCAAAAAGGGGCACAATTCAGTCAAAATCCATTCCAGAGTTATGGGACTTGACATACAAGGTCCCCTAATGATCCTGAATAAGTGTGTGAAGTTTCAAAGCAACCGCATACACAGTGTCTGAGGAAAGGCCTTGCACGCAAAGGTTTGACCAAAATTCTAAGTCGAAAAAGGACCACAATTCAGTCAAAATCCATTCCAGAGTTATGGTGCTTGACATACAAGGTCCCCTAATGACCCTAAATAAGTGTGTGAAGTTTGAAAGCAACAGCATACACAGTGTCTGAGAAAAGGCCTTGCACACAAAGGTTTGACCAAATTTCTAAGTCCAAAAAGGGGCACAATTCAGTCAAAATCCATTCCAGAGTTATGGGACTTGACATACAAGGTCCCCTAATGATCCTGAATAAGTGTGTGAAGTTTGAAAGCAACAGCATACACAGTGTCTGAGAAAAGACCTTGCACGCAAAGGTTTGACCAAGCTGGCAACGCGGACGCCAACGCCAACGCCAACGCCAACGCCAACGCCGGGGTGATAACATAAGCTCCCCTATTTCTTCGAATAGGCGAGCTAAAAAGGGGCACAATTCAGCCAAAATCCATTCCAGAGTTATGGGGCTTGACATACAAGGTCCCCTAATGATCCTGAATAAGTGTGTGAAGTTTCAAAGCAACAGAATACACAGTGTCTGAGATAAGGCCTTGCACGCAAAGGTTTGACCAAATTTCTAAGTCGAAAAAGGGGCACAATTCAGTCAAAATCCATTCCAGAGTTATGGGACTTGACATACAAGGTCCCCTAATGATCCTGAATAAGTGTGTGAAGTTTCAAAGCAACAGCATACACAGTGTCTGAGAAAAGGCCTTGCACGCAAAGGTTTGACCAAATTTCTAAGTCCAAAAAGGGGCACAATTCAGTCAAAATCCATTCCAGAGTTATGGGACTTGACATACAAGGTCCCCTAATGATCCTGAATAAGTGTGTGAAGTTTCAAAGCAACAGCATACACAGTGTCTGAGAAAAGGCCTTGCACGCAAAGGTTTGACCAAGCTGGCAACGCGGACGCCAACGCCAACGCCAACGCCAACACCGGGGTGATAACATAAGCTCCCCTATTTCTTCGAATAGGCGAGCTAAAAAGGTATTGCTCATTATAAGCCCGAGCAAAGTCATCAACCTTTGCATGCTCATTTATGCCACTCTGTTTATCAACCTACACAAAACCAGAATACCAAGGCATTAGAGGTATATGCTAGGTCTTTTATTTCATTCCAAATTTTTTGTTTCATATAAATTAGCAAAGTAACGAATTTGTGTTGATGATACATTTAAGCATAACGATTAGAAGTTAACACTTTCACACAAACAACAAATCAGACACAGACGACTTTGAACACATCTAGGAAATGTAATGAAAAGTGTATATAATTATGGAAATGGGTTCAAGACATTGTCGCAAAAGTCATCTGCTGCAGAGGCGTCAGAAAGCGTCTGTATGTGGTAAAGGGTTAACTATTAAACTAAAATAATAACTATCATACCTTCTTCTTTTGATCTTTCCATTCTTACACATATATTTTGTAGAACACCCAGTATTAACTGTTTCAAATACTCTGCTGACATATGGTTGTCTGACTCAAGAATACTGAAATGAAATTTTTGATAAAATATATTCCAAGTCATCTGCTGCAGAATTGTCGTATGAGGGAAAGGGTTAAACAATTGTTCTGTTTTATCACAGTGTTTCCTGGATGAGTTACAAGTACTAATGGTCCACTTATCCTGACACCAGCAAGTCCGTCGTAATGCTTACCCGACAATCCCGAGATCAAAGGAGAAAAAGCGGCATCCTGAACACGAGGAGGATGCTATCCAATTAAACCACCAAGACAGTGAAAACACGTCAACGTTGAACAAGCAAATTCATGAAATTTATATGCCCCCGCTTGCAGGAAATATTGTAGGAATAAAGTCCGCCGAAAGTGACGATCGAACTTGGCCTAGCTGTTTAGGCATTTAACCTTGTTACAAAGTTTGAAAAACAAGAGGCCCAAGAGGGCCAGTATCGCTCCACGGCCATAAGGCAAAAATCAAATCTCCAAACAGCCCTGCCCCCTAGTGGCCATATTTTTTACCAACCACCATGGCTTAAAGGAATCTTGTAGAGTGTCACCCAAGGAATGTTTCTGCAAAATTATTTGAAAATTGGCCTGACACTTTCGGAGGAGAGGATATTTTAAGTTTTCACCATAGCCATATAAGGCAAAATAGCCCCACCCCATGGCGGCCATATTTTTCAACCAATCAACATGGCTTGAAAAAATCTGATAGAGGGTCACCCAAAGAACATTTCTACAAAATTATTTGAAAATCTGCTCAACACTTTCGGAGAAGAAGATTTTTTAAATTTTCACTATGGTCATATAGAGCAAAATAGCCCCGCCCTCTGGCGGCCATATTTTTCGACCAATCAACATGGCTTGAAGGAATCTGATAGAGGGTCACCCAATGAACATTTCTACAAAATTATTTGAAAATCGGCTGAACACTTTCGGAGAAGAAGATTTTTTTAAGTTTACACTATAGCTATATAAAGCAAAATAGCCCCGACCCTGGCGGCCATGTTTTTCCACCAATCAACATTTCTTGAAGGAATCAAATAAAGGGTCACCCAAGGAACATTTCTACAAAATTATTTGAAAATCAGCCTGACACTTTCGGAGGAGAAGATTTTTTAAGTTCTCTCTTTAGCCGTATAAGGCAAAATAGCCCCGCCCTCTGGCGGCCATGTTTTTTTACCAATCAACATGGCTTGAAGGAATCTGATAGAGGGTCACCCAAGGAACATTTCTACAAAATTATTTGAAAATCTGCTCAACACTTTCAGAGAAGAAGATTTTTTAAGTTTTCACTATGGTCATATAAGGCAAAATAGCCCCATGTTTTTCGACCAATCAACATTTCTTGAAGGAATCTAATAAAGGGTCACCCAAGGAACATTTTTACAAAATTATTTAAAAATCAGCCTGACACTTTCGGAGGAGAAGATTTTTTAAATTCTCTCTTTAGCCGTATAAGGCAAAATAGCCCCGCCCTCCGGCGGCCATGTTTTTTTACCAATCAACATGGCTTGAAGGAATCTGATAGAGGGTCACCCAAGGAACATTTCTACAAAATTATTTGAAAATCTGCTCAACACTTTTAGAGAAGAAGATTTTTTAAGTTTTCACTATGGTCATATAAGGCAAAATAGCCCCGCCCTTTGGCGACCATGTTTTTCGACCAATCAACATTTCTTGAAAAGGAATCTAATAAAGGGTCACCCAAGGAACATTTCTACAAAATTATTTGAAAATCGGCCTGACACTTTCAGAGAAGAAGATTTTTTAAGTTTTCACTAGAATTATGGATGGATCAAACAAATTTGAAGAAATTTAAGAGAGGACATTGAGAGGATGCTTCCTATGAAGTTTCAACCAAATTGGCCAAGTGGTTAGTGAGAAGAAGTTAACGGACGCACGCACGCACGACCGACAATTCGCCATGACATAAGGAGCTAAAAACCGGTTTACATTTGTGGCAGTAATTGCACGGAAACAGCAACAAACAACATTTTTTGTTAATTAAGGGGCCATAACTCCATCGAATAAAGTCCGCCGAAGGTGACGATCGAGGTGGCCTAGCCCTTAAGGCATTTAACCTTGTTACCAATTTGAAAACAAGAGGGCCAAGATGGCCCTAAATCGATCACCTAATTGATAGTAAATTAGTAGCAAATATTTAACTGCAAATATCTGGAAAATTTTATCAGGGAGTGCAAATGAAACTGAAAGGAGTGGACACTTCTCAAGAAACAGCTTTATAATATCAGTAAAGGCCATTTATATTTTGAAATCTAACAAGAACTTTAATAAGAATGGAATTATAAAGTTTTTGTCATTTTGCACCTTTCTTGATGCCGCCTTGCTGCCGTTTTTCAACGAAATCAATATGGCTTCAACAGTTTATTTAGAGGGTCACTTAAGAAACATTTCTACCAAATTATCTTGCAATCGCACAAGTAGATTATGGAGGAAAAGGATTTTAAAATTTGGGTATTTTTCTCACTTTCTGATGCCGCAGCAACCAAAGTTCTCGATGGAATTTAAATCTTTGAACAATTTCGAAAGAGGACCACCAAAGAAACATTCTTGTGATGTTTTGTGGAAATTGGTCTATTGGAATGGTAGGAGTTGGTTGTCATTTGTAGCTAAAAGTTCAATTTACCCTTTTTGTGATGACGCCTGGTTGATATGATTGTGTAACCAATCAAAACGGCTTAAACAAATTAAATAGAGGATCATTACAGTAAGATTCGTATTATATTTTCTTAAAATCAGACAAACACTTTCATAAAAATGGAATTTTCAAATTTTGTCATTTTGCCCCTTTTCTGATGCCGCCTGACTGCCATGTTTTTCGACCAATCAGTATGGCTTGAACAATTTTTATAGAGGGTCACCCAAGGAACATTTCTACCAAATTATATTTGAATCTGACAGGCAGATTCGGAGAAGAAGATTTTTAAAGTTTGGACATTTTGTCCCCTTTCTGATGCCGCGGCAACCAAAGTTCTCATTGGAATTTTAATCTTTGAACAATTTTGAAAGAGGACCACCAAAGGAACATTCCTGTGATGTTTTGTGGTAATTGGTCTATTGGAATGGTAGCAGTTGCTTCAGCATTATGGAAAAGGTTTTTTAATTTTCTTCAGATGTATTCTGCTTAAATTTGAAAACTGCCATAATGTTGTACATATCAGGTTATCGGTTTCTCAATATCTTAACCAAATTGATGTCATACCTTGCCAATAACTGAAAGCAAACTGGTGCCACCGCTACAAAAGTTGTTAATTTCTTCTTATTCTGGACTGCTTCCAGGACCACAGTAGCTCTTTGCCACATCTTATTATCAAATTCTGTCTCTCCTTCATCCTCTTCGCCTTTAGCTGACCTGCAATATATATAAAAATATTTTTTTTAAATACATGAAGATAGTTTTGAAGTGCATTGACTAGATTGGAATTCTCAATCATGTTTCTCCAACCTTACTTAAATAACAGTTCTTAACCCTTTCCCCCATATGGCAATTCTGCGGCAGACGACTTTGAATGTATTTTATCAAACAAGAGGGCCATGATGGCCCTGGATCGCTCACCTGATATTATTTTTTTTCACATTATCTATATAAGCCCCGCCCCCTAGCGGCCATAGTTTACGACAAATCAACATGGCTTGAAGGAATCTGATAGAGGGTCACCCTAGGAACATTTCTACAAAATTATTTGAAAATCGGCCTGACACTATGGGAGGAGAAGATTTTTTAAGTTTTCACTATAGCCATACAAGACAAAATAGCCCCGCCCACCTGGCGGCCTTGTTTTTCGACCAATCAACATGGCTTGAAGGAATCTGATAGAGGGTCATCCAAGGAATATTTCTATAAAATTATTTGAAAATCTGCCAACCAGTTTGGGAGAAGAAGAATTTTGAAGTTTTTTTCATTTCATTGCCATGGAAACCAGAATTTTGCATGGATCTCAAACATTTGAAGGAAATCTGGTGAGGTCATTGAGAGGATGCTTTCTGTGAAGTTTCATCACAATTGATCCACTGGTTACTGAGGAGAAGAAGTAGACGCACGACGGACAAAAGGCGATCACAATAACTCACCTTGCGCAAAGATCAGGTGAGCTAAAAATAGAAAATCTCCTTAATTGAATGGATAACCTATGACAAAAAGTGGAAAACATTGTGGCAAAAGGAGAAATTGCACGTTTTGTGCAATTTTTTTTTTTGTCACAATGTTTTCAAAAAGCCGTCTGCTGCAGAGGCGTCAGAAAGAGTCTATATGAGGGAAAGGGTTAATACAAGTTTTAAGTCAGCACAAAGCAATTCTGTAAACAGTTTCCCGTAAAAAGACCTATTTCTATACATCTGCAGCAGACAAATTTTGAAAGCTTAATGCAAAAAGAGGATATAATAATTCATAATAAGCAATTTCAATGATCACAGTATTCATACTATTATATATACAGATTGTCTATAATGAAATTATCTAGATGATTTCCACCTTTTCTGCTCTAGATTTGTTGTAAGAAAGGTTCCAAAGGTACACAAAATAGACTGGGAGTATCATTTTTATCCACAATGATGATTTGTGGCCATAAGGATTATGGCATTAAACCAGCCTGTACCAAGCAAATGTTGGTCAAATATTAATAAAGAGGTGTCTGCAAAATTTTCAAATTTAACCCTTTCCCACATACAACAAATCTGCAGCAGACGACATTGAATAAATCTAGGCAAACATAAAGAAAATATCTACAAATGCAAAAATAACTACTGATAGAAGTTAACAAGAGGGCCATGATGGCCATGATGGCCCTGGATCGCTCACCTCTTTTTTTTTCACTTAAGCTATATAAGTCCTGGCGGCCGTAGTTTCCGACCAATCAACTTGGCTTGAAGGAATCTGATAGAGGGTCAATCAAGGAACATTTCTACAAAATTATTTGAAAATCGGCCTGACACTTTTGGAGAAGAAGATTTTTTAAGATTTCACTATAGCCATAAAAGGTTAAAATAGCCCCGCCCCCCTGGCGGCCATGTTTTTCGAACAATCAACATGGCTTGAAGGAATCTGATAGAGGCTCAATCAAGGAACATTTCTACAAAATTATTTGAAAATAGGTCTGACACTTTCAGAGTAGAAGATTTTTTAAGGTTTCACTATAGCCATATAAGGCAAAATAGCCCCGCCCCCCTGGCGGCCATGTTTTTCGAGGAATCAACATGGCTTGAAGGAATCTGATAGAGGGTCATCCAAGGAGCATTTCTACAAAATTATTGGAAAATCTGCCAACCAGTTTGGGAGAAGAAGATTTTTAAAGTTATCACTATAGCCATATTAGGCAAAATAGCCCTGCCCACTGGCGGCCATTTTTTTGACCAATCAACATGCCTTGAAGGAATCTGATAGTGGGTCACTTAAGGAACATTTCTACAAAATTATTTGAAAATCGGCCTGACACTTTCGGAGAAGATTTTTTAAGTTTTCACTATAGCCATATAAGGCAAAATAGCCCCGCCCCCCTGGTGGTCATGTTTTTTGACCAATCAACATGGCTTGAAGGAATCTGATAGAGGGTCATCCAGGGAACATTTCTACAAAATTATTTGAAAATCGGCCTGACACTTTCAGAGGAGAAGATTTTTTAAGTTTTCACTATAGCCATATAAGGCAAAATAGCCCCGCCCACCCTGGCGGCCATGTTTTTCGACCAATCAACATGGCTTGAAGGAATCTAAAAGTGGGTCACTTAAGGAACATTTCTACAAAATTATTTGAAAATCGGCCCGACACTTTCGGAGAAGAAGATTTTTTAAGTTTTCACTTAACGGACGACGGACCCCGGACATAGGGCGATCACAATAACTCACCTTGAGCACTTTGTGCACAGGTGAGCTAAAAACATTGTGGCAAAAGGAGAAATTGCTTGTTTTGAGCAATTTCTCCTTTTGTCATTATGTTTTCAAATGTTGTCTGCTGCAAAGGCGTCAGAAAGCGACTATATGTGGGAAAGGGTTAAGTGAATATGGATGCATGTTCAAATAATCGCTAGTTGATTGTATTTATAACTACCTACTTTTTTGCTCTCTTCGCCTCTCTCACCGTTTTAGCAGAGGAGGCCTTCAAACATTTCTTCAGCTCTTCTCTGATGTGTTTACCATCAATTTGAATCTAGAAATGAACAATAATTATCGTTTACAGATGGTTAGATTGGGAGTTGTAAACTGGTGTCCCCGCCCCCTAATATTCTCTCTAAAAACTATTTAACCCTTTCCCTCATATAGACGCTTTCTGACGCCTCTGCAGCAGAAGGCTTTATGAAAACATAGTGACAAAAGAAGAAATTGCACAAAACGTACAATTTCTCCATTTGCCACAATGTTTTCCACTTTAAGTCATAGGTTATCCATTCAATTATGGAGATTTTCTATGTTTTGACAAAATATGTTCAAAGTCGTCTGCTGCAGAATTGTCGTATGAGGGAAAGGGTTATAGAGATTATTCTAATTTTTCCCTAGATATATAAGTCATCTGCTGCAGTTTAGGGTTAAACTAAAAAGAATCTTTTTTTTTAAGTACCTTTTTTGAGTACCCACAACACAGGGTCGAAGAAGGGAAATTGCCCATTATCTTTATCTAAATCCCCAATTTTGAAAATGATTGTGCTCAACTATTTCTGATTATATTGCTTTCTTGTTTCTCTATTTGAAAATTTAAATCATTGGACAGTTTGATTGGACTTTGCACCACTGTTTTACAGAAGGCTTCAAGAAGCTTCCTGGGGACTAGATACCAAGGAGTAAATAGGAACTTTTTACCCACAATTATTCCTCCTTTACAATTACCCTTTTCTACATGCAGAACTTTTTTGACTAATGTACAGCAGAACACTTTTTAAATCATTGTGGCAAAAGAAGGAAATGCTCTTAAAGATCCCTTTTATCACAATCTTTTCGACTCCGTTCAATAGCCATACTTGTTTAGAAGAGCTACTCAAAATTTTTGCCCAGGTATTCTGCAGAAGATTTGTCTTATGCGGCGATTGATTGATTGGGTTTAATGCTGCTTTCAACAATTTTTCGGACATTTCACTGTGGCCAGTTCACCTACCAATGTGTTTCCTGGCTTTCTCATACCAGTACTCCACACAACATCTTTCCAAGCAACTTGCAGCTTCTCCACATAGACAGTTAGCCCATTGGTTGAAGACAAATGACGCTTGTCAGTGACTTTTGTCAAACATCGGAAAAAATGTTGGCCGAGCTGGGGCTCAACATCACAAACCTTGGATTGACAGCCCACATCCATACCAACTGAGCTACCAGGGCTTGGCGTCTTATGTGGGGAAGGGTTAAAAGATGCATCATTATCCACTCACATGTTTGAAGACTTTCCTGATTTGATCAGCCACTTGAAGATCCCTCGCATCCATGTACACATCAAATAAGGCTGATATTATATCATGTTGGGCACTGTCTTCAATCAGATAATACAGCTCTAGGCTTATCTGTAACAAAGGTTTAAAGATGAGCTTTATAGCAACTAGAACTGTCACTAAGTATCAATTTCTTACTTACAGACGCATTCTGGTGCATTTAACTTTTTAAAAGATTGAGGCAATTGAAAAAAAAAAAAAAAAAAATGCTCATTTTTTGTGCAATTTCTTCCTTTCTTTGCCACAATATTTTCATAATGTATTCAATAATTATAATACTATTTCTGCATAAGTGGTTTAAAAGTAGTCTGCAGCAAGGTTTAAAGACAAACTTTGTAGCTAGTACAACTGCCACTAAAAGTGACTAAATACCCCAGCAAACTGCACAGAGAGTATAAACAATGTCAAAGTTAAAGGGTACCATGTTTCATAAAATATCTTAAAAACTAAAGAAGTAGTTTGCTCCACAAATTTATTATGTCGTATTGACGAAGAATTAACCAACCATTGCTGTGACTCTAGTATATCCCCAATAGAAGGATTCAGGTCATAATGAGTTGAACTATAGGAGTTGTCAAATTAGAAAACCAAACATGCAAATCCTGTATAAAGAAATGTTGGGCTCACATGAATCATAGCCTGATAGTGATTTTTCACTGATGTAAGCATATTAGACATTACATGAAAATTGTGGCACATTTATATAGGATCTCAGTTTTGTTTACTCTCTCATTTAAATACAGTGCATTTTACTTTAAAGTTGTAATGATGTAGTTATTTATAACAAACCAGTGTGAATTGTGTTGAAAAGTATGATATCCATGTTTAAACTTATTTAACCCTTTCCCTCATATAGACGCTTTTTGACGCCTCAGCAGCAGATGGCATTTTGAAAACATAGTGACAAAAGAAGAAATTACTCAGATCGAGCAATTTCTCCTTTGGCCACAATGTTTTCCACTTTTAGTCATAGGTTATCCATTTAATTATAGAGATTTTCTATTTTTTGACAAAATATGTTCTAAGTCGTCTGCATGCGGAAATTTCGTATGAGGGAAAGGGTTAACCCCTTCCCACATAGAACACATCTGATGCAGACGACATAGAAACATCAAGATTAAAATATAGAATAAATGAAAGAATAATTAGTGAATAGAGCTGAAAGCAGTGTGGCAATGTCATCTGCAGTAGATGCGTCAAAAGGTGTCTCTATGTGGGAAACGGTTAAACAAGATTTACCTGAGAAATAGCAGTTAACTGTGGACTCTTTACTTTGTCTGTACATTTAGACACCTTTAGAGATCTCAAAAACAAGTTGAGCCCCGGTTTATTGGCTGTTAGACACCCTACAGAATCCACTGTAAATCTCTCAATCAGCAAGTTTAGACACTGAGTTGGTCTGCTGGAGATCAAACTCTGATCTGGGTCCATGTTCAGTAACCGTTCCATCAGAGGTAAAAGGTAGGTCAAAGTGGCCTGTTTAAAAAGAGAAAAAATAACAATAACAATTAGACACCTCTGCAGCAGACAACTTTTGAAAACACTGTGACAAAAGGAGAAATTGCTCATGATGACAATATACATTAATTAAATTTAATATTGATTACAATGATTTTGCCTGGCTATTTTATTCCACTGCTGCAATTCATTTTTTATTAGTAAGGGTTAAAACCATCAAACGGGAAGTAACATAGTGGATTTAGTTTTATTGTGATTTTACAAAAATATCCCCCAAAATTATTTCATTTATATCGTGACAAGACAACCAATATTCATCGTCCATCAATAAACAAATCAGTAGTATGTTATGAATATACTTAGATAATCATCTTATTTCTTCACAAGCATTTGGATTAAAGAGTTGTAAGTTTGTCATACCGTGCACAGATTAAATCACTCACCTGACTCAATAGAATTTTTAGAAGAAGACATCAATGTGCTTTCTCCATACATATACGGTAAACGAGCCTGAGGAGTATGTTAAACACCTTTGCTGGAGATAACTTTTTCCACAATGTTTTCAATTATTATCAATAATCACACAAGAAAATCCTTATTTTCACCTAGCTGTTTCTCAAAGTAGTCTATTCTGTTTTATCGTATGAGGGAAAGTGTTAATACGTACCTCATATAGATGATTTCTGAAGCCTCTGCAGCAGATAACATTTGTAAACATTGTGGCAAAAGAAGAAATTGCTCAAAACGAGCAATTGCTCCTCTTGCCACAATGTTTTCAACTTTTTTTCCCATAAATATACCCTCATTTATAGGGATTTTCTTTATTTTTGTCCACATGTTTCCAAAAGTCGACTGCTGCAGATTTATTGTATGTGGGAAAGTGTTAATACATACCTCAGTATTTAGCAGTGAGAATATATCCAGTAGTTGATGCTGTACAAAGCATGGTGTATTCCTGTCAACAATCAAAGACATTAAAGTTTGCAGACTTTTAGTCTTCATCTGATCTTTCTCATCCTTCTTATCTTCGTTTTTGTCTTTTGATGCTGATCGTCTTCTTTTGCGTTTATCTACCTCTTCCTTGGGATCGGGATTTGTTGATTTGAAAAAAGACTGTACCACCTGGTAATGGCACAAAAATGAGACATAATTAGATAAATGAAACAAAGGAGTAATTTATAGTAGTAATTGATAAACATTAAGGTAATATTAATAGCCGAGGTAAAAGTTATATTCAAACATTTATTGTTATTATTAGTAGTATCATAATTGTTAAAATATAGAATATCTTACCGGTAACTGCATTAGGCATAAATTAAATAACTATAGGCACAGCCCCCTGATGGCCATTTTTTCCCCGACAAATCAACCTGGCTTAAAGAAATCTGAAAGAGGGTCACACAAGGAAAATTTCTACAAAATTATTCTTAAAATCTTACGCACACTTTCGGAGGAGAAGATTTTCAAAGTTTCCATTTTAGAAATATAAGGCAAAATAGCCCCGCACCCTTGAGGCCATGTTTTTCTACCAATCAACATGGCTTGAAGGAATCTTATAGAAGGTCACACAAGGAACATTTCTATAAACTAGTTTGAAAATCGGCCATATACATTCAGAGAAGAAGATTTTTAAAGTTTACACTATAGTCTTATGAAACAAAACAGCCAACCCTCTTCAGCCAGATTCATTCGTGGGAGAAGATTTTTAAAGTTACCACTTAAGCTATATAAGGTAAAATAGCCCGCCCCCTGGCAACCATTTTTTTCGACCACTCAAAATGGCTTGAAGGAATATTAAAGAAGATCACACAAGGAACATTTCTATTATTATTTTGGAAATCTGTCAGATACATCCAGAGAAGATCAGCCCCATATTTGTTCAACCAATCAGCATGGCTTGAAGGAATCTGATAGACGGTCACCAAAGGATCACATCTACAAAACTATTTGAAAATTGGCCAACCTGTTTGGGAGGAGAAATTTGTTAAAAGTTTTTTACTTTCAGTTGAAATGGAAACCATAATTATACATGGATCCAAACAATTTGAAGCAGTTTTGTTGAAGAGATTGAAAGGATGCGGGCTGTCAAGTTTCATCCAGAGAAGAAAATGTTGATGCACTCATGGATGACGAACAATTCACCATGACATATTAAAGCTTGACTGGCTTTCAGCCAGGAGCTAAAAATTGCTAATTAACAAGTCTTTTGCTGCAGATGTGCCAAAATGCATCTGCCTTTTGTAAAATGTTAACCTACCTGACTCATATATACATGATCAGAGCTTATCTCCCCTTCACAATGTACAATCTTTTTCAAAAAGAGGGTGAAGCAAAGATCTGTCTCCTTGCAGGTGTCGTAAAAATACTTGATGTAAGATTGTCCACATTTCCTTATTTCTGAGTCAGGACTGGCTAGTACAAACATCAGATTGACCAACACTAAATAATAGAAAACCAAATATATGTTTCACATGCATAAATATTCACAAACAACATTATCAAATAGGACAATGCTCAACTGAAGTTTAACCCTTTCCCGCATACAACAAATCTGCAACAGACGACTTTGAAAGTATTTAGGCAAACACTCGGAAAAACTCTATAAATGAAGGTATAATTATTGAAAAGAGTTGAAATTATTGTGGCAAAAGGAGAAATTGCTCCCCAGCAGCCATGCTTTACAATGGATTGGAAAATTAAAAACTTTGTGCCAAATTATTTTCAAATTGAGCCAGTACTGTTGTACAAGAAGATTCACTATATAAACATGCAAAGAAAACAAGCCCCGCACCCCTTGCTACCATATTTTTCAATGGACCACAATAATATAAACAATCTTTGCAAAGGTCACCAAAGGTACATTTTTGCTGAATTATTTTCAAATTGGGTTGCTTGTATGAAAATGTGAATAGACAGACAAATACAACGGACGCTATGTGGTCACAAAAGCACACCCTGCACTTCCGTGCTCAGGTCAGCTAAAAAGCAAATTAATTCGGAAACCATTGAAAATGGATAGCTTATTCCATAACATTTTGCTTTCCCACAATGTATTAACAAGAATGTAGCAATGCCACAAAGTACGTTTATTCCGAAAAAATGGAATATTTTACTCGTAAGCCAGAAGCTTTTAAGATTTAATGTTAATTAACCCTCATATGACAGTTCTACAGCAGACGACTTTGAACATATTTTGTCAAAAATAGAAAATCTCTATAATTGAATAGATAACCTATGACTATAAGTGGAAAACATTGTGGCAAAAGGAGAAATTGCTCGTTTTGAGCAATTTCTTCTTTTGTCATTATTTTTTCAAAAAGCTGTCTGCTTCAGAGGCATCAGAAAGCGTCTATACGAGGGAAAGGGTTAACACTTTCTATAAGTCTGTTCTCCCTTTCCAACATATCTGCAGCAGACGACTTTGAAAATATCTAGGAAGATTTTAAAAACAGCTCTATAAATGAAAGTATCATTGTTGAACAAGTTGAAAACATTCTGACAAAATGAGAAATTGCTCGTTTTTGTCACAATGTTTTCAAAAGTTGCCTGATGCAGTGGCATCAGAAAGCTTCTGTATGTGGGAAAGGGTTAAAAGGGGACAATGTACAAGTTAGTTCTAGAGAAGAATGTAGGTCCAGATTAGCCTGTCTATAACCACAGTCTGATCAAGATCTACACTACTCACATATTACCTGCACAAACCTGTCAGCGTGTGTAGATTCTGAGAGCAGATGTACAGGCTGAATTGAACTGAACCTACAATGTTTAGACATACCAACTTGCAAAATTATCCAAAATTGGGCTCTTTTATAACAAAGATGTTTTTCATACCATTTGGGTTTTTTATCAACACATCTTTCAAGTTTGTCAGTTGTTTAACATAAGGTAATCCCAGATGAAGTGACTTGGCTTGTAAATGGACTGTCAAATGAAGGTCTCCAGCATGATCATTTGAATGCCGAGTCCATAGTAGTCCTAGAAATCTAAGGTAGTCCTCAGGCTGTTTAAAGCAAGTCTGAAAAAACAATTGCTTGTCTGATTTTCTGTCACATTCAATCCAACTTAACTAATGCCTTTTTTCAACATTCCATAAATCCGCAGCAGATGTCTATGAAAACATCTTGAAAGAAATTTGGAAAATCTCTATTTATAAGCACAAATAAGTTCCAAAGAACACACAGTACAAAACAAGAGCACCATATGCGAGTGCTGGACGCTCCTCAGATTTTTTATCCTTTTACACTTTTTTATTCTATATAAAAATATTCAAATTCTTAATGAATATTTCAGTATCATAAAAAACCTAATATAACTGCTATTTTACAAGTAACAGCAAGTGCGGAAATAAATCCATAATAAGGAAGATATTCATGTCGGAATGATGGTTGTCACAATCTGGCAAGGTCATAATCTCAGACTTGTGTATGGAAAGCCAAATGAGATAAGCTGACCAATGCTTGTTGACCTATCACTATATATACACATGTATATAGAAACAAGAGGGCCATGATGGCCCTGGATCGCTCACCTTAATTATACAATGTACTGCAATGCAAAACACATCAAGACAATTATTCTGAATGCAACCTCCACAGTGTTAACAATACTTTCCTTCATTTGGCCTAGTGATCTATATTTTTTACCTGATATGACCCATATTCCAACATGGACTAGATATCATCAAGACAACATTCTGACTAAGTTTCAACTTGCTCAAAGTAAAAATGCAGCCTCCGGAGTTTGAACAATATTTTCCTTTATTGACCTAGTTTCTGATCCAATATGACCCATATTTGAACTTGACCTAGATATAATTCAGACAAACATTCTGACCAAATTTCAAGCTGCTGAAGCAAACAATGCGGCATCCAAAGTGTTCACAAGATTTTCCTTCAATTTGATCTAGTGACCTAGTTTTTGATCCAGCATGACCCATATTCAAACTTGGCCTACATATCATCAAGAAAAACATTCTGATAAAGTTTTATCATGCTGAAATTAAAAATGCAGTATCCAGAGTGTTAACATGATTACCCTTCAATTTGGTCTAGTGACCTAGTTTTTAACCCGGCATGACCCATATCCGAACTTGGCCTAGATATCATTTATACAAACATTCTGACCAAATTTCAAATTGCTGAAGCAAAAAATGCAGCTTTTACAGAGTTAACAAGATTTTCCCTCAATTTGGCCTAGTGACCTAGTTTCTGATCCAATATGACCCATATTTGAACTTGAACTAGATATCTTTAAGACAAACATTCTGACAAAATTTCAAGCTGCTGAAGCAAAAAATGCGGCATCCAAAGTGTAAAAAAGATTTTCTTTCAATTTGACCTAGTGACCTAGTTTTTGACCCGGCATAACCCATATTCGAACTTGACCTAGATATTTTTAAGACAAACATTTTGACAAAATTTCAAACTGCTGAAGCAAAAATTGCGGCCTCTGGAGTGTTAACAAGATTTTCCTTCAATTTGACCTAGTGACCTACTTTTTGACCCAACGTGACCCATGTTCGAACTTGACCTACATATCATCAAGACAAACATTCTGATAAAGTTTCAATATGCTCAAGTTGAAAATGTGGCCTCCAGAGTGTTAACAAGATTTTCCTTCAATTCGACCTAGTGACCTAGTTTTTGACCTCATATCGCCCAGTTTCGAACTTGTCCAAGATTTTATGGAGATGAACGTTCTGATAAACTTTCATGAAGATTGGATGCAAAATGTAGCCCGTAGAGTGTTAACAAGCTGAAATGTTGACGACGCACGACGGACGGACGCCGGACAAAATGTGATCACAATAGCTCACCTTGCACTTCGTGCATAGGTGAGCTAAAAATGGCTAGTTCAATATTGTAAGTTTCTGCACAATAGGCTGACATATTTGTGTACAAACTATAGTCTTTAAAATAAATCTCTTCCTTCATTCTAATGTACATTAATTTTGATAGTTAACAATTATTCCAAAGTGATAGCTTTGATTATTTGCATGTATTTGCATGTAAGTGAGCTGAACGCAAAACTTGACCGACGCTGAGAATCAAGTGACAACAATACGAGGGCTTGGCGTGAAACGGTTGTAACTAAAATTGGTATTTTTTTACCAAGGTTAATCACCTCGCCATAAAGTCTTTATAAGCATTACATGTTTTTCTTGGTAAACAATGGAAATTTACCTAAATTTGCATTGTTTACAAAGGGGTAAAAATTGCCCCTAAACCAGGGATTTCAAAATAGGTTTTTAGTTACAACCGTTTCACGCCAAGCCCTCGAATTATAGCTTTTCTTTGTTTTTTCAAAAAATCAGACGAGCTAAAAAAAAGACAAAGGTGGATAGCTTAAATATATGCATGCTAGAATTATGATTAAGGTACACTGCGTATCACAAGTTATCTACATACCAAGTTTAAAAGTCATACATTCCGCAAGATGACAAACTGTCACAAAATACGCCCATCAGGGAGGCATAACTCAGGAATAACTTAAGTGATTCACACCAATATCTGATGAAGATATTCTCAAGTAAGAGAGCAGACAAACGTTGTGAATGATGCAGGTTTCCCCTTAATATGCCATAACACCGCCAATGCGCCACAGGTATTCCCATTATGCCCACAAACATGTTGTTCAACAAGTTTCAAGAAGATCGTAAAAAAGAGGCTAATTTGGGCGAATTTGGATACTTCAAGAGCCATAACTCAAAAGTACCTGACACGATTTTGCTGGCTATATAACTTGGCCGAGACATTATTTTCACAAACTTGTTCAGCAAGTTTTGTTAAGAGGAGATGAAAACTGTTCAATTTAGAGAGTGGATAAGCCTTATTTCGGCAATTTTGGAGAATTCAAGGGCAATTATCCAAAAGTGCCTAGCACAATTTGGCTGATTATTGATCTTAGCTGAGACATAATGCCCAAACACATGTTCAACAAGTTTCGAGAAGATCAGATGTAAACTGCTGTTTGACATGAAGAGTGGACACGTCTTATTCCATTAATTTGGTATAATTCAAGGGCCATAACCAAAGGATGCCTCTCACGATTTGGCTGGTTCTGGAACTTGGCCAAGATATTATGTCCACACACGTTCAACAAGTTTCGTGAAGATCGGATGAAACTCTTTGACTTGGAGAGCAGACAATATTCGGACGTCGACCTCCTACGGTGTTCCCATAATACGTCCCTACAGGCGTATAACAAAACTTTAAAATTATACATCTTCACATCATAAGCTATCTACATGCCAATTCTGAGCTCGATACAGTGGAAAATTAGTTGGAAAATGGGCAAACAATTAAAATTGAAAAATGGAGCTTACTCAAAACAAGAGGGCCATGATGGCCCTGGATCGCTGATTTTTTTTCCCTTCACTTTAGCCATATAAGCCCCGCCCCCTGGCGGCCATAGTTTTTGACCAATCAATAAGGCTTGAAGAAATCTGATAAGAGGGTCACCCTAGCAATATTTCTACAACAAGAGGGCCATGATGGCCCTGGAATCGCTCACCTAATATTTTTTTTTCACTTTAGCTATATAAGCCCCGCCCCCTGGCAGCCATAGTTTCCGACCAATCAACATGGATTGAAGGAATCTGATAGAGGGTCACCCTAGGAACGTTTTTACAAAATTATTTGAAAATCAGCCACACACTTTCGGAGGAGAAGATGTTTTAAGTTTTCACTTTGGCCATATAAGGCAAAATAGCCCCGCCCCCTGGCAGCCAAGTTTTTCGACCAATCAACATGGCTTGCAGGAATCTGATAGAGGGTCACCCAAGGAACATTTCTACAAAATTATTTAAAAATCGGCCCGACACTTATGGAGGAGAAGATTTTTTAAGTGTTCACTATAGCCATAAAAGGCAAAATAGCCCCGCCCCCTGGCGGCCATGTTTTTTGACCAATCAACATGGCTTGAAGGAATCTGATAGAGGGTCACCCAAGGAACATTTCTAAAAAATTATTTGAAAATCGGCCTGACACTTTTGGAGGAGAAGATTTTTTAAGTTTGCACTATAGCCATATAAGGCAAAATAGCCCCGCCCTGGCGGCCATGTTTTTCGACCAATCAACATGGCTTGAAGGAATCTGATAGAGGGTCACCCAGGGAACATTTCTACAAAATTATTTGAAAATCGGCCTGACACTTTCGGAGGAGAAGATTTTTTAAGTTTTCACTATAGCCATATAAGGCAAAAAAGCCCCGCCCCCCCTGGCGGCCATGTTTTTCAACCAATCAACATGGCTTGAAGGAATCTGATAGAGGGTCATCTAAGGAACATTTCTACAAAATTATTTGAAAATCTGCCAACCAGTTTGGGAGAAGAAGAATTTTGAAGTTTTTTCAGTTTCGTTGCCATGGAAACCAGAATTTTGCATGGATCCCAAAAATTTGAAGGAATTCTGGTGAGGTCATTGAGAGGATGCTTTCTGTGAAGTTTCATCCAAATTGACCCACTGGTTACTGAGGAGAAGAAGTTGACGCACGACGCACGACGCACGACGGACGCCGGACAAAAGGCGATCACAATAACTCACCTTGAGCAAAGCTCAGGTGAGCTAAAAACATTTGAAAATCGGCCAAACACTATCGGAGAAGAAGATTTTTTAAGTTTTCACTAAAGCCATAGAAGGCAAAATAGCCCCGTCCTGTGCCGACCATGTTTTTCGACTAATCAACATGGTTTTAAGGAATCTGATAGAGGGTCACCTAAGGAACATTTCTACAAAATTATTTGAAAATCGGCCAGACACTTTCAGGAGAAGATTTTTTAAGTTTTCACTATAGCCATATAAGGCAAAATAGCCCCGCCCCCTGGCGGCCATGTTTTTCGACCAATCAATATGGCTTGAAGGAATCTGATAGAGGGTCATCCAAGGAACATTTCTACAAAATTATTTGAAAATCTGCCAACAAGTTTTGGAGAAGAAGATTTTTAAAGTTTTTTACATTTCGTTGCCATGGAAACCAGAATTCTGCATGGATCCCAAAAATTTGAAGGAATTCTGGTGAGGTCAATGTGAGGATGCTTCCTGTGAATTTTCATCCCAATTGACCCACTGGTTACTGAGAAGAAAAAGTTGACGGACGACGGACAAAAGGCCATCACAATAACTCACCTTGAGCACTTCGTGCACAGGTGAGCTAGAAAGCCATGCTGAGTTATGTTCCTTGTACTGTTCCATTCACCTGATCACTACGTATCCTTGTGTTGCAAGTTTAAAGTTAAAATAGTACTTACACCAGCCCACAACTTAAAAACCTTAATACAAGTAAAGACATTACCTTTTCCAGCTGTTTTAACAGATGCCTGTAAATGTCTTTAATCACAGTGTCAGTCCAACCTGCAAGAGCCCCAGTGGTTAACATGTCATACAGTTGGACAGACAAGAGCAGAAATCTATCGCCATCATTCTCCTGACTAGTGTACTGCCAGAACGCATTGCCTGTAGAAAAAAAAAGGTAGTTAGCTCTTAAATGGATTAACTTAAGTTTCACTTACATTTATGATTCTTTCTTACCATCATGGGTAAATGGTCTGTTGGGATTCCCTGTTAGACAAGGCACACAGTCATGAGTAAATGTACTGTTGGAATGCCCTGTAAGGCAAGGCACACACTCATGAGTAAGTACTACTGGGATGCGCCATTAAGCATGGCACACACTCATGATTAAGTGTATTGTTGTGATGCCCCATTAGGCGAGGCACACACTCATGAGTAAGAGAAGTGTTAGGATGCCCATTTAGGCAAGGCACTCAATCATGAGTAAGTGTACTGTAAGGATGCCCTGATAAGGAAGGCACACAATCATGAGTAAGTGTACTATTGGGAAGCCCCGTTAGGCAAGGCACACAATCATGAGTAAGTGTACTATTGGGATGTCCTGTTAGGCAAGGCACACACTCATGAGTAAGTGTACTATTGGGATGCCCTGCTAGGCAAGGCACACAATCATGAGTAAGTGTAGTGTTGGGATGCCCTGTTAAGCAAGGCACACAATCATGAGTAAGTGTAGTTTTGGGATGCCCTGTTAGGCAAGGCACACAATCATGAGTAAGTGTAGTTTTGGGATGCCCTGTTAGGCAAGGCACACACTCATAAGTAAATGTACTATTGGGATGCCCGTTAGGCAAGGCACACAATCATGAGTAAGTGTACTATTGGGATGTCCTGTTAGGCAAGGCACACAATCATGAGTAAGTGTAGTGTTGGGATGCCCTGTTAGGCAAGGCACACACTTGTAAGTAAGTGTAGTGTTGGGATGCCATGTAAGGCAAGGCACACAATCATGATTAAGTGTACTATTGGGATGCCCTGCTAGGCAAGGCACACAATCATGAGTAAGTGTAGTGTTGGGATGCCCTGTTAAGCAAGGCACACAATCATGAGTAAGTGTAGTTTTGGGATGCCCTGTTAGGCAAGGCACACAATCATGAGTAAGTGTAGTTTTGGGATGCCCTGTTAGGCAAGGCACACACTCATGAGTAAGTGTACCATTGGGATGCCCTGTTAGGCAAGGCACACACTCATAAGTAAGTGTACCATTGGGATGCCCTGTTAGGCAAGGCACACAAGCACGAGTTAGTAAAGGGTTGGTATGCCCTGTTAAGCAAGGCACACACACATGAGTAAATGCACTGTCGGGATGCCCTGTTTAGCAAGGCATACAATCATGAGTTATTAAAGTGTTGGAATGCCCCTTTAGGCAAGGCACACAATCATAAGTAAATGTACTGTTGGGATTCCCCGTTAGGCAAGGCACACAATCATGAGTTAGTGGCTGGGGTGCCCTGTTAAGCAAGGCACACAATCCTGAATAAGTTTATTTTTGGGATGCCCTGTTAGGCAAGGCACACAATAATGAGTAAGTGAAGTGTTGGGATGCACCTTAAGGCAAGGCACACAATCATGAGTCAATGTAGTCACCATTATTTAACCGAGATATTGGTTTTAACAAATCAAATATTTTATTTATAATCGTAATTTTGTATACATATTAATACAAAACCTATCATAAATGAAAAGGATTGAGCAGAAAGTATTAAGCTAGGTTAAGGTTGTCTCTCTCTCTAATTGCAAGAAGATGCATCATTAAAAGAATTTGAAAAGTCAGGAATAACCAACATTTTTCCTGGCCCACTGCAATATGCACAATTACAGATGAATAAGAATAAGGAAAACACTCACCTTCAGACAGAGTTTCAGGAACAGTTAAGGATTCCACAACCCTAAACAAAGGTTTCAGGAAAACATCTATTGGAAGCTGATTGTGTGTAAGGTTATTCAAATTTCTTTCAATAATCAAAGTCCAGTCTGACTTGAGGCTGTCTAAGGTTGTCTTATTATCTTTTTTATTCCACTTAACATTTTTCTGAGGAAAAAAAAAAATAAAACATGAAAAAGATGTCACATAAAGGTATCATATAACATAAAAGGGGTTTAACCCTTTCCCTCATATAGACGCTTTCCGACGCCTCTGCAGCAGAAGGCTTTTTGAAAACATAGTGACAAAAGAAGAAATTGCACAAAACATGCAATTTCTCCTTTTGACAATGTTTTCCACTTTTAGTCATAGGTTATCCATTCAATTATAGAGATTTTCTACTTTTTGACAAAATATGTTCAAAGTCGTCTGCTGCAGAATTGTCGTATGAGGGAAATGGTTTACAGCTGGATTCATTTGCTGATGAATGATGTTATCAGTATGTTATTTCAAGGAAGACCGTAGACAGGCTGGAAGCTGAATAGTCACAGATAAAATGAGCAAAAGCATGGGAAAAAGTAAAAGCAGGCATTTATGAACAGTGTAGGCCCAGATCAGCCTATTCATGTGCTCAGTCTTAATCAGAATTTACACAAGTGGACTGAAGATTCTAACAAGCTTGCATAAGTAGTATGTGAACAGTGTAGATCTTGATTAGACTGGATGCACAGGCTGATCTGGATCTACTGTTCTTTAAAAGCTAACTTGTACCTTTTCTTATATGCTTTTACTGAATATAAGGGGAAAGTATATGCTACATTATTTGCAGTGGTAACACTTTTCTTAACTGCAATTTATCTTGCATGTGTATTCCACTTGATAATCTTTTTTATGCCATCGCCCACCAGATTAATTTGTTACGGCCAAAACACTCTCAAGTCAAGATAACTTTAAACCTCTCCCACATACAGATGCATTTGGCCTATCTGCAGCAGACACAATTTAAAATCACTGTGGCAAAAGAAGAAAAGGTTAACCCCCTTTCCAACATATGAACACTTTCAGATGGCTCTACAGTAGAAGATTTTGAAATAATTGTGACAAAAGGAGAAATTGCTCAAAATCAAGCAATTTCTTCATTTGCCACAATGTTTTCAACCTTTTTCAAGCATTATACCTACATTTATACAGAGATTTTCTGTGTTTTTGCCTAGTTGAGTTTGAAGTCGTCTGTTGCATATTTTTTGTATGGGGGAAAAGGTTAATAATTACCCAATTTCTCTGTTGCTAAAATTATCAAAATTATATTTAAAGTGGCATTTCTATCCAGAGGGAAGAAATTCATGTAACAAAAGTTCAAATCGATTTTCCTAAAAATAAGAAGCTGAATTGGTTTGGGATTAACCACAAACGTGTTGCACAAGAGCACACAATCACGAATTATACTTTTCTCCAAGATTTCAGGATTTTAAAAACAGACCCATTCATGTACATCATGACGCTTAGAATCGTAAACACAACTATATTAGACGTATGTAAAGGTCATATACAAATCGTGGCGAGATAAAATGTACATAACTGTTATAAAAACACACTCAGTTCAATGAGGCAAATACAATGTATACTCAATAAGCATGTTTATCGGGGGACATTCAAAACCCATATGGTCACTTTTTGTCATAGTAGTCAAAACCCATATGGTAAAAAAAACCATGGTAGTCAAAACCCATACGATAGAAAATGCAGGTTAGTCAAAACCCATACGATAGAATAAAACAAGGTAGTCAAAACCCATATGGTTGAAAATGCAGAGTAGTAATAATTCAGTTACAGATGATAATTACTTTAAGTATTTAGTATATGGTTGCCATTTATCTTAGATGTAAGTTACTTGTATAAAGAAAAGACTAAACAATTAAAATTTATAATTTTATTTTATCTTTGAATACACCTAAATACATAATTTTCACAAATATATACACTTCAGAAGTTCCTTGTGACTTCTTTCCTTTCCAAAGGGATGAGAGTTCCTCTCTTTACACGCTTCTGTGGGGCCTGTCCAATATCACATCTCAAAATGTCTGCCTCTATCATGGCTGAGTCTTTAACAATAGAATTAATAACTGTTCAAAGCGAAGGGTTCTTGTGTCCAACAAGATGTTTAAAGGCGTTATTCCATGATTCACAATGATTGTTAGTTCGGTCTTGGTTGGCGATAGTAACATTGTGAAAGTTACAAACAAACTGCAGTAATAGTTAATGTAGGTCTTCAATTGTTGAAAGCAGTTAACAATAGACAATATGTTAACAAAGGACATCTTAACCCTTTCCCTCATACGACAATTCTGCAGACGACTTTGAACGTATTTTGTCAAAACATAGAAAATCTCCATAATTGAATGGATAACCTATGACATACAACCTATTGTTATCATTTATAGAAAATATCACTTTAAAGTAATTATCACCTTAATTCAATTATGTGATGTGATATTGGACAGGCCCCACAGAAGCGTGTAAAGAGAGGAACTCTCATCCATCAGAAAAGACTTCAGTCTCTTTGTTCAGATTATGTAAATGGGAGGACGTCCATTTAAGTGGGCTATGCTAATTGATTATATTTTGCTTTTCTCTTTTTTAATTAATATTTATAAATTGTGTTATGTTTAAATAACAAGAGGGCCAAAATGGCCCTAAATCGATCACCTAATTGATAGTAAATTAGTAGCAAATATTTAACTGCAAATATCTGGGAAAATTTGATAAAGGAGTGCAAATGAAACTGCAAGGAGTGGACACTTCTCAAGAAACAGCTTATTAGTAAAGGCCATTTATATCTTGAAATCTAACAAGAACTTTAATAAGAATGGAATTATAAAGTTTTTGTCATTTTGCACCTTTCCTGATGCCGCCTTGCTGCCCTGTTTTTCAACAAAATCAATATGGCTTCAACAGTTTATTTAGAGTGTCACTTAAGGAACATTACTACCAAATTATCTTGCAATCGCACAAGCAGATTATGGAGGAAAAGGATTTTAAAATTTGGGTATTTTTCTCACTTTCTGATGCCGCAGCAACCAAAGTTCTCAAAGGAAATTAAATCTTTGAACAATTTTGAAAGAGGACCACCAAAGGAACATTCCTGTGATGTTTTGTGGAAATTGTGATGACGCCTGGTTGATATGATCGTGTAACCAATCAAAACGGCTTAAACAAATTAAATAGAGGATCATTACAGTAAGATTCGTATTATATTTTCTTAAAATCAGACAAACACTTTCATAAAAATGGAATTTTCAAATTTTGTAATTTTGCCCCTTTTTTGATGCCGCCTGACTGCCATGTTTTTCGACCAATCAGTATGGCTTGAACAATTTTTATAGAGGGTCACCCAAGGAACATTTCTATCAAATTATATTTGAATCTGACGGGCAGATTCGGAGGAGAAGATTTTTAAAGTTTGGACATTTTGTCCCCTTTCTGATGCCGCAGCAACCAAAGTTCTCAATGGAATTTTATTCTTTGAACAAATTTGAAAAAGGACCACCAAAGGAACATTCCTGTGATGTTTTGTGGAAATTGGTCTATTGGAATGGTAGGAGTTGGTTGTCATTTTTAGCTAAAAGTTCAATTTACCCCTTTTGTGATGACGCCTGGTTGCTATGATTGTGTAACCCATCAAAAAGGCTTAAACAAATTAAATAGAGGATCATTAAAGTAAGATTCGTATTATACTTTCTTAAAATCAGACAAGCACTTTCATAAAAATGGAATTTCCAAATTTTGTCATTTTGCCCCTTTTCTGATGCCGCCTGACTGCCATGTTTTTCGACCAATCAGTATGGCTTGAACAATTTTTATAGAGGGTCACCTAAGGAACATTTCTACCAAATTATATTTGAATCTGACAGGCAGATTCGGAGGAGAAGATTTTTAAAGTTCGGACATTTTGCCCCCTTTCTGATGCCGCAGCAACCAAAGTTCTCAATGGAATTTAAATCTTTGAACAACTTTGAAAGAGGCCAACCAGAGGAACAGTCCTGTGATGTTTCACAGAAATTGTCCTTGGAGTTTGGGAGGATATGATGTTTAAAGCTAAAAGTTAACGCCGGACGGACGGACGGACGGACGACGGACGACGGACAAAAAGTAATCAGAATAGCTCACCTTGAGCCTTCGGCTCTAGGTGATCTAAAAAGACTTAGTATTTGGCATCCATATACTAATTACTTAAAGTAACTATCATCTGTGAATGAATTATTACTACTCTGCATTTTCAACCATATGGGTTTTGACTACCCTGTTTTTTTCTATTGTATGGGTTTTGACTACCCTGCATTTTCTATCGTATGGGTTTTGACTACCCTGTTTTTTTTTACCATATGGTTTTGACTACTATGACAAAAAGGAACCATATGGGTTTTGACATATACTCATGTTTATCTAGTGCTTTTAAAAGTAATATAAATGCTGTTTATGGAAAAAAGATGATTTGGTATGTCACAGAAAACTAGCATTATTTTATTTCCACAGTTTCTGTGACATACCTGAAATCATCTTATGTTTATTGATTGGTGTTAAAAGCCGCTTTCAACATTTTTTATGTTATATCACGGAGTTTCCTGGGTAAGTTACCAGTCCTACTGGTCCATTTATCCAGACATCAGCCAGTCTATTCGTAATGTTAACCCTGCAACCTTCAGCGCCACAGAAGGCAGCCATTACTACAATTTGTAATGTGGTATGACCTGGCCAGGGATCAAACCTGTGACCTCCCGTACCCGAAGTGGACGCTCTTCCACAACACCATCGAGGCGGTCAAGTACAATTGTGTCTAGTGCTACACTAATTATAGTGTTTATTAGATGATTTCCGGTATGTCACAAGAAAAAAACATTTCCTTATTGCATAATAATGAAGATCCTGATCAGTATGTACTTATGCAGTATGATCAGGGTCTTCACTATTCGGAAATAAGAGAATGTTAGTTTTCTGTGACATACCTGAAATCATCTATATCCCATAAACAGCATAATTGTATAATGCTTTAACACTAGATAAACACGCTTATTGTGTATATGTGCTTCAATGAACAGAGTTATTTTTATAACTGTTTTCTTGTATACATTTATCCCCCCCCCCCCAATGTTTGTATTGGACCCCAACCTTTAAAGAGGTATAATTTAGTTGTGATTCGGTCCAGTTTTTTCTTGCAATTCCTTAATCGGTACCTACCGAGCAGGGGAAAAACTATTTTATTTAAATAATTAAAATATGAAAGCTTTCTCATACTACAGTCTAATTAGAATCAAGCATCACCTCATAAAGGTTTATAAGGGAAAACGATTGTTATTTTACTCATTTTTTTTATGAATTTCTACAGAAATGCAACTTTGAAAATAATACAGCAATTTATAGATATTTTCTATCAGAATTTAGGCCCGTTCTAAATTTGTTGACATAATAATTCAGAAAATGCTTTTGTTTGTGATTACAGAATTATTCACATTACTATATTGTTTCAGGAGTCAAGTATCGAAAATGTCACCTTGACAGTTAGCATGATGTTATGACATGACATTTAACCATTTCCCATTTTTATCTTCAGAGCTGGGGTATGATTCTGAAAGAGTTGGAAATAATATGGGAAATGACAATGTCTAGCTTTGATTCTTTCCCAAAAGTGTTTTCCAATAGTATCTGCTACCAACGTTAGTCATTATGAAACAGGCAAGAGTGCAAGAATTCCATTATTACACTTCAAAGCCTTGATGACAAACACATCAAGAAGTACAGAAGATTTTTTTAAAGTTTTGACTATATACATATATAAGGCAAAAATGCCCTGTCCCCTGGCCGCTATGTTTTTTGACCAATCAACATAGTTTGAAGGAATCTGATAGAGGGTCACCCAAGGAACATTTCTACACAAATAATTTGAAAATCGACCAACCAGTTTGGGAGAAGAAGAATTTTAAAGTTTATTTCGTTTTGTTGCCATGGAAACCAGAATTCTGCATAGATCCCAACATTTTGAAGAAATTCTGGTGAGGTCATTGAGAGGATGCTTTCTGTGAAGATTCATCCCAAATGACCCACTGGTTACAGAGGAGAAGATGTTGAAAGAAGACGGACAAAGGGCGATCACAATAACTCATCTTGAGCACTTTGTGCTCATGTGAGCTAAAAAATGAACACCTATACCCAGTATATTGGGTGGTGTTATAACTACAGAAAAAGACGTTATCTCAAGAGGTACATACGTTTAAATTGTCCATCAAATCTAGGAGAATCATCAGAACATCTAACATAGCATTACCCTCTGTTATCATGTCAACTAGATGGTCCAAGGCAACCAACATCAAACATGATAACTTCTTATCTTCCATGTTCAATGCCTGACGACACCAATCCTTTATCTACAAAGAAAGAGAAAAGTGAGAAATACACAAAGTTCTTGGCACATAGAACAGTTCAACACATTCAAGGATTTTATTCTGCAGTTTTCTTATCTACATGTTTGATATAAATGCGATTTCTTCTCTACAGTTGTCAAATCCACAGGTTTAATATAAATATGGTTTCTGTCTAATCTACAGATTTGATACAAATAGTGTTTCTTCTCTACAGTTGTCTAATCTACAGATTTGATATAAATGTGGTTTCTTCTCTACAGTTGTCTAATCTACAGATTTGATACAAATAGTGTTTCTTCTCTACAGTTGTCTAATCTACAGATTTGATATAAATGTGGTTTCTTCTCTACAGTTGTCTAATCTATAGATTTGATATAAATGTGGTTTCTTCTCTACAGTTGTCTAATCTATAGATTTGATATAAATGTGGTTTCTTCTCTACAGTTGTCTAATCTACAGGATTGGGATATATATGGTTTCTTCTCTACAGTTGTCTAATCTACAGGATTTGAATAACTATGGTTTCTTCTCTACAGTTGTATAATCTATAGATTTGATATAAATATGGTTTCTTCTCTACAGTTGTCTAATCTACAGGTTTTGAATAACTATGGTTTCTTCTCTACAGTTGTCTAATCTACATGATTTGAATAACTATGGTTTCTTCTCTACAGTTGTCTAATCTACATGATTTGAATAACTATGGTTTCTTCTCTACAGTTGTATAATCTATAGATTTGATATAAATATTGTTTCTTCTCTACAGGTTTTGAATAAATATGATTTCTTCTACAATTGTCTAATCTACAGGTTTGATATAAATATGGTTTCTTCTCTACAGTTGTCTTATCTACAGGTTTGTTATGAATATGGTTTCTTTTCTACAGTTGTCTAATCTACAGGTTTGATATAAATATGGTTTTTTCTCTACAATTGTCTAATCTACAGGTTTGTTATAAATATGGTTTTTTCTCTACAATTGTCTAATCTACAGGTTTGTTATAAATATGGTTTCTTCTCTACAGTTGTCTAATCTACATGTTTGTTATAAATATGGTTTCTTTTCTACAGTTGTCTAATCTACAGGTTTATAAATATGGTTTCTTCTCTACCGTTGTCCAATCTACAGGTTTGTTATGAATATGGTTTCTTCTCTACAGGTTTGTTATACATATGGTTTCCTTCTCTACAGTTAGTTTTCTAATCTACAGATTTGATACAAATAGGGTTTCTTCTCTACAGCTGTCTAATCTACAGATTTGTTATAAATATGGTTTCTTCTACAGATGTCTAATCTACAGGTTTGTTATCAGTATGGTTACTTCTCTACAGTCGTCTAATCTACAGGTTTGATATAGATATGGTTTCCTCTCTACAGTTTTCTAATCTACAGGTTTGGAATAAATATGGTTCCTACTACAGTTGTCTAATCTACAGGTCTGATATAAATATGGTTTCTTCTACAGTTGTCTAATCTACAGGTTTGTTTTAAATATGGTTTACTCTCTACAGTTTTCTAATCTACATGTTTGGAATAAATATGGTTCCTACTACAGTTGTCTAATCTACAGGTCTGATATAAATATGGTTTCTTCTACAGTTGTCTAATCTACAGGTTTGTTTTAAATATGGTTTCTTCTCTACAGTTTTCTAATCTACAGGTTTAATATAAATATGATTTCTTCTCTACAGGATTCGAATAAATATGGTTTCTTCTCTACAGTTGTCTAATCTACAGGTTTGATATAATTATGGTTTCTTCTCTACAGGTTTAATATAAATATGGTTTCTTCTCTACTCTACAGGTTTGATATAAATATGGTTTCTTCTCTACAGTTTTCTTATCTACACGTTTAATATAAATGTGGTTTCTTCTCTACAGTTGTCTAATCTACAGGTTTGATATAACTAGAACTGTGAGTGAACTCACAAAAGGATACCCCCCATTGCGCTTACAAGACATATGGACAGACAGACGGACGGATATATGTCCGACCGGGATAATCTTACTTCAAGCACATCCTCAGGTTGTGTACTACAACTGTGTAAAGTTTCATCAGAATCGGTCCAGCCGTTTAGGAGGAGATGCGCTTACAAGACATATGGACAGACGGACAGACAGACGGAGGGACAGGGTAATTCCTATATACCCCCCAAAACTTGTTTGTGGGGGGTATAAATATGGTTTCTTCTCTACATTTTTCTAATCTTCTGGTTTGATATATATAGGAAATGTGTCTAGCAATTTGGGATCTTGTTCCATTGTCCAATATTGCATCCCTTAACCCTTTCCCACTTAAAGACTTATGTTGACATGTATGCAGTCGACAACTTATGAAAACATTATTGCAAAAGGAGTATGATCATTATGAGCAATTTTTTATTCTTTTGCCACTATGTTTTCCACTTTATCCATTGAGAGAGGTATCCCAGCTTTGTCTAGATGTGTTCAAAGTTGTCTAATGCATATTTGTAGTATGGAAAAGGGTAAACGGTGCACATTCAATATGTTTACGAGGAAACACTTTCAAAAACTGTACTTAAGACTATATTACTTGTAGACAAACAGTGCATGCTCTGATGAGCGTGGGAATGTTCCAACCAGGCTGGGTCTTCAATCTTTCCACAGGAAACAAAACAAGACTAACAAGAGTTGTCGGAGGACAACATAGCTCGCCTATCAGGGCCATCGTCTATAAGGGCCTACTTCAGAACAGTTATACTTATAGCATTAGGTAAAGTCACACAGTATCACCTATTGCAAGATAAAACACCTTTTCAATACTTGCATGCACATTTTAACCAAGTCCATACAGGCCCTTTTGGGCCTTTTAAATCTGTAAATTTATTTATATACGATAAGCAACAGCATACACAGTGTCTGAGAAAAGGCTTTGCACGCAAAGGTTTGACCAAAATTCTAAGTCCAAAAATGGGCAGAATTCAGTCAAGATTCATTCCAGAGTTATGGGACTTGACATACAAGGTCATCTAATTACCCTGAATAAGTGTGCGAAGTTTCAAAGCAACAGCTTACACAGTGTTTGAGAAAAGACCTTGCACGCAAAGGTTTAACCAAAATTCTAAGTCCAAAAACGAGCACAATTCAGTCAAAATACATTCCAGAGTTATGGGACTTGACATACAAGGTCATCTAATGACCCTGAATAAGTGTGTGAAGTTTCAAAGCAACAGCATACACTTTATCTGAGAAAAGGCCTTGCACGCAAAGGTTTGACCAAAATTCTAAGTCCAAAAAGGGGCACAATTCGGTAAAAATCCATTCCAGAGTTATGGGACTTGACATACAGGGTCATATAATGACCCTAAATAAGTGTGTGAAGTTTCAAAGCAACAGCTTATACAGTGTCTGAGAAAAGGCCTTGCACGCAAAGGTTTGACGAAAATCTTAAGTCCAAAAAGGAGCCCAATTCAGTCAAAATCCATTCCAGAGTTATAGTACTTGACATACAAGGTCACCTTATGACCCTGAATAAGTGTGTGAAGATTCAAAGCAACAGCATACACAGTGTCTGAGAAAAGAACTTGCATACAAAGGTTTGACCAAGCTGGCAACGTGTACGCCAACGCCAAAGCGGACGCCAACGCCGGGAGTGATTACATAAGCTCCCCTATTTCTTCGAATAGGCGAGCTAAAAATGCTGGATACGGTTCATATGTTCATCATACCAACATAATAATTTTGGCTGCCTGCATCCTTTGATACATCAGAGTTGAAATCATGGTTGAAAAAGTAGCCATTGCTAATTTTGAGCTCTTGCCCCTTCATCATTAATGATTTTGAAAGGTGCTTGCTACATCAGGCATCAAACATGGTCTGCTTCCAGGTGCGTAGTTCCCTTTAGGCACTGTAGGCACGTGCCTACTATTTTCTAAAAATGCTCCAAAATGCAGCTGCAGCGATACACATCTGCGTAATGTAACGACCAGATCAGCCTGCGCAGACTGATCCGGCCAACACATTCCGTCTAAGGGGGGATAGATAGAGTAGTGATTCCTGAAACAGAAAATCCACAGGAGGCGAAAAGTGTCTATCCGGGTACGTCTGTATGGCATGCTAAGGCTGATCCGGGTCGATACTGTAACTGTACGCAGAGTCCACAATGTTGATTTTCTCACGAGACGGCTTACACATTGATTATTGCCAAGTTACGCCCCTGGCTTGTGGGAAGGGTAAATGGTTGCTTTGTTAACTCTACCTACCATATCTAGGTTGTTCTTTTGTACTTCATTGGCAAGAGCTTTAGCAACACATTGAACAAGGTAAATAATCGTTTCAGCGATATTTTTCTTAGGATCTGCTTTCTTTTTCTTATCTCTCTTATGCCATCCTGCAAGTATAGCGAGTAAACAAATAACAACAGTGTGGTAAGATAAGCTTGTTACCAAAGGGAATTTGTTGAATTTTCTTGTGAAAAAGATATCAGCAATTTTTAATTGTTTATTACCGTATATCCGCGGCCATAAGTCGAATTTTTGAGACTCAAATTTTGGTGTTGAAGCAGGGACTCGACTTATGACTGAATGACAATCTCTCCTAAGGCTATATTTCACACGCGACAAACAGTAGAGAAACTGCTTTTCATCAGCGATGCATCCTTTCCTTACATTTGTTTTATCTAGTTTTAAAGCCGTAAACAAAGGAAAAATAAATACCATACCCTTTAAAATCCTTTTCAATTCAAAGTTAATTTGTCCAATTTAAAGAAAATGTAGTAATTTCTCATTTTGTCAGAGCTCTATCAAAAGAAGTCTGCTGCAGATGCGTATAAATGCATGTGAAAATGGGTAAGAGTGAAATCTATATAGACCTTTATTTCCGCAAAACATTTTCCCCAACAAATGAGCTACGTCATAAAAAAAGAGTATGTGAAGTTTAATCACACAAGTATAACTAAGCTAATAGTATTGTAAATTTAACATTAATTTATATGGGTGTATTTCATTTGTCGCGGCTCAATCTCAGCTGGTAAATTAGTGACGTCATTTATTAGAGCCCTGTGAATTTTCACACGACAAACAGTTACAGGGCTAACGCAAGTCGGTTGTAACTACAGCCTGTTCCAGTGGAAATTACAACCGTTTTCATATAACCATAGAGTCCAAACTTCTTTCCATAGACCTTTAAAACCCTTGTCTTCACCTCAGCCCTCTCTGTGAATTACACACACTTTTAATAAACTTCGTCAATGTAATAACTCAAACTCCTGTGTTTGTTTTACTTTTAACTAATCATTTTTTTAAAACATTGAAAGGATTAATTTTCATGTTTGAAATCGGACAAATTTTATTTTTTATAGATTAAAACAAATATTAAGAAATTTGGACTAGTTAGTTTGTTTTGTTTGGCTTATTTGGATTTATAAAAATCAGGTTTGTGCATTATTATCTTAATGTATCATTATCCAGTTTTACATCGAGAACCATGTTTTTTTTAATTTTTTGCCGAAATTTTTAAAAAGTCGACCCCCCGACTTATGGCTGGGAGTAACCTCAAAACCACCGAAAATGGACCCTCGACTTATGGCCGCGGATATACGGTATATGACATTTTTCTAACATCTGCTTTGAAAAATTATGAGGGAAAACAGAAATGTCAAAAAAAGTGGAAGGCTGCAAGCATAAATAACATTTTTATAATATTTAAAACATTGTAGGAAAAGAGTAAATATATCATGCTAAGCCGAGATCAAAGGTCACTATTGACACCAACCCATACCATATTCAATAACACTTGATGTTTACTGATTAGCCATTAACCCTCTTTCACATGCAACAAATATGCTGCAGACAACTTTGAAATAATCTGGAGAAAACAATTGAAAATCTCTTTATATGAAAGTTTAGTTTTAGAATAGATATGAAACCTCATGGTAAAAGGAGAAATTGCTAAATTATGAGCAACTCCTCCGTTTGCTACAATGTTTTCAAATTCTGCTGTTCAATAATAATATTTTCAGTTGAAGAGATTTTCAAAAACATTGCCTCTGGTTTGCTGCTGATTTATTGCATGTGCGGGGAAGGGTAAAGAACCCAAAACATTTTTCATACTTCTTTAATGTAAAAAGCCCTTGTTCTAGCTCATTAATGTTGTGTGAAATACTTATATAGAGCCCTAGTACTAGCTCACTAAAGTTGTGTGAAATATGTATATAGAGCCCTGGTTCTAGCTCACTAAAGTTGTGTGAAATACTTATATAGAGCCCTAGTTTTAGCTCACTAAAGTTGTGTGAAATACTTACATAGAGCCCTAGTTATAGCTCACAAAAGTTGTGTGATTTACTTATAAAAAGCCATAGTTCTAGATCACTAAAGTTGTGGGATTTACTTATAAATAGCCCTAGTTCTAGCTCACAAAAGTTGTGTGAAATACTTATATAGAGCCCTAGTTTTAGCTCACTAAAGTTGTGTGAAATACTTATATAGAGCTCTAGTTCTAGCTCCCAAAAGTTGTGTGTGAAATACTTATATAGAGCCCCAGTTCTAGCTCACTAAAGTTGTGTGATTTACTTATAAATAGCCCTAGTTCTAGCTCACTAAAGTTGTGTGAAATACTTATATAGAGCCCTAGTTCTAGCTCACAAAAGTTGTGTGTGAAATACTTATATAGAGCCCCAGTTCTAGCTCACTAAAGTTATGTGATTTACTTATAAAGAGCCCTAGTTCTAGCTCACTAAAGTTGTGTGAAATACTTATATAGAGCCCTGGTTCTAGCTCACTAAAGTTGTGTGAAATACTTATATAGAGCCCTAGTTTTAGCTCACTAAAGTTGTGTGAAATACTTATATAGAGCCCTAGTTACAAAAGTTGTGTGATTTACTTATAAATAGCCCTAGTTCTAGCTCACTAAAGTTGTGTGAAATACTTATATAGAGCCCTAGTTTTAGCTCACTAAAGTTGTGGGATTTACTTATAAATAGCCCTAGTTCTAGCTCACTAAAGTTGTGTGAAATACTTATATAGAGCCCTAGTTTTAGCTCACTAAAGTTGTGTGAAATACTTATATAGAGCTCTAGTTCTAGCTCACAAAAGTTGCGTGTGAAATACTTATATAGAGCCCTAGTTTTAGCTCACTAAAGTTGTGTGAAATACTTATATAGAGCCCTAGTTTTAGCTCACTAATGTTGTGTGAAATACAAACCTTTGGCTATGGTTTTCAGAAACTCGTTCTGTTTTGCCAGTTTAGATGTCAAGATGGAGTTCACAATTGCAATGGTTGTATCTGAAGTTGACAACAAGAAAAAACATGGCATAATGCTAGTTACAGCCTCGTGGTCTGCAGGACCAGTATAGGATCCTAGTAATGATGCTGCTAGTTTTCCTGGTACAGACCTGAAATGAAATAGAACTCTCAATAAACCCGACTTTGTACCGAGGTCCAGATAAGGGGGCTGTGAACAGGTCTTTTCCCCCCCTATATCTCCCTTATAACCAAAGCAAATCCCAAGTTGTGAGCATTCAGAAGAATCGTCTTACCAAATTGATTTCATTGAGTTTCAAGAACATTGAGTCCAGTCCATGAAGATTTTAACTTAACCCTTTTCCTCATGTAGACGCTTTCTGACACCACTGAAGCAGACGACTTTTGAAATCAGTGGCAAATGGAGAAATTCCTCATAATGAGCAATTTGTACATTTATCACAATGCTTTCAACTCTATTCAATAATTATACTATCATTTATAGAAATTTTCTAGATTTTGGAATGAATAATTTCAAAGTCAACTGCCACAGATTTGTTGTGTGTGGGAAAGGGTTAATTCTTGCCTTATCTAGAGAGCTGTTTGTTCACAAAGTATGTTCAAAACTAGAAATGTCCGTAAACGTGACTTAATATACCCCATACACTGCATGGTTTAAACACAAGTTCAAAGGAGCATAGCTAAAGAACACTTGACAAGACTTAATCAAAATGAATGTCTTCCAACCAAATTTGCATTAATATGTCTTTAATATTTAAACCTTTCCCACATACAGACGCTTTCTGACACCTCTGAAGCAGACAAATTTTGAAAAAGGAGAAATTTTCACTTTTGCCACAATGTTTCAACTTTATTAAACAAGAGCACCGCGTACGGCACAGACGCTCAACTGATAGAAAACAGAAAAAAAGCTGAGCTGAACAAAAAACCTTAACCGGACAACCACGCCGCCGCCCACGCCAGGATCATGACAATAGCTCTCGTTTTTTCAAAAGTCGAGCTAAAAATAATACTTAAAGCCGTTTCAAATTTTTGTCCAGACATATTTTAAGTTATCTGTAGCAGATTTCATGTATGTGGGAAAGGGTTAGGAGGTTGTTTGCTGACAGAAGTGTTAGATGTCGCCTGACAGCCAAGTCAGAGCATGACAGAATAGTGATCCCTTATATGTCATCCTGTCACCACTGGCAACATGAAACCTTTCAGAAAGCATTTCTAGCGAAGTTTAGATTTCACATGTTACATTGGCCAATAATGTGACAGATAGAAAGACGATGGAGAAGGGATCCTTAGATGTCACCTGTCCAAGGTAGACAAGACAAGAATTTTGTTTGTTGGCATAATGTCCTTTTTAAGTTAAAATTAAAATAACCCTTTCCCACTTGCAACACACACTTTGACATATGTGCAGCAGATGATTTGAAAACATTGTGTCAAAGGAGAAATTGCTCATTATGAACAATTCATTCTGTTGCCACAATGATCAACAATATCCAATAGTTATACTTTAATTTAAAGACATTTCAGTTTCAAAGCAGCTGCTGCAGATTTGTTTCATGTGGGAAAGGGTTAATATTAATATTGAAAAGCAGGTATTGCATGACACGGCATCCAATATGGGACAATACTTATTAGGTTCATTTTTTAGCAGAATTGCAACCTACCACCCTTGCATCCTAAGACCAAGAAACAGGAGTCTTTGTAATATATCTATGGTTAGTTTATCCTCTCCTATTACATTCCAGATATCCTGCAAACAAAGTAAACAAACGAAGTAAACAAACAAAGTAAACAAACAAAGTAAACAAACAACTTTTTTTATCAACTTTTTTGAAAAATTGTTATCCTTACCCCTTAACCCTTTGTCTGTATGACCATTTCAATACTGATTTGCTTATCCAAAGGCAGATAACAGTTTGTCCATAAGTCTGATCGAACGTCTTTATTAATGGCAATATGCACTCAAGATATGAGTAAAATCAATCAGCTTTTAAAAGCGTGTGTCTTTTGTATTAACCCTTCCCCTCATATAGACGCTTTCTGACGCCTCTGCAGCAGACAGCTTTTTGAAAACAAAGTGACTAAAGAAGAAATTGCTCAAAACGTGCAATTTCTCCTTTACCACAATGTTTTCCATTTTTAGTCATAGGTTATCCATTCCATTATGGAGATTTTCTAAGTTTTGACAAAATATGTTCAAAGTCGTCTGCTGCAGAATTGTCATATGAGGGAAAGGGTTAAGTGAGTCCATTAAGATTGACATTTAACATGACCCAACTGGTGGACTTCTTTTACATCTAAATTTATATAACAATCAGAAAAATATATTCATTTTGTTGATATCACACCATATTTTTCTACATAAAAATTCTCTACAAATTTAGTGCAATTAAATCAAAAGCGATTCTATGAAAATGAGAAAAATCAGAATGTACCAGGAAAAAACTCCGAAGTGACACCCCATTTAATATTTCAATTTTGTAGATAATTATTTTCTTTATTGTTTTAACATCAAACAACTCTAAGGATATAAATTAGGATATTTCAGTTATATCATGGCTGCAGTTTATTTATTCTTGATCAGAGGGTAAAAAAATCACTAAAAGGCAAGGAAATGTGTCATGCCCAAGGACACTCCACAATGACTGCAGTGAATGGGGATCGAACCCGGATTCTGTGACGCTAACCACTCTACCACAGCTGATTCCGCTGGATATAACGTAACTAGAACAGTTTAAAAGCATATGTCTAACAAACCTTTTTTCATAAAAAAAATCCAAATGTGACCATAATTAATTATCCCTTATTCATGATCCCTGGGTAAATAAACCTCTACAAAGCCAAGAAATGTGTTATGCCCAAGGGCACTCCGCAATGATCAGAACCAGGATGGGTGGTTCCAAATTCCCAGACGCTAACCACTCGACCACGGCCTATTATGTTCATAAAAAACAAGATGTGTTTGTGAAGGACGGATGCCCCCGAATGGCAACATCTAGGTCAAAGGTCAAGGTCGCCAGGTCAAAAATGTTGGTACTGACAGAAAGGTCATGTCACAAGGAATACACATGTGAAATATGGTAGCCGTACCTGTTATGGTTCAAAAGTAGTGGTCAAGGTTAAAGTTTTTTTCGAGAATGGAAACATCTAGGTCAAAGGTCAAGGTCGCAAGGTCAAAAATGTTGGTACTGACAGAAAGGTCATGTCACAAGGAATACACATGTGAAATATGGTAGCCGTACCTGTTATGGTTCAAAAGAAGTGGTCAAGGTTAAAGTTTTTTTTCGTGCAGACAGGCCAAAACCTACATCTAGGTCAAAGGTCAAGGTCGCAATGTGACCCTAATTAATATTCATACAGATGTAGCATGAATAAATAGATGGTACAGTACCTGACCAATCTGTAGAGCTGCTTCTACGACATTTTTGTCATCATCTTTAAGTCTTTGTATCAAGGACTCCTTCAAAAAACTACTGTCTTCCACCTGAATAAACATTATTTGAACTTATAGAATATTTAACCATTTCCCACATACAGCAAATCTGCAGCAGACGACTTTGAAAATGTCTACTAAAAAATATGTAAAATCTGTATAATTGTAGGTATAATTACTGAAAAAAGTTGAAAACATTTTGGCAAAAGGAGAAATTGCTTGTTTTGAGCAATTTCTCCTTTTGTCAGAATGTTTTCAAAAGTAGTTTGATGCAGAGGTGTCAGAAAGCATCTGTATGTGGGAAAGGGTAAACCCCTTCCTGCATAGTGATCAGTTTCCTAGATTTGCTGTTTGTTTGAAAGGTTTAACCACTTCTCAATTGCTGACGCATTTTAAAGCATCTGTAGCAGGTGACACTTGAAAACATTGAAGCAAAAGTTGCTCATAATGTTTTAAACTCATCTTAAAAATTCTACTTTACCTTATAGACATTTTCCATATTTTTCAAGGGAAATCAGGAAACTGACTGCTTAACCCTTTCCGAAATACCACAAATCAGCAATAGACTAATTTGAAAACATGTAGGCAAAAATATGGAAAGTCTCTATAACAGAAACTTTAATGATTAAAATGAGTTGAAAACATTGTGGCAAAAGGAAAGGTTTCACATCATGAGCAATTCTCCTTTCGCCACAATGTTTTTCAAGAGCTGTCTGCTGCAAAGGTGTCATAATGCTTTTACATGCAGTAAAGGGGGTTAAGTCCAGGTGTATCAAATTTGTATTGTACAGAAACACTTATTATTATTACATATAAATTTACATTAAATCCTTGTGTACAGTTAAGAGTCAAATGATATAAACAAGAGGACCATAATGGTCCTATATTGCTCTCACTTTATTCATTGTAATTATGTTTTCAAATATTGTCCGCAAGAGAGAATTCAAATTGCATCTGAATGTGGAACGGGTACAAAGACATTCAAGGGTAATAGAAGAATGCTGGTTTGTTTCCTGTAAGGGGAGAAGGCTAATAAAGGCAACTTACATTATGCCTATTCTGCAAAAGAGTTGTGATGGCTTTCTCTCTCACGACCGGCAACCTATGGTTGAGGCTGAGAACCAGGCTTGTCTCAGAGTCGGTTACCAGTTGTCTTGGCACAGACAGAACAAACATGTTTAAAAATTCTTGCACCAAATCTTTTTCATGTTTGTTCTCACATTCCTCCAACATTCTTCCAACTGCTTTGTCAACTTCAGATGAATGTCTGCAAAAATTATCACCAAGTAATACTTTACAAGAAAAAGAAACGCAAGACAATCCATAGTCCCCCAACAGTTTCATCCTTCAGTGAAATGTTGGACAAACTAGAGTTTCAGAAAAAAACAAGATGTGTTTGTGAAACACTGATGCCCCCGAATGGCAACATCTAGGTCAAAGGTCAAGGTCGCCAGGTCAAAAATGTTGGTACTGACAGAAAGGTCATGTCACAAGGAATACACATGTGAAATATGGTAGCCGTACCTGTTATGGTTCAAAAGTAGTGGTCAAGGTTAAAGTTTTTTTCGAGAATTGGCAACATCTAGGTCAAAGGTCAAGGTCGCAAGGTGAAAAATTTTGGTACTGACAGAAAGGTCATGTCACAAGATTTACACATGTGAAATATGGTAGCCGTACCTGTTATGGTTCAAAAATAGTCATCAAGGTTAAAGGTTTTTTTCGAGAATGGCAACAACTAGGTCAAAGGTCAAGGTCGCAAGGTGAAAATTTTGGTACTGACAGAAAGGTCATGTCACAAGGTATACACATGTGAAATATGGTAGCCTTACCTGTTATGGTTCAAAAGTAGTGGGGAAGGTTAAAGGTTTTTTTAAGAATGGCAACATCTAGGTCAAAGGTCAAGGTCGCAAGGTCAAAAATGTTGGTACTGACAAAAAGGTCATGTCACAAGGAATACACATGTGAAATATGGTAGCCGTATCTGTTATGGTTCAAAAGTAATGGCCAAGGTTAAAGGTTTTTTTCGGGAATGGCAACATCTAGGTCAAAGGTCAAGGTCGCAAGGTCAAAAATGTTGGTACTGACAGAAAGGTCATGTCACAAGGAATACACATGTGAAATATGGTAGCCGTACGTGTTATGGTTGAAAAGTAATGGCCAAGGTTAAAAGTTTTTTTCGAGAATGGCAACATCTAGGTCAAAGGTCAAGGTCGCAAGGTCAAAAATGTTGGTACTGACAGAAAGGTCATGTCACAAGGAATACACATGTGAAATATGGTAGCCGTACCTGTTATGGTTCAAAAGAAGTGGTCAAGGTTAAAGTTTTTTTTCGTGCAGACAGGCCAAAACCTACATCTAGGTCAAAGGTCAAGGTCGCAAGGTCAAACAATTTGGTACTGACAGAAAGGTCATGTCACAAGGAATACACATGTAAAATATGGTAGCCGTACCTGTTATGGTTCAAAAGAAGTGGTCAAGGTTAAAGTTTTTTTCATGCAGACAGACAGACGTGCAGACAGACATGCAGACAGGCCAAAAACTATATGCCCACCGAATCGGAGATTCCGGGGGCATATTAGCAATTTGAGACAGGTAATTCTCAGTCCCACTTAAACAAGTTAATGTCATATTGCAAGCAATACAAAAGTCCCCTACGACGAGGACAGCACATTGTGTATTGTATGTGAATTTGTTGACAAAAATCAGCAATGCACTGCATACATTTTGGATACAGTCCTATCAAACATTGCTCATTTCGACCTTTGACCATTAAGTGTGACCTGGACACGCTGCCTCATCATGGTGAACGTTTGTGCCAAGTTTCTTTGAAATCCTATGATGCATGGTTACGATGCGGGCCGGACAAGGTTATGTGGGACTGACAGACAGACGGACAGAAATGACCAAACCTATAGTCCCCAAACCGATTTTTCGATCAGTAAGGGACTAATAATCCAAGAGATATCCTTTAGAACATGGTTCGAATATGAGGTCGGGATCACTTTTCTCAGCATGTATTAAAGTGTTACAGTGCAGGACACATCCTGTTCCCAAGTGGCATGCCAACATCAAAGATGGTTTCTCAAGGTTGAAGTGAATGATATAAACAATGATTTTATTTTAATTTGGGTCAAAAGTCAAGTTCAAATTGGTCTAAAGTACACTAACAATGCTTTCCAAAGATACAGGTGCCATAAAATGTGATAACTTGAGGACTGGTGTGATAGCATGGCAGATATTGCTCAGACAAGTATTTTCTTTAAATATGTCAAAGGGCAAGGTCAATGACACAGTGACTAAATTTTAGTTCGAGAAACGCCCTCTTCTAAAGATGCATCTTAACACCATAATTAGTAATTCCAAATGCAATTACATAAGAAGCAATTTCTTCTTTTCCCACAATGATTTCTACTCTATTCAATAATTATACACTTTAAATTTATTCTTAAAGATTTTCAACATGTGTCTATTGCAGATCTGTTGTATGTTGTAAATCATTGACTTCTTATTTCCCCTCCAGTTGTCTAACAATACCCTGTCAAATGTCTTTATATATTTATGTTGGAAAGACTTTTAAAACTACTTACTTCCCTTCGAGTTGTCTTACAATTCCTTGTAAAATGTCTTTCACTCTCTCATCTACATCTTCATCCATATACTTATTCCCATGTTCTACATACACCTGCAGGAATTTGCTAAAATCAGAGGTAAAGCATAATTCATAAATTATAGTCAAATCAATCCACTAACAAGAGTACCGCAAACGGTACATAATACGCCCGTCAGGAACTTCTTTGTAAGTTTCCTCTTTGTTTTGATATATTGTTTGTTTGTAAAAAAGGAATAAGTTGTTAAAGAATAATGGGAAATTATGAAAAATGCATAACTCATGCAGAAATTGACAATATTCTAAGTCCAAAAAGGGGCATAACTCATTCAAAAATTGACGAAATCCGAGGAAATGTAAACTTGATCTGTGACACATGATTACAAAGCCATATACAAAATTTCAGGTCAATAGCTCAAAGTATGTAGGAAAAAAGTGCGGAAAACCAATATACCAAGTCCAAAAAGGGGCATAACTCATTCAAAAATTGACGAAATCCCAGGATATATGAACTTGATCTGTGACACATCACAACAAAGCCTTATACAAAATTTCAGCTGAATAGCTCAAAGTATGTAAGAAAAATGTGCGGAAAACCTGAACGGACGGATGGACGGACAGACGCACGGACGGACGGAGGGACATGACCATACCATAATACGTACCGTTTTTAAGAAACGGTCGTATAAAAACAGAGACAGGCTTAATCTAGGAATAAACGTTTAAGCAATTTATTGGCAGCAATGGCTTAACATGAGCATGAAGGTAAAAGAAAACTGATTTAAATGTTTAGCTTTAGCTTTGTTTGCCATTATTTGTAGCAGAGAGGAATGGATTTAGCCTTAGCCTTTTTTTGGCAGATCAACAGAAGGTGAACTTTGCAAACTTATTTTTGAAAGAAGGCCTGAAGTTGATACAGTAAAAAACGTAGGAATATAAAAACTCCAAAATATAGCATCAGTTCCCATACACTCACTCAATGATACACCCACTCAAATTGATTCACCCACAACCTTTTTTTTATATATATATTTTAAGCTTGTTCAATACATCATACGCTAAGCTTACATTGTATAATGCTCTCTCACTCTCTGTCTCTCTCCCCCCCCCCCCCCCCCCCCCCCCCCCTCCCTCCCTCTCCCTCTATGTCTGTATGTCTGTCTTTCCCTCCCTCCCTCCATGTCTGTCTGTCCCCCTCCCTCTATGTCTGTCTGTGTCTCTCTCTCCATGTATGTCTCTGTCTCTCTCTCAGTATGCCTGTCTATCTGTCTGCCCGTCACTCTCGTGTCTGTCTCTTCTTTGTTTGGTCATCAATCATATATCATTTATCATGTGCGCAAACCAGGTACGTTGTGGTACAATGAATTATTTCTAATGCTGAGCATTTCACTATTTGTCATGACGTTTCATAGTTCTTTTATATACAGCCACCAACTCAGTTCATTGAAATAGCTTTTCTACCAATCAAACTGTCTGTTATTACTTTCATTTTAACAATCTATTCTGCAGTGAGCTCTGCTAAAACACATATTAAAGGAATACGCTCGGCTGAAAAAAACTCGCTTTGAATTGAAAAATATTGACTTAAAGAACATTTATTTACTATGCATTTCATTAACATACAACTAATAATGAAGATATTACTATTTAAAGATGACTATTTGTGCTGATCGGTGCGCAGCATGGGCGCGGCCATTGTTTAAATATCGCAATGTCTCAATACTTTCTGAAAAGATTCGTGACGTCATTTACCCTCTATGTCCCAAACAAATCATACAAGTAGAGTTAGCTAATGAACGACTGCGGTACTATAAAGGGAATACAAAATATACTTTTTCGTAAGAAAATTAACCCCGGAAGTTTACAAACCTAAACTTCAATTATTCAAAATGAAATTCAAAGCATTGCATCATATTATTACTAGATCTATATAAAGTTTTATAGTAAATAGTATCCAACCATAGTAGGTGGATAGAAAACTCGAAATTGACTTGTGTAATATATATCAGCCAATTAAATATATGTGTGTTAACATTTATTTATATATATTTGACAGTTGTTTGTTATGATTTCACAGTTCGTTAGACATAATGAACCGTCGTTTTTGTAGAACAATCAAAGGTCATAGAAACAATCAAATTTCCGGTAGTGGGCGGATGCTACTGTAATAGGATCTGTCGGCGAGGCTTTTGAGCAGGCATAATTCGACCCATTCCCTACATACTCTGGAGTTGGCGGTAAAGAGATTTTCCATATTAGTCATCTGCTGCAGATTTGGTGTATGTTGAAAAGGGAGAATTGAAATGGTTAATTTTGACCAAACCTGTATAAATATCCCTTTTAATTCCAAATGAAATCGTCCAATTTTTAAAATCGTTACTTGTTTTTAGTTGAATGTATTTTACCACAATTCATAACCTCCAAGTACAAGACACGGGAAAGTTTATGAAGAATGAGTACAGCATAGCTTCGGATGTTTTTACACAAATGAGCCACGTCACACACAAATCGAAATTCAGAGGTCATATTGTGAATTGCAAATAAGATCAAATTGCATATTTGTATGGTCGGTTTTTCGTCAGGATGCGTCTGCAGAGGCTTACTGTACCGCTCAAAAGCAAAAACAATTTTCGGCCATGCCTATAAAGGCTTTCTTACACCGGCACTCCACACAACACTACAATCTCTATGACAGCAAATACATGTATAAATCAAGTTGTAAACGTTGTGACAAAAGGCGTAATTCACAGATTAATCAAAAATTAAAAACATTGTACCGTTCTTTATTGAAAACCAATTAAAGGTCATAAAACCCAATCATATTTCCGGTAGCAATCAGACACTACTTATGATCTACCAATAAAGCACGCCGAGGCTTTGATGCGCTGATCAGGAGCAGCAGCCAACTAGGGGTAATAAACAGCAAGTCAACTAATTAGGGGTAATAAAATAATTAATTGACCATCATGCAAGGCGTGTAAAATGTTACAGCAGTCAAAAGACGTCAGTTCGTTTGAAAATATTCGATTTAGCTTTTCCTATATAATTAATAACTGCAATACTGTTACGTCTTTCACAGCCTTATGTTGAAGTACTGCCCAAAACGTCAGGAATTTGATGATGATCAAATGCAAACAAGGACAGCACTGGCTGTAATCGACCATATTCAAACCCTTGGTCGACAACAGCGAAAATATTTATGTTGTGAAAAGATCTATAGGCAGGCATTTTCAAAACTTACTGGATAGTGGACATGATAACAATTAATCAGAAAAGAGAAGAGGAAAAACCTTGTGAGACAGAGATCAGACTGATCATGAATTGTTGTGTTTGCTTTTTATTTGTGAATCACATGGTGTGTTTCTTGGGAAGATTCATGACCAAAAAAATACCAGACAAGTATGCAATTTGATCTTATTATGAAATTAACACTGAAACTATCCAAATGCGGAATTTGTGCTGACGCAGTTCATTTGAGTAAAATCCCCACGCGCTATGACGTAAGCATTTCCCATAGGCTCTCCCAAAATTCGGTGTTAAAATCTGTGACCTTTTGTGTTTGTGAAATTGGACGATTTCATTTTGGATTCTAAGGGATTTTTATGCAGGTTTGTGAGAAATTATTTTACAATTCATTCTTTAACAAACAAATAAATATTTTGAAAGTTTGGTCAAATATAAAACAAGAAACCGCTGAAGACGGTAAGGCCGGATTGTCGGCAATTTGACCTTGAAAATCGACAAACCAAGGTCAAGGTCAAAGTAACCATAGAAATCAATAGAACTTGTTACTGGTTACCTTCAGGCAAAGTTTCAAGTTTGTAACCCTTTCCAGTGCTGAGATTGCCTCAACCTGAAACTTTAACCGATTTTGCCTCAACCTGAAACTTAACCAAAATGTTGACGGACAGACAGACAGACGGACGGACAGACAGACGGACGGACAGACAGACATCGCCAATCTATAGACCGTAATTGCTAGAGCAATCCAGCCAAAAACTGTTGAAAGCAAATTAAAACACAATTTGCTGTGATATAACTATTAAAATATTGAAAGCAAGTTGATGTGATATAACTATAAAACTGTTGAAAGCGGAGTAAAACGCAATTTGCTGTGATATAACTATATAACTGTTGAAAGCAAATTAAAACGCAATTTGCAGTGATATCACTATAAAACTGTTGAAAGCAAATTAATACGCAAGTTGTCGTGATATAACTATAAAACTGTTGAAATCAAATTAAAACGAAAGTTGCCATGATATAACTATAAAACTTTTGAAAGCAAATAAAAACGCAAGTTGCCATGATAAAACTTTAAAACTTTTGAAAGTAAATTAAAACACAAGTTGATATAACTATAAAACTGTTGAAAGCAAATTAAAACGCAAGTTGCCGTGATATAACTGTTAAACTGTTGAAAGGGGAGTAAAATGCAATTTGCTGTGATATAACTATATAACTGTTGAAAGCCAATTAAAATGCGAGTTGCCGTGATATAACTATAAAACTGTTGAAAGCAAATTAAAACGCAAGTTGCCGTGATATAACTATAAAACTGTAGAAAGCAAATTAAAACGCAAGTTGCTGTGATGTAACTTTAACCAAAATATTGACGGACAGACAGACAGACAGACAGAAGACAGACAGACAGACAGACAGACGGGCAATAGCAACATGAAGGTCAAGAGTTATCATGGAAATCAAAAGAACATGTTAGTGGCTACACACAGACCAATTTTCAAGTTTGTAGCTCTTTCCATGTCCGAGATTTTGCTTCAACCAAAAACTTTAACCAAAATGTTGACGGACAGACAGACAGACAGACGGGCAATAGCAAGGTGAAGAGTTATCATGGAAATCAAAAGAACATGTTAGTGGCTACACACAGCCCAATTTTCAAGTTTGTAGCTCTTTCCATGTCCGAGATTTTGCTTCAACCAGAAACTTTAACCAAAATGTTGACGGACAGACAGACAGACAGACGGGCAATAGCAAGGTGAAGGTGAAGAGTTATCATGGAAGTCAAAAGAACATGTTAGTGGCTACACACAGACCAATTTTCAAGTTTGTAGCTCTTTCCATGTCTGAGATTTTGCTTAACCAGAAACTTTAACCATTTTGCCTAACCTGAAACTTTAACCAAAATGTTGACGGACAGACAGACAGACAGACGGACATCGCCAATCTATAGACCGGAATTGCTTGAGCAATCCGGCCAAAAATGAATTTACCCTTTTAATTATTGAACACGTCGACCATTTTCTTGTTGAAGACGCGTTTGTAGCAGACGACTTTTGAAAAACATTGTGAATAAAGGGGACATTGCTCAAAATTAGCAGTTTCTCCCTTTACCGTAATGTTTTCAACATTACTATTATGTTTTAAAATGTTTGCAATGATTATACTTTATAGAATTTCCTAATTTCTTATGTTTTTTACACATGCCAAGGTCGTGTTTTTGTTTACCTTCCATCGCCTTTTTTGTTACTGATAAATTAAATTAACGGCAATTACGTTCTCAAACTTCTCAAATTATCTAATTAAGGAAGTTTAAATAAACATTCAAAGCAAACTGTAATCAATTATAACATGGATCAATTTACCGCCCGCCCCACTATGATGAATTAATAATCTAAAACAAATATGTATACAATATTTACACCATTAAACTTCAAAAAGTGGTCCTTCCTCATAATCGGCCTTTTTGAACCAGACATTTTGAGAAATTGGCCTTTCTTTCTGGACCTATAATCGGCCTTTTTGGACTGGCCTTTTACGCATTTGGCCAATTTTGACCTATACCTAAGATAAGATAGTGATCTGAAAATTTAGTAATCCATATGGTGTTAATCGGAAGTGGGTAACCGACGTCACAGGAAGTTAATTATAAGCAAAGATGGCGGCGCCCATAGGCGATCGATACCGATGTGAAAACACAAACTTTAAAAGCATATATCTTGGTAGTGCAAGCATGTAAAACAAGATGTGTTTGTGAAACACTGATGCCCCCGAATGGCAACATCTAGGTCAAAGGTCAAGGTCGCCAGGTCAAAAATGTTGGTACTGACAGAAAGGTCATGTCACAAGGAATACACATGTGAAATATGGTAGCCGTACCTGTTATGGTTCAAAAGTAGTGGTCAAGGTTAAAGTTTTTTTTCGAGAATGGCAACATCTAGGTCAAAGGTCAAGGTCGCAAGGTGAAAAATTTTGGTAATGACAGAAAGGTCATGTCACAAGATATACACATGTGAAATATGGTAGCCGTACCTGTTATGGTTCAAAAGTAATGGCCAAGGTTAAAGGTTTTTTTCGAGAATGGCAACATCTAGGTCAAATGTCAAGGTTGAAAGGTCAAAAATTTTGGTACTGACAGAAAGGTCATGTCACAAGGAATACACATGTGAAATATGGTAGCCATACCTGTTATGGTTCAAAAGTAGTGGTCAAGGTTAGTTTTTTTTCGTGCAGACAGGCCAAAAACTACATCTAGGTCAAAGGTCAAGGTCGCAAGGTCAAAAATGTTGGTACTGACAGAAAGGTCATGTAACAAGGAATACACATGTGAAATATGGTAGCCGTACCTATTATGGTTCAAAAGTAGTGGTCAAGGTTAAAGTTTTTTTCGTGCAGACAGACGTAGACGTGCAGACAGACGTGCAGACAGGCCAAAAACTAGATGCCCACCGAATCGGAAATTCCGGGGGCATAAAAAAGGTAATTACATCAAAATGATACATTACTGTAGTGCTATTTAGTCATATAGTTTAAATTTCAGCCAAGCGTATTCCTTTAAGTTTCCTTCATTTACACACAGATAAATTTAGAACCTGTATGCCATGCGTATATATGACAAATACACAATTATGTTCAGTTTGTTCCAATAAAGATCAAATCGAGTCTGCACCCTATTGGTTCCCAGCATGCTTTCTCCTATTAAGGTTATGTGCAATACACCGGGTTACAAACTGTGCACCTATGATGTTTCTGTTGTGAATGAAAACAAAAACATGTCGGACCCAAAAAGCTTGACCAGGCCCGTTTTTGAAGGATTATGCTGTGAATACAAGTTCATTGTTTAATTATTTTACTAGAAAAGGTGATTGGGACAAGACATTTGTAAATTAAATATCAACCAAATTGATTTTCATAGCTTTAACCCTTTCCTTCATATAGAGGCTTTCTGACGCCTCTGCAGCAGACAGCTTTATGAAAACATAGTGACAAAAGAAGAAATTGCTCAAAACAAGCAATTTCTCCTTTTGACACAATGTTTTCCACTTTTAGTCATAGGTTATCCATTCAATTAAAGAGATTTTCTATTTTTTGACAAAATATGTTAAAAGTAGTCTGCTGCAAAATTGTCATATGAGGGAAAGGGTTAAATTGATCACAAAAGGAGGTAAAAAACCACTCCGGAGGTACCGTTTGCAGACAAGACAATTCAACCGTGGTTTGAAAAGTTTCCATGGCTATGTTTAGAAGGTGAAGGGGTAGACAAGAGACTAATACGCAGAGAATGTGTGGCGAAAAAAGGTACTTTAATTTGGACAGATCAAGGCTCCCCTAACATCCAAAGGAACAGTGAGGAAAGACATAGTTAGTCTTCAGATATTGAACCTCACAACAGAACAAACATGTAGAACAGATACCGATGATGATCAGCCTTCCATTTCAATCTCAGATGAAGAAATTAAATTTTGAGCTGCCTTTGAATGAAGTCAATAGTTTGTTAGAATTGCAAAATATCAACGGAGCCCGTGTAAAATACAATAACTTAAGTTATGACACTATCCTTGAGAAGTCATTCAAGAAATTAAAGAAACAAATTGTTATACAATCATGATAGATGAAAGCACTGACTTGGCATTGCACTAACACGTCTTTGGCAGATGGAAAAGCCCAAACTGTAATGAATCACCTCATAACTTGTTTTGAAGGGCTAGGACTTGGCCCCAACAAGAATAGTTTCTCTTGCAACTAATGGGGCTGCAGTAATGATAGGTAACAAGACTGAGTTGGTGTGCAGTTGAAATCCAAGTATGCCCCTTTTACAGTTCAGACACCCTGTAAAGCCCATCATTTAAATTTGGCTGTTACAGATTCCATTTAAATGTTTAAAAGAAATTCCAATACACTATTCCAATTTATCACAGCATCAAGTCTTCATACAGATATTGCCCTAACTTGAATTGACAGTGAAAGAACCTCATAGCATAAGATGGCTGGGGCTTAAAAGGGCAGTGGAAGCAGTCTATGAGAGCTAAAACTCAGTGCTAACTACATTGTCTGACTTTGCTGCAGAGAAAAAAAATGCACAGTCAAAAAGACTACTGAAGTATTTTTCTGAATACAAAACAGTTGTGCTTGTTTCTTTTATGTTAGATATACTGGCAGTACGTAGTACACAGTTGCAGAGAAAGGAGATTATCTTCAGTGAAATACAGCCATTGATGGAGGGAACACTATCCAAATAGAATATCTTGAAACAGCACAGGCACTGCAGAGAAAGCCATGAGAGAATATATACCAATAAGAGAATAGGAAGCCTAAATGAATGGAGAGCAGCTCAGGAGATATTCAAAGAGCAGTGAGACTGAATTATCAGAACTGAAGAAACATTCCATTTCCAAGTCTAAACAAGAGTGCTAAATGTCACAAAATACGCCCATCCTATTTTTTTGAGACCAAGTGATAATTGGTTGTATGTCACGCAAATTTAGAGAACAGACACTGTTGATATAGTTTTGGCCATTTCGAGGGATATAAGTGTCGAGTGACTAAGGTAACGTGGTTAGTTATCGAACCTGACCAAGATATTCTGCCCATCAACATATTGTCTAAATTGATGATGATCAAATACAATGACTCGAGCGATATGGCTTATGATAGAACTTGTCTGAGATATTATGCCCATACACATTCTGACTATATTTGGAGATGAGATAAAAGTTTCAAAAGTAATTAGGGAAGAAAGTGAAGCTGCCTAACATGCAATTGGGATTCTGTACAGTTGAACCCTTTCCCAAATATAGATGCCTTTGCAGCAGATGACTTTTAAAAACATTGTCACAATGTTTTCAACTCTTAATAATAATTAAACCCTTAATTATGGAGATTTGTTATGTTTTTGCCTAAATGTTTTCAAAGTTGCCTGCTGCAGATTTGTTGTATGTGGAAAAAGGTTAAGGAAGGTGACCATTGTACATGGTGGTCTTGCTTAGGAAGAGGGAACAGGAGAGGAAAACAAAGAAGAAGAAATGTTAGTAAAGGGAACAAAAATCAAGGAAAAAGAGACAATTCTAAAGGGTATGATAGAAGGGGCATATAGACAGCTATCAACCCAAAGTCTGTGTAAATGAGTCATACAGCTACACCATGAAATGATGTCTGAATTCACCGAATTGTGTACTATATCCCTTTGCATAGCTGTAACAAGTGTAAAGTGTGAAAGATCTTTTAGTGCTCAGAACAGAATCAAAAGCAAATACAGATGTTTAATTAAAATGGTGAATCTTCAATATTATTTTTAAATTCCAGATGAATAGTGCCAAGACGTCAGAGTATGAAGCTGTGAAAGCAGAGGGTCACTCTAGGAACATTTCTACAAAATTATTTGAAAATCGGCCGGACACTTTCGGAGAAGAAGATTTTTTAAGTTTTCACTATAGCCATATAAGGCAAAATAGCGTCACCCCCCTGGCGGCCATGTTTTTTGACCAATCAACACGGCTTGAAGGAATCTGATAGAGGGTCATCAAAAGAACATTTCTACAAAATTATTTGAAAATCGGCCTGACACTTTCGGAGAAGAAGATTTTTTAAGTTTTCACTATAGTACCCCACCCCCCCCTTGGTGGCCATGTTTTTTTCGACCAATCAACATGGCTTGAAGGAATCTGATAGAGGGTCATCAAAGAAACATTTCTATAAAATTATTTGAAAATCTGCCAACCAGTTTGGGAGAAGAAGAATTTTGATTGAAGGAAATCTGGTGAGGTTATTGAGAGGATGCTTTCTGTGAAGTTTCATCCCAATTGACCCACTGGTTACTGAGGAGAAGAAGTTGACGGACGACGGACATAAGGCGATCACAATAACTCACCTTGAGCAAAGCTCAGGTGAGCTAAAAAGAGAATAAAGGGAAGGCCTTATCAGCCTTAAAAAGCTAGGCCAAAGAAGGAAAATGCTTTATGTACTAGTAGTTCACACAAAACCGTCTAACTATTTCTAGGCAAAAACATTTTAAGTACGCTGCACAGGAAGTGTATACATAGACAATCGAAGTTTACAGTTAATTGTAGAACTGTTACATCATTTATCTTTAATAGCAGGGTTTTCCATGACGCACAAATCTTGCGTCAGTGACGCATTTTCAACTCAAATGACCCCCAAAAATAGCATCTGTGCGTCCCCCCTATGGACGCAATGTCGGTAAATGAAGTCCATTCTATTTTTCTATAATCTCGGTTTTCCAAAAATCTATATTTAACTTAGTCCTTATCCTGCACTTAAACATGCGAAAAAAAATCCGATGCTTCCAGGGTCGAATCTGGTGTATGTAATGTTTGTCACACCAAAATACACATATGGGACAACATTTGACCATTTATCTATCGTATAAAGTAAACACAAACGGTCTTACTCACATTTTTATGTGTTTTAATCTCTTTTTAATCCACCTCTTAGAAGCCTGACATTTAATAACTCACAATGTGGTCGATTTGAACTGAGGATAACCGAATACGGTATTGTGGGTATTGTTGTTAAAGTACACCAAAATGGTTATTTAACGAAATAGTTATATATATCTTATTCAAACAAGTTTAAGCGATATTTCGTTTATTTCTTTTTACCAATTTTGTCTAATTTATTTAACCGAAAACAAATTTGTTAGATTTTAAATTTTTCGCCGTTGTGAATTGAATTTTGATAGATTAAAGTGGTAAAGAGATGCAAAAACCCTGATAGATGTATCATTTCATCTAAAATACTCTTTGGGCAAAAAGCTTATCTAGAGCTCTTTTTCTTGAATTAAAGTTTGGATTTTCATAAAGAAGAAAATGCACGACAACCCATGACATTAAAAATTTCCTTCTTCGGTCCTCAATATTTGTTACTTTCTTAATAAGGATATTACTACAACAGACAAAAGTATTTTTAGTTTTTATAGGTAAGTCAGTTCTGACAGCTGACTTTAGATTTGAAATAATAAAACAACAAGAAACCGCTGAAGACGGTATGGCCGGATTGTTGGCAATTTGACCTTGAAAATGGACAAACCAAGGTCAAGGTCAAAGTAACCATAGAAATCAACAGAACTTGTTACTGGTTACCTTCAGGCAAAGTTTCAAGTTTGTAACCCTTTACAGTGCTGAGATTTTGCCTCCACCTGAAACTTTAACCAAAATGTTGACAGACAGACATCGCCAATCTATAAATAGGCAATTAAAAAGACTTTCCTATTGAATTGTGTATGAAAAGACATCGTCTTTAAACAAATGAATTAGTCACATTCTTTAATCATAATCTTGTTATCTTAATGTTAATCGAAATTAAAATACCCAAATCTGCTTGAAATAAAAACAAGAAGGCCATGATGGCCCTATAATATATCGCTCAACTGATTTTATTTTTTTCGCTTTAGCCATATAAGCCCCACCCCCTGGCGGCCATAGTTTTCGACCAATGAACATGGCCTGAAGGAATCTGATAGAGGGTTACCCTAGGAATATTTCTACAAAATTATTTGAAAATAAGCCTAACACTTTCGGCGGAAAAGATTTTTAAAGTTTTCACTCAAGCCATAAAAGGCAAAATAGCCTCGCCCCCTGGCGGCCATGTTTTTCCACCAATCAACATGGCTTGAAGAAATCTGATAGTGGGTCACTTTATGAACATTCTGAATCTTTATCTTGAAAAATACTGAGAGGTTGTTGACCTTCTCCAGGAGCGAATGTAAAGGTAGAATTTCTGTTTTCAATATCTGCATCATCCAACAATGTGTCAATATTGCCAATGTAAAGGACATGTGACAAAAAATGAAGTTTGTATCTTGATCACAAAGTCAATTATAACAATTTTGCCAATTTTAAAGGGCCATAATTCAGTCATGCATGACGGATCTGGCTGGTTTTCAAAAGAAACCGAGCTCTCATGTATATCTAGCTACTGTATACGTTTGGTAAACATTGGATAATAAATGAAGACTATAATGGTTCACAAGAAATTGTGGACGGTCGACGGACAGAGGGCGTTCACAAAAGCTCACCTTGTCACTACGTGACAGTTGAGCTAAAAAGTATTAATTGAATTGAAGATGTCATTCACAAGTCGCCAAATGTCAAATATGAGGATGGTTCTCGACAGTGATTGGGATATTTCTGCCTCTTGACTACAATTACTGTCGATTTATTTATTTATTTATTTACACCCGGTTTCGAAATCCCCGACGCACAGCGGATTCCTCACACAATTACTGTCGATAAATGTCAGTTACTCAAACGCAATACACACTGACTGAAGAATAACCTTGCATGATTTCAAATAGAAATACTACAGACACTTTGTCTAAAGGACATTGAGGGCAAACAAGAACATTTTTAGGGTGTAAAAATGCACAATAATGCCAAATATTTGTCCGTTAACTGGCAAGTTCTGAAACCTCGCAATTACAAATTGTTTTGCTAAAAGCACTTTTTTTTCCTTTCATGCTGATTTTTGCATCAATAGAGAATTAATTGCTACAAAAAATATACTTTCTACTCACTAAGCAGTTTGTTCAGCCAACTCAGCTGGAAGCTTGATATTTGACAAAAGTCTGTGTAAGATGGCTACATATTCTGCTTTAAAGCGCCCTCTACCGCCTTCTGTATCACTAGTGTCTTCCCCACTGGTTGCCATGTCAATAGCATGTTTGAATGCTGCTGGAATAAGTTGGTCCAGAAAACAGGACAAAAACTTACTGCATTCAAATTGTAATGACATGTCTGTTATACTATCAATGATGTAGTAATCACGGCAGAGAAATCTGTGTCCCCTAAAATTAAACGTAAATGTCTAAGTTAATCTCATTGTTCAACCTTATTGTTTTAACCTTTCCCACATACAACAAATCTGCAGCAGACGTCTTAAGAAACATCTAGACAAAAATAATGATGTCTCTTTAAATAAAAGTATAACTTTCAAACAAAGTTGAAAACATTCCGGCAAAAGAGGAAAAATCTTATCATGAGCTATTTTTCCTTTTACCACAATGTTTTCAAAAGTTGTCTGTTGCAGAGGTGTAAGAAAGCTTCTATAAGGGTTAAATCTTATTGTTTTAACCTAAGTGACAATATCTTCATTGTGAACTGGGACCTCCACTGTGAAAGGAGATCTGTCTTTAAACAAGAGGGCCATGATGGCCCTAGTTCGCTCATCTGAATTATGCAATGTGATTTCTAATGCAAAGCACATCAAGACAATTATTCTGACAAAGATTCAAAATGCAACTTCCAGAGTGTTAACAAGATTTTCCTTCATTTGGCCTAGTGATCTATATTTTTTTACCTGATATGACCCATATTCCAACATGGACAAGATATCATCAAGAAAAACATTCTGAGAAAATTTCAACTTGCTCAAAGTATAAATGCAGCCTCCGGAGTTTGAACAATATTTTCCTTTTTTTACCTAGTTTCTGACCCAATATGACCAAAATTCGAACTTTAACTAAATATAATTCAGAAAAACATTTCAAGCTGCTGAAGCAAAAAATGCGGCCTCCAGAGTGTTAACAAGATTTTCCATCAATTAGGCCAAGTGACCAAATTTTTGACCAGGCATAATCCGTATACCAGCTTGGCCTAGATATCATTAAGATAAATATTCTGACCAAATTTGAAGCTGCTGAAGCAAAAAATGCGGCTTCTACAGTGTTAACAAGATTTCCCTTCAATTTGGCCTAGTGACCTAGTTTCTAAACCAATATTACCCATATTCGAACATGACCAAGATATCATTAAGACAAACATTCTGACTAAATTTCAAACTGCTGAATAAATAATTGTGTCCTTCCGAGTTTTAACAAGATTTTCCTTCAATTTGACAGTGACCTACTTTTTGACCCAACATGTAGGCCTACTAGAAAAGATTACACACCAATTATCTAAGCTCTAGGCCTTTCAGATTCAGACAAGCTTTTTAAAGTTTTTAAAAAAAATGTTTTTGTTGCCATGGCATCCAGAGTTCTGCATGGAACTAATTATTTGAATATTTTTGGAATGAACATCCCTGTGAAGTTTCATCAAAATGGGCCTAGTGGTTTAGGAGTAAATGTTGTTTAAAGAAATTATTGATGACGCACAACAGGCAAAAGGCAATCACAATAGTTCCCTTCAGCACTTTGTGCACAGGTGAGCTAAAAAATACTCAGAGGAGAAGAAAAACCTTACCTGAGAAAATCTACATCTTGTGTTTGAAACATCAGCATAAAACACGCCATGGCCTCTCCAGCAAGATCTTGTACAATAGTCTAAAAATATAATATAGAACTAGACAATAAAGATAAAATTCAAAAACACAAACCCATTAAAAGCAAGAGCTGTCCGTAAGACGAAGACAGCGTGCTTGACTATTCAAACACTTATTAGTTACTTAGAGATATGGTTGCATGCAAAATATTAACCAGAATTTCTTAAAGAGTGATAATTTGCATTATGCAGGATAGAGTTACCTAACATGACTATTTACATAGGTGTGATGGTTTTAGAAGGGTTGTAATAGTTTCAATGCAATACATCTTGTAGTTACAGAGCTATGGTAAAATATATGTACTTGCATGCAAAACAAAATGTGACATGGACGGTGATGACAGAGTATGTAAAAATGGCTCGCATATTCTCTGAATGGTCAAGCTAAAAATGCATATTTAGTGTAATGTTAATCCCCTGCATATTTTATTTTGCAGAGTTATAAGGTATACATGTAATACATGTTAAACAAGAAAATGTGTCCATGGAACACGGATGCCCCGGTTGTTAACTATATTTTAAAACGGACGGACGAACAGTTGGTCCAACCTCAAATTGATACAATTTTTTAAACAATGATATGTTGATTGTCATTTGTGTGAAGTTTCATAATGATAGGACATCAGGTTCACTAAAATCTAACTTGACCAAAAACTTTAACCTGAGAATGGAATGGACGAACAGACAGACGAACAGACGAACGGACGGACGAACAGTTGGTCCAACCTCAAATTGATACAATTTTTTAAACAATGATATGTTGATTGTCATTTGTGTGAAGTTTCATAATGATAGGACATCAGGTTCACTAAAATCTAACTTGACCAAAAACTTTAACCTGAGAATGGAATGGACGAACAGACAGACGAACAGACGGACGAACAGTTGGTCCAACCTCAAATTGATACAATTTTTAAAAGAATGATATGTTAATAGTCATTTGTGTGAAGTTTCATCATGATCGGACATCAGCTTCACTAAAATCTAACTTGACCAAAAACTTTAACCTGAGAATGGAATGGACGAACAGACAGACGAACAGACGGATGAACAGTTGGTCCAACCTCAAATTGATACAATTTTTTAAACAATGATATGTTGATTGTCATTTGTGTGAAGTTTCATAATGATAGGACATCAGGTTCACTAAAATCTAACTTGACCAAAAACTTTAACCTGAGCGGGACGGACGAACGGACGAACGGACTAACAGACCGGAAAACTATATGCCCCTCATACTTCGTATGCCGGGGCATAAAAATACTGATTCTTCTTAATACCATTCTTTTTTAATTGGTTATAATAGAAATACTATGAGGAAAGACCAAGTTTTTCATTTTCCCTTATCAAGACCTCTCTTGTTCACTTGAAAATAATCTTCACCCTTTCCCACATACAACAAATATGTCCTCTACATCAGATGCATCTAAATGTGTCTCTTCATGTGGTAGAAAGCATCAGCCAGCAATTCCTTAAACCCTTCCCACATAAAGACATTTCTGATGCCTCTGCGGCAGATGACTTTTGAATACATTGTGGCGAAAGGAGAAATTTCTTATTTGGCCACAATGTATTCATCTCTCTCTATTCAATGATTAAACTTTTAACCGGATGTTTTCGAAGTCATCTTCTGCAGATTTGTTTTATTTTATAGTGGGAAAGGGTTAAATGAGGCAAAAGTTTTGAAATAACTTGGTATATACATATAGATAAGGGTAGTATTTGCGACATCTGCCTTGGTAGGGAGACAATGGATTTCAACAACATACATTCCATGCAACTGGCTTATTTTCCACATAGACTGCTAGCCCATTGGTGAAAAACGATTAACGCATGGCTCATTGACTTTTGTCAAACGTCGGAAAGAATGTTGGCCAAGCCGGGATTTGAACTCACAACCCCTGGATTGAAAACCCACATCGCTACCTGGGCTCAGCTGGCAGGGAGACAAAATGGGATCACAGTCTTCTCCCTCTAACATAATGTCTACCTACTTTGTCACGCTTTGAAACATCAGCATACAACAAGTGTTCCTCATTCACTTTCTTAACCCTTTCCCTCATATAGACGCTTTCTGACACCTCTGCAGCAGACGGCTTTTTGAAAACATAGTGACAAAAGAAAAAATTGCACAAAACGTGCAATTTCTCCTTTTGCCACAATGTTTTCCACTTTTTGTTATAGGTTATCCATTCAATTATGGAGATTTTCTATTTTTTTGACAAAATACGTTCAAAGTCATCTGCTGCAGAATTGTGGTATTAGGGAAAGGGTTAAAAAAAATTGCTCACCCTCTAAACCTTACCGTGTTTGTAATTAGAAAATCAACCATTAATGAGATGCATTCTTACCTTTCCCATAACCTTCTGTAGGGCCCTTAGAACATTTTCCTTGAGTCTTGCTTTATATAACACCTGTGAGAGTATCATGTACGATGCAGCCTTGTAGTCAAGGACACTAGAGTACATGCCCTTACTGATATGGGGTAACAGCATTCCAATCAATTCCTCTGTGACATTCCCAGAGTCAAGAACCCCAATCACTGTTGTGGCAAAGAAAGAGAAGAGAACTCTTCCCTTTTTTACTTCTATGTCATTCTCGGACAAGACCTGTGCAAAGAAAGAATGTGATTAGGATCAATTTTAACAATTTTGCATCAGCAACCAGTGAAGAACCAGGCGAGCCTGTGCATATTCACTGTTTGTTTACATTTAGAAACCCTTTGGGTTTGATAAACAAGAGGACCATGATGGGCCCAAATCGCTCAGCTGATTTAATAGAAATCACAGTTTTCAATGTTCATAGGATATGCATAGAAGGAAAACAAGTAACGTCCCCTTATTGTCATATTTATTAATGGATTGTTATAGTTTCAACAGTCTTGGTAAGGGTCACCCAAGGAACATTTGTGCGAATTTATTTCACAATCGGGCGTATAAAATTGAACAAGAAGATTTTGTTTAAGTTTCAAAATAAAATACAAAAACAAGTCCTCCACCAGATGAATATGTTTTACAACGAATTAGAATAATTTAAACACTATTGGTAGAGGGTCATGATTCACCAAAGGAGTAGTTGTGCCAATTATTTTCTAATCAGCTCAGCATTTTTGTAAGGAAGATTGTTTAAGTTTACACAATATCTACATATAAGGAAAGCAATCCCCTAACTAGCGGCCATTTTTTTCAAAGGATCCAAATGATCAACAGTCTTGGTAGAGGTTCGCTCAAAAAACATTAGTGCCAAATAATTTTCAAATCTGGCCAGTACTTTTGGACAAGACGTTTTGTCTAAATACATATGAGGAAAACAAACTCTGTCCGCATGGCGGGCATGTTTTTCAACAGAATGGAATAATTTGCACAATCTTGGTAGACAGTCACCCAAGGAATACTTCTGCCATTCCACAAGAAAACCAATATTATGAACTCTGCATAATGTATCGACCCAGATCAGCCTGCCCATGGTAATCTGGGTCAACTCATTCCGTCTCAGGGGATAGAGGTGTAGAGTAATAATTCCTGAAACAGAAAATCCACAGGAGGTGAAAAGTGTCTGGTCCAGAATGGCAGATTAGACTGCATGGCATGCTAAGGCTGATCAATAAGGTCGATACTTTACGCAGATTCAACAATGTTGGTTTACTTGTGGTATGGCTCATATGAGCGTGCAGATATGAAGATAAAAAACCACGTACTTGCTAGATGTTACTCATAACCCGTATCCTTCTATAATATGTACTTTTATCCTTTCCCACATACATCAAGTATGCATTAGACAACTTTAAAAACATACGGACCCAAGTGTGAAAAATCTCTATTTATGAGTTCAGTTATCAAGTAGAGTTGAAAACATTGTGACAAAAGCAGAAATTGCTTGTTTTGAGCAATTTCCTTCTTTTGTCAAAATGTTTTCAAAAGTCTTCTGCTGCAGGGGCGTTAGAAAGCGTCTATATGTGGGAAAGGGTTAAACATTTACTAATCACGGCATGTGACTTTTAACAATGTAGATATAGATCCCCCTGCACATTTGTGTGGTCTGATGTTGTTCTTATTCATTAATAACTAGAATGACCATCCAAAAAGGTAGAAATCCCTGGTTCTAGTAGCTCCTTTCCCACTTACCCAACCAAATCTTATGTTGTGTGTACTCAAAAGAATCGTCTCACTGAGATGACGATTCTTTTGAGCACCCACAACATAGGGTTTGAGGGTCAAATAGATTTTACAATACTAAATACTTGCCTTGTCTAGAGCACTGAACTGTAACCCTTTCCAATATGCAAAGTATCTGCAGCAAACAACTTTAACCCTTTCCCTCATACGACAATTCTGCAGCAGACGACTTTGAACGTATTTTGTCAAAACATAGAAAATCTCCATAATTGAATGGATAACCTATGACAAAAAGTGGAAAACATTGTGGCAAAAGGAGAAATTGCACGTTTTGTGCAATTTCTTCTTTTGTCACTATGTTTTCAAATAGCCGTCTGCTGCAGAGGCGTCAGAAAGCGTCTATATGAGGGAAAGGGTTAAAAACATCTTGTTAGAAATAAATAAAATGTCTATGAATGAAAGTACATATGTACATGTTCGTTCGTGGATAATTATTCAATAGAGTTGAATATATTTTGAAATTGATCTTTATCAGCATTTTCTTTTTATTGCCGCAATGTTTTTGAAAGTCGTCTGTTACAGGAACATCACTCAGAATGAACTTATCTACATGTTAAAAAGGGGTTAAAGCACACGTTTCATCTTACCGCAACAGATTTTGGCACCTTATCACAAATAAAGGACAGAAAACCAGTGTTAGACACACAATGCTTTACAAGAGTCTTCTTTGGTAGGTGGAGGCCTGAATCCTGAAAAATAAACAATTCTGACAATTCACAACATACTGAACATTTCTTCACTAATAAAATAACTAGTTTGTTTTGGTCCAGTAAAGGTATTGTTTACCATTCCCGGTGTGAAGATGCATTTTTAAGCATTTGGAGCAAACAACTATTGAAATCATTGTGACAAAAAGAGAAAGTCATTATAAAGAGCAATTTCTCTTTTTGCCTCAATTTTTCAACACAATTCAATAAATATCTTTTCATTAATCTTTTCAAAGTTGAAACATACAACAAGTCTGCAGAGACTTTGAAATCAATTAAGCAAATAAATATAGAAAATCTCTGTAAAGATAGTATAACTATTGAGTAGTTAAAAATATTGTGGCAAAAGGAGAAATTGCTCAAGCAAGTTCTCCTTTTGTCTGCAGGTTTTCAGAAGTTGTCTACTGCAGATGTGCTAAAATGCATCTACAAGTGGGAAATATTTACCAGTATTTAATGGAGAATTTATCAAAATTTTGCAGGAGATGGTGTGGAAGTCACCGGCTGCAAATGTGTTGTATGTGGGAAAGTGTCTATCTTCACTTAGTGGATTAATTTGAAAACTGGAATAAGCCTGCTCAAGAAAGTAACTATATTCTCGACCATTTAAAAATGTTTTGAAACTCAAAAGGCATTGTAAAATAGTGTCCAGCAACTTCAGACACAATCAACTTAAGAAACTAACATAATGTTGCAATACATTGAAAGTGGAAATTTCAAAAAGACTGCAGTTTCAATGTAAAAAAATACAATTTGTTTTATTACGTAAAACGTAGAATATAACAGAACTTGCCGTAAATGTGCAAGAAATTAAACAAGCAAATTCAGAGAATTATGGTCCCCCACCAGGGTCAAGGTCACAAGGTCAAAAAAATTGGTATTGATGGAAAGGGGTTGTCACAAGGAATACACATGTGAAATATGAAAGCAGTACCTATTACGGTTCAGAAGTTATGACCAAGGTTAATGTTTTTGTGACAGCGTGACTGACGGACTGACGAATGAGATTTAATGTCCCCGACGTTTTACTTCGTAAAGCGGGGGACAAAAAGCAAGATCTAAAGCCTGTAACTCACCTGCCCAGAGCTCAAAAAGTCCCATTTGGATCGCAACTTTTTGTCAAATTTGACCACTTGAAGAACTCTGGCAAATACTTTGGTTTCATGGTAGGGAAGGAAGCACATAAGCAAGTCATCAATATTATAATAGTTTATGTAAAACCTGTGAGGAAAAAAAGAAAAAGGCATTAAATATTGATTTTACCATATTGTGACGATTTAAATCAATTTCAAAAGGCAATTGATTTTAATAAATTTTAAAGAAAGAAAAAGATTCTGACAATGCTAATTTTCCATCAATAACATTCCATACTTTCCTTTTCATTAACAGACATTTTACCACGTTAAAGAAATTATACCTTTCCCACCTGCAACACACGACTTTTGAAAACATTGTGGCAAAAGAAAAACATTTTTCAACTCTATTCAATAATTATATTTTTGTGTATATATTTGTTCTATATATTTGCCTGTTTTTTTTCAAAGTCGTCTGCTGCAGATTTGTTGTATGTTGGAAAGGGTTTAATGAAAATGCACTTTTCTTCATGCCCTTTTATCTAAACAGAAGCAAACTTGTCCTGCCCAATAGGTTTCTGTATAAAATGTTTAAGAAAGCAACAGCAAATATAATTCCCCTTTTACCTGATACAAAAGACATTTGACGCCTTTGCAGAAGACAAAGGAGAATTTGTTTAATATCAGTGATTGTCCATCTTGTATCATAAATGTACAATCTTTTATGTGTTTTCAAAGCCAAAATTTCTGTAAGTGTAACACATAAAAAATTAAAACCCTTTGCCTCATATAGACGCCTTTGAAGCAGGCGGCTTTTTGAAAGCATAGCGACAAAAGAAGAAATTGCTCAAAATGAGCAATTTCTCCTTTTGTCACCATGTTTTCAACTCTATTCAATTATTGTACTTTCATTTAAAGGGAGTGTCCAAATAAAATCGAGTATGTTGTCAAAGTCGTCTGCTGTAGAGTTGTTGCATGTGGGAAAAGGTTAACATGAATATTACAGGTACCTTTGGATGAGCCATTCAAGTGCTTTATGGGCAGGCCTAAGTAGACAATATGGTGAGAGTTTAATTAGGAAACGGCGAATAATATCATCAATCTTGTCATTGGTTTCTTTAGTCTGTGTTGATCTTTCAAAACTAAGAGATGCATCTCCAAATAACGGGGCCTCAAACTCATGGAAAGCTTCATCTATATTTTCCAACTCTAATAACCCATTACAACCTGTAAAGAGAAATGAGGACATAATGTGATATGTTTAACATTCCACATCACATTGTATAAATTTGACACAATTGCTTAAGAGTAAGAAATAAACTTTGAAAATGGAGTTGCATGTACCACCGGTACATGCAACAGACTATGTTTAATCCTTTCCCACATGCAGATGTAATTTTAGATATCTGCAATAGACGGCTTTTGAAAACATTGTGGCAAAAAGAGAAATTGCTCAATTTGTTCAACTCTATTTGAACAATAATTTACTTTTAAATTAAATTAATCAACAATATTTTCAATTTATTTCTATAAGATGTCTACTGCAAATGTGTTGTTGGTGGAAAACGTTTAACCCTTTCCCTCATATAGACGCTTTCTGACGCCTCTGCAGCAGACTTTTTTTTGAAAACATAGTGACAAAAGAAGAAATTGCACAGAACGTGCAATTTCTCCTTTTGCCACAATGTTTTCCACTTTTTGTCATAGGTTATCCATTCAATTATGGAGATTTTCTATGTTTTGACAAAATATGTTCAAAATCGTCTGCTGCAGAATTGTCGTATAAGGGAAAGGGTTAACTGTAATTTCATAGTTGTACCTTTTCACTGCTAAAATGATTTTGAAATCATTTTGGTGGATTGTAATCATTGTGGTGGTGGTCATGAACAAAATCTTCTCTTCCCACTTTTTCCTAACACTTTTTGTTTTCTTTTCTTTAAAGTCTCCAATTTGGAAACTATTGAATTAGTATATCTTATTGAAATGGGTTTTAGCTCTTCTTTTTTCTATCTCAAAATTAGTTGTAGGAAGATATAGGAGTCTGAAAATTAACAATAAACTAATGATGATAATTACCCAGCGAGTGAAATGTTTCTCGATCTATGGATGCAGCAGTTTTAGAGTCAAATAGCAATGATGACTTCCTCTTATCTTCTCCTAAAATAGCTTGGGTGTGAGGAACAGCTAGCCTTTGGAGCTGCTTTGCTAGGGATGTCATGTTTACAAATCAGTCAGGAGTTAAATCTATAAAAACATATAAATGAAAAAGCTTACATATATATATAATTTTATATGTATTCAAACATGATATAACAGTTATTAAACATTTTCTAATCAATTTTTTATAATAACCCTTCCCTCATATAGACGCTTTCTGGTGCCTCTGCAGCAGACAGCTTTTTAAAAATATGGCGACCAAAGAAGAAATTGCTCAAAATGAGCAATTTCTCCTTTTGTCACCATGTTTTCAACTCCTTCAATTATTGTCCTTTCATTTGAAGGACTTTTCTGTGCTTTTGCCAAAACGTTTTCAAAGTTGTCTGCTGTAGATTTGTTGTATCTGGGAAAGGGATAATTAAAGATTGGAAAAATATTGCTGAATATGAAAATTGCCATCACATTCTCATACTAATTGTTATTTATACATTAAAATGTAGGCATCAAAGGTGAAATGGTTTAAAATACAGAATATACAGGGTAGGCACCATTCCTCATCCCAAAGATTTTTTTTTATTAACCTGACAAAACAATCCAAAGGGACCAAAAGAAAAATGTACTTCCATCCTCACTCAGTCCCTAAGTATGTATACAGCCTAAATTAAAATACTGTGCATTTTTGTGCATTTTAGAAATAATTTCATTAAACTGCCTTTCAGTCAATTTATATATGGACGCAGTTTTACCAGACTGTCTACATTCACTTTTGTTAACTGGTTTTGCAGTACTACAGAGATTTTTAAATTTAACAGAAACCCAGTAGAAATCTATGTATACCCATATGTTTGTGATCATTCACTTTTAAGTACTGAAATTACCTTGTTGCATTTTTAAAAGTGATTTATTCTAATAATCTTTACATCCTACATGCTGATTCAACAGTATTTCAGTTATATCACAGCGTTGGAACACTTATTAAACTAATCAACTTTTCCGACGTATATAATTATGACGAATATGCAGCAGACGTAAATTTAGGAAAATCCTGTAAATGAAAGGTTAATAATCAAATAAAGTTGAAAACATTGTGGCAAAAGAATAAACTGCTCATGTCTGCAGATCCAGATGTGTCTGCAAATTGGAAAGGGTTTAATGATGATCCTGGATGAATAAATATGAGTTGATGAACATCTGTCAATATAATTAGCCAAAGACACTCCACCATGATTACTGTAAGCAAGAATTAAATTAAGTATACCTAGTAGGGTACTCTACTTAGTCAACCCTTTGTGTTGACTACTCAGCCTCTGTAAATAGCTACATGTAACATTAAGAGATTTGAACTCATCAGTCTATTTCATTGATAATTTCAGGTTCTGTGGGAAAATATTCCAACACTGAGCCAGACTAATTTACTCCATATAGTGTGAGATGACATTGTGTGATCAGTGTTCACATTTTATTCAGAAACACACACACATACACTTACCTACAATCAAACCATCAGCATATAGTATGACCAGGCAGTCATGGAGAATTTTTTACATCAAATTAAGATTAAAAAACCTTACTTGGTACAGTATTAATTACTGCTTGCAAATTAATTTGAAATTATCTGAAATTCATCATCATCAAACAAATAAAAATAAAAATTCTATAAAAATAGTATACCATCTGCAAAAGAATATATGTTTTTTATTGCATATGTGATCTTTTTCGATTGTTGACAAAATTATCTGACAGCACGTGTACTGGTACCCAATAATATCCGACTGGTTCCCACCGCGGCAATGAAGTAATTTTTACGTATAATGCAACTTTCACGGCGTTTGCAGTACGTTTTATTTACAGTAAAGAATACTCGTATTTATACAAATATCTATATTTTGTTCTTTTCAAAATAATATATTACATTATATTTTAATAGTTATAATAATTGAGATATTATTATTCCACAAATTGTTCCAAATTATGGAATAAAAATCATTTGAAACTAATTTCGAAACTAAAATCTAGCTTTATATAGAAAAAATGGCCGCGTCCACAGACTTTTATTTGCGGTATTATGTTGGGCACAAAGGAAAGTTTGGTCACGAATTCCTCGAATTTGAATTTAGACCAGATGGTAAGAATGTATTTGTTCTTTTCTTTCAGAGTGGAAAAAATGTTGATTACGTTATCTATTTCACGTAATATACTCTGCTCCTTCCACGGTTCCAAAGAGAGCATGTTGATAACATAAATCGAAAGGAAAAACGGCGTTGAAGCCTTGAATAACAATACTGGGGGCGTTCTAAGCTTCTTGCAGCTTCATGTTGCTTCTTAACCCAATGAAACTACTTTTCATCTACTAATTTCTAGATGTATTGAGATACAAAATGGTACAATCCATTAGTATATATGTACGAATAAGGCTTGGTCCCATGTCGGTGGCAAAAGTATCAATGCAACAAAAAATATTCAAACCATGGCAATGATCATTTGATGATGGACTGATTCTAGATTCCCTTGAAGTGCATAGTTTGGTGATCACTTAAACAATAGCAATCTTCTTGAATACGGCTATCAAAGCGACGGACGATCTTTTTGGCTAGCCATTTTTTTTACCAAATAGGTCATTTTGGGCAAGGCACCAATTTTACTTCTATACCTTCATTTATAGAAGAAACTTATTAAGTATAAGTATATTATAAATTAATTTGAAAACATGAAAACACTTCTTATTGAATATATAGAAAGATATTCATAATGAAATATTATAATTGCCTTGCCGAAACTCTTAATTGATGAAAATGCGTGGCCAAATGTCTTAGGTCGAAACTTCCCACAACCATGAAAGCAAACCCTTAATTTTTAGCTCCACTGGCTGAAAGCCAGTCGAGCTTATGTCATGGCGAATTGTCCGTCGTGCGTGCGTGCTTGGGTAAACTTTTTTCTTTAAACGACTTCTTCTCACTAACCACTTGGCCAATTTGGTTGAAACTTCATAGGAAGCATCCTCTCAATGTCCTCTCTTAAATTCCTTCAAATTTTTTTGATCCATCCATAATTCTGGTTTCCATGGCAACCAAAAGAAAAAAATAGTGAAAACTTAAAAAATCTTCTTCTCTGAAAGTGTCTTCTCTGAAAGTGTCTGGCCGATTTTCAAATAATTTTGTAGAAATGTTCCTTGGGTGACCCTTTATTAGATTCCTTCAAGAAATGTTGATTGGTCAAAAAACATGGTCGCCAGAGGGCGGGGCTATTTTGCCTTATATGACCATAGTGAAAACTTAAAAAATCTTCTTCTCCGAAAGTGTTCTGCCGATTTTCAAATAATTTTGTAGAAATGTTCATTGGGTGACCCTCTATCAGATTCCTTCAAGCCATGTTGATTGGTCGAAAAATATGGCCGCCAGAGGGCGGGACTATTTTGCTCTATATGACCATAGTGAAAATTTAAAAAATCTTCTTCTCCGAAAGTGTTGAGCAGATTTTCAAATAATTTTGTAGAAATGTTCTTTGGGTGACCCTCTATCAGATTCCTTCAAGCCATGTTGATTGGTTCAAAAATATGGCCGCCATGGGGTGGGGCTATTTTGCCTTATATGGCTATTGTGAAAACTTAAAAAATCTTCTCCTCCGAAAGTGTCAGGCCGATTTCCAAATAATTTTGCAGAAACATTCCTTGGGTGACACTCTACAAGATTCCTTTAAGCCATGGTGGTTGGTAAAAAATATGGCCACTAGGGGGCAGGGCTGTTTGGAGATTTGATTTTTGCCTTATGGCCGTGGAGCGATACTGGCCCTCTTGGGCCTCTTGTTTATTTTCATTATCACTATTAACTAAGATAAAATTGGTTCTGCCAGATTTCAACCACAGGGATTTAATTGCTCCTGTATGATTTAAAAAGGAATTAAGATCCTACACATAAATATCAATATTTATCAATAGTTATTTATATAAATTTTTTAAAATCATACAGGAGTAACTCCCTGTATTTCAACTAAAATAGTTGATTTATGTTCTGTATTATACTTCAATGAGTGTGGTTACATTTACCTCAAATTTTAAAATTCATTGGGCATTTTAAATATAAATGATTCTGGGCTATAAGTTAAACATAATAACACTGAATGATATTGGCAAGATTTGGTAAGTACTACATAAAATTTTGTGGAAGAGCATAAAATTGGTAATGAATTAATTGATCATGGACGTGCTACTTGCGCAGAGAAACAATTAAATTTTGTTCTCATCCCAGACAGTCATTTTGCCACTCAGATTTATAATAGAATATTTATGGAACATTTCAAATTTGTTTACAGGTAAATTGAGGTATGCGAACAATTCAAATTACAAGAATGACACCATGATTCGTAAAGAGGTAAGATTAATGAGATATAGAGATATATAATGTAACTAATTATTAATTCCCAAGCTAGCCTAGAGTCCAGTCCAGAGGTGTACTCTAGGTTTGCACCTTGTTCATCTGTCCTCCCTACCTATCTTTTCCTCTACTATTTAGAGACCTGAAATTTGCTATACAAATGCATCTTAGGAAGACACTAAATATATAAAGATATTGCTTGTCAATATTTGATCACCTTGATCTGTGACCCAATTTAAAGAAAAATCTTGTCCAAGGCATTTCTCCTATGCTTTTGTTACCAAATTTGGTATGGAGATGCATCTTCAGATGAAAGTGTGTCATTGAATGAATTCAGGTTGCTTTGAGCTTGACCTTAAACTCAATTTGAAGAAAAAAGGTTGTCTTGTCCATATTTCATACCTCTTGAGTTGCCAACTTTTGTTTCTAGATGCATCTTTAACCCTTTCCCTAATGCCACGAATATACAGCACACAACTTTGAAAACGTACCCGAAAACATTTGGGAAAGTTCTCTCTATAAATGAAAGTACAAAAATTGAATAGAGTTGAAAACATGGCGACAAAAGGAGAAATTGCTTGTTTTGAGCAATTTATTCTTTTATCGCCATGTTTTCAAAAAGCTGTCTGCTGCAGAGGCGTCAGAAAGTGTCTATATGAGGGAAAGGGTTAAAGAATAGGTTGTCACTGGTTGTGTCATGGCCAGAATTTAGGCTGTGACCTTGATCTTGGACCAAATTTGAAAAAAACATTCATTTCCTTCAAATAAAATTCAATTATGGCTATATTTCCTGCGCTCAGAGGTCTAATTAGGTATAGCTAAGGAAGCTTTTTAAACCCAATTTTCTCATTGAGACGATTATTTTGAGTACACACAACATAGGGATAGAGGGTCAAATAAGAATTTTACTTTAATATTTAGAACATGCAGAACTACCCTTATCTAGAGCTCTGTGCGCTGTATCACCTATAGAAAACCAACTTTGATCTGTGCATACATGTTGGGAAGAGGACATGACTTGTGTTACATACTAGACTTTAATAGACAGTCATCCTATCTTTATGAGCCTATGCTACTGCAGATAAGTTTAAGGTCAGGTTTTAATGAAATTGTATCCTAATAGACCTTTGGCACTCCAATATCCTGTTTTTGAAACTATGGATTGTTAACAATTCAGTTTTCTTATTTTGCATACATATTATGCAGCGGTATCAGAATGAGGGAAAAATTATAACTTTAAATAATCTTCTTGTCCAAAAGTACTGACCCGATTTGAAGATAATTTGGCAGAAATCTTACTTTGGTTCCCTCTACAGATATTGTTCAAGTTATTCTGATCTGTTGAAAAACATGGTCACCAGGGAGCGGAGCTTGTTTGGTTATAATTTGTTAAATGTGTTTAGTAAAAACTTAAAAAAATATTCTTGTCCAAATGTATCAGCCTGATATAATTTGGCAAAGATCTTCCTTGGATGAGAGTAAAAAATTTAAAACTAATCTTTAGAGTTCTATAAAAAATAAGTTGAGTGATATAGGGCCATCATGACCCTCTCATTTACTATATCAAATTCAATTCATGCAAAACCTATTTAATATAAGTTACACACTGAAAAATGTATATGACTTTTATTATAATAAGTGTTTATCCTTTTTGTACAGGCGTTTGTTCATAAATCTGTTATGGAAGAATTAAAAAGAGTAATTGATGACTCTGAAGTTATGCGTGAAGATGATGCTCTCTGGCCACCTCCAGACAGAGTTGGAAGACAGGTACAGTGTTTATAGTCTTCGTTTAGAAAAAGCCTACTGACTTTTTAGTTCCCCTAAGCATGAAGCATGATTTATTGATAGTCGGCCATCATCAACAATTTGCTTTTTAACACTTAAAAGGTCTACTTTTATCCAATCTTCATGATACATTTAGTTTGTTTATCTAGCTGATATACATGAAGGCCCTGCCATTTCCAATATGGGTAAAATGTGTTAGAATGTTTGGCTTGATGAAATCTAGGCTAAATTTGTATATGGGCCATGTCTTGTCAAAAACTAGGTCACTAGGCCAAATTTGAGAAAAATCTTGTTAAAACTCGATACACCCCATTTTTAGATCACCAGTCCTGAGTCAAAGGCTCAATGTGATCTATTCTGATCACTCTGTCTGTCGTCCGTCTGTCGTTAACTTTTAGCTTTAAACATCATCTCTTTCTAAACCACAGGACCAATTTCAACCAAACTTCAAAGATTGTTCCTTTGGTGGTCCTCTTCCAAAATTGTTCAAAGATTTAAATTCTGTGGAGAACACTGGTTGCTGCAGCATTAGAAAGACGGCAAAATGTCCAAACATTCAAATTCTTCTCAGATTCCAATATAATTTGGAGGAAATGATCCTTTGAAATGTGTTAAAATGTTTGGCTTGATGAAATCTAGGCTAAATTTGTATATGGGCCATGTCTTGTCAAAAACTAGGTCACTAGGCCCAATTTGAGAAAAATCTTGTTAAAACTCGATACACCCCATTTTTAGATCACCAGTCCTGAGTCGTTGGCTCAATGTGATCTATTCTGATCACTCTGTCTGTCGTCCGTCTGTCGTTAACTTTAGCTTTAAACATCATCTCTTTCTAAACCACAGGACTAATTTCAACCAAACTTCAAAGATTGTTCCTTTGGTGGTCCTCTTTCAAAATTGTTCAAAGATTTAAATTCTGTGGAGAACTTTGGTTGCTGCAGCATTAGAAAGAGGGCAAAATGTCCAAACTTTCAAATTCTTCTCAGATTCCAATATAATTTGGAGGAAATGATCCTTTGGGTGACCCTCTTCAAAAATGGTTCAAGCCATATTGATTCATTGAAAAACATGGCAGCCAGGCCGCATCAGAAAAGGGGCAAAATTTAAAAATTTAAATATTTCATTATTATGAAAGTGCTTGTCTGATTTAAGTAGAGGTGACTATTGAGGCCAAAAATGCTTTCACGATAGTTTATTTATTTACCTTTAACAAGTGTCTGAAACAAAAGGTTTTTTTATTGGGATTTTCACCTGTTATATTCTTCAGACATGACAAGATAAACACTCCATTACAATCTTTAGAATGGTTCCCTTGCATAGAGAAGAAATAAAGCAAAAGTATCAACTGAATGTGTCAAAAACATTTAACATTTCATGTTGTTGTCATAATCACTACAAAACCGTCTAGTGTAATTGAAGGACATGTCTAAATAATGCACCCGTCCCGCGAATGACGTAAGTCTGTGCCTGCTTCAAACGTATTTATTTGCATGTTAAATGTGATAAAATTGGACAAACTAACGATTATACACTAAATTAAATTCTTAATTGTGATATAAACTCGGGTGATCCGCTGGAATCTTCCCAAACTTATCAAGCCGCGTTTTAAAATGACCCCCATTCCAATATTGTGCAATTTAATAATATACAAGCGTTTTGTTTTTTTAACTAAAAATGGATCCGACAATCCGAGGACAGAGTCGTCTGTCGAAAAATCATTTTTGCATGTAGATCTTGATCAAGATTTGTTTTAAAAGAAAACTATCGTTAACTATCGATAGTTGAACTAACTATTGCGATAGTTATCGACTTGAAAAAAAAGTTAGCGACCTATTGCTATCGAGAGCAAAGCTATCGCAATACATCGACTTCTCGACCTTTCGTTACACCACTAGATTTAAGATAATTAACTAGAAATCTTACTTCATTTGTCCTCTGCTCTAATTTGTTTAAGCTATATTGATTGGTTATATCATCAAAGAAACCAGGAGTCATCACAATAGGGGTAAAGTTAACTTTTAGCTTCAAATGTTAACTCCTACAATTCCATTGGACCAATTTTAACTTAATTTTACAGGAATGTATTCAAAGACATACATTCTGTGTAGAACTTTGGCTACTGTGTCATCACAAAGTGAGAAAAATGCCCAAACTTTTTAACATTCTTTTCCTTTAAAATCTGCTTGTCTGTTTCCAAGATCATACTATAGAAATAGTCCTTGATTGACCCTCTACAATAACTATTCAATCCATATTGGTTGGTTGAAAAACAGGACAGCAAGGTAGCATCAGAAAAGGGCAAAATAACATTTTCTAGATATTAGCAGTTAAATATTACTATACTATCACTCAGGTGATGGATTTAGGGCCCTCTTGTTACCTTGAGCAACTTGAAACTTTGCCAGAATGTTTTTGTTGATGTTATGTAGGCAAAATTGTGATGTGGTTTATTTTGGGACGAAAACTAGAGCACTAGGCCAAATTTGAAAACAATCTTGTTAACTCTCTAGGGACCGCATTTTTAGCTAGACTTTTTGAAGAATATGAGAGCTATTAAAGTCACGTCGGCGTTGCAACTTTGGTTAAAGTTTTGCATGCAAGGCATTTTCTCACAAACCACAGATGCCTTTGCTTTGAAACTTCACACACTTATTGGACATCATCAAATGACCTTGCTGGACAAGTCCCAAAACTCTACACCTGATTTTGACACAATTATATTGGAGGACAAGTCTCAAAACTCTATATCAGATTTTGACACAAAAAAAGTCAATTATGCCCCTTTTTTTTCTTAGAAATTCTGGTTAAAGTTTTGTGTGCAACTACACTAAGAGTCCATATCTTAGTAACTACTTGAAACATTAAAAAACCCTTCCAAACCATCACACTTATGTTAAAAATCAAGTATGATAACTCTATCAAGCACATAATGCAAATTATGGCCCTTTTTCTACTTAGAAATTCTGGTTAAAGTTTTGCATGCAGCTACATTAAGAGTCCAGATCTCAGTATTTACTTGATGCATTGCATTGAAACTTTGTACAACCCTTCCTAACTATCACACCTATGTAGATTATCAGGTTAGATAACTATATCCTGCATTTAATGCAGGTTATGGCTCATTTTAGCTCGCCTATTCAAAGAAATAAAGGGAGCTTATGTAATCACATTGGCGTACGCGTTGCCAGCTTGGTCAAACCTTTGTGTGCAAGTCCTTCTCTCAGACACTGTGTATGCTGTTGCTTTGAAACTTCACACACTTATTCAGGTTCATTGGATTTTGGACTTTTACCAATGCTATAATTGTTCTGAAGTAGGCCCTGATAGGCGAGCTATATTGTCCTCCGACAACTCTTGTTTGACTGGTTAACATTTTGCGTGCAACTACATTATGAGTCCATATCCTGGTAACTACTTGATATATATTGCATTGAAACTTTAAACAACCCTTCCCAACCATCACACCTATTTAAACAATCAAGTTTGATAACTCTTTTTAGCATATAATGCAAGTTATGGCCCTTTTTGTCTCGCCCATGATAGTGGAGTGAGACATAGTCACTTTTCCGGCGACGGCGGCCGCTTTTACAAATAGCTATATCTCGGCAACCCCTGCTTGAACTTTTCTGAAACTTTGTTAGCTGTATTGTTTGGTCATGGGACATCTGTCAACGTCAAAATGTTCAGGGTCAAGGTCATAATTGTGCAGAACTTGACCTTAGTTAGGTAACTTAACCTCAAAACTTAACCTTTCTTATATGTCAGCAACCTCTGCTTGAATTTTTCTGAAACTTTGTCAGATGTATTGTTTGGTCATGGGACATCTGTCAACGTCACAATTTTCAGGGTCAAGGTCATAATTGTGCAGAACTTGACCTTTGTTAGGTAACTTAACCTCAAAACTTAACCTTTCTTATATCTCGGCAACCTCTGCTTGAATTTTTCTGAAACTGTCAGATGTATTGATTGGTCATGAGACATCTGTTAACGTCAAAATTTTCAGGGTCGAGGTCATAATTGTGCAGAACTTGACCTTTGTTAGGTAACTTAACCTCAAAACTTAACCTTTCTTATATCTCAGCAACCTCTGCTTAAATTTTTCTGAAACTTTGTCAGATGTATTTGGTCATGGGACATCTGTCAACGTCAAAATTTTCAGGGTCAACGTCATAATTGTGCAGAACTTGACCTTTGTTAGGTAACTTAACCTCAAAACTTAACCTTTCTTATATCTCAGCAACCCCTGCTTGAATTTTTCTGAAACATTGTCAGATGTATTGTTTGGTCATAATACATCTGTCAACGTCATAATTTTCAGGGTCAAGGTCAGAAGTGTGCAGAACTTGACCCTTTCTTATATCTCAGCAACCCTTGCTGGAATTTTTCTGAAACTTTGTCACATGTATTGTTTGGTCATGGGACATCCGTGTCAACATCAAAATTTTCAGGGGTATCATAACTATCATTATCATAGTGATTGCAATTATTTACAATTTAATGTAGTATTATTGATCACTCTTTACTTCATGTGTGAATAAATATATTAAGATATATACACATATAGTGAGTTTATTATTTAGCATGACATGTTGATAACAATGCATTGACAGACACTTACTTTTTCACATTTTATCAACTTTACTTTCTTTTTGCATAGTGATACCATTTAATATCTGATTTTCTTAGAAGGGCGAGACTTCCTCAGCCCGAGGTCTTGTTTAACTTAGAAATTCTGGTTAAAGTTTTGCATGCAAGGTACTATCATGGATATATCTCAGTAACCACTAATGACATTGACTTGAAACTTCATTCATGTCTTCAGGGGTGTCAGACAGTCAAGTTAGATAACTCTTGTATGAATTAAGTACACATTATGGCCCTTGTTTGGCTTTGAAAATTTGTTAAAGTTTTGCGTACATGGTACTTTCATGCAAGTATCTCGGTAACCGCCCAGGAATTGATTTCAAACTTCAAAATAGTCTTTAAAGGTATCAAACAACAGGTTAGGTAACTCCTGACTGATTTTTAGCTCGACTATTCGAAGAATATGAGAGCTTTACTACTCGCCCCAGCGTCGGCGTCCGGTTAAAGTTTTAGGGCAAGTTGGGATTTTCATTCATAAGTATTTGTGCTAGGGCTTTCATATTTGGAATATAGTTACATCTTATACCTTTCTTCACATTGAATGCTAAAGATGCTGAGTGTGACCTTCCTTTTGGGGAAAAAAAACATGATTTTCGGGGGTTAAAGTTTTAGGGCAAGTTGGATTTTATTTTTTTTATTTTTTTTTTCTCAATAAGTACTTGTGCTAGGGCTTTCATATTTGGAATATAATTACATCTAATACCTTTCTTTATATTGTATGCTGAAGATTCTGAGTTTTACCTTCTTTTTGGGGTAAAAGACATGATTTTGGGTGGTTAAAGTTTTAGGGCAAGTTGGCATTTTCATTTAATTTTTTAATTTTTCTTTATAAGAATTTGTGCTAGGGCTTTAATATTTAGAATATAGTTACATCTTATACCTTTCTTCACATTGAATGCTAAAGATGCTGAGTGTGACCTTCCTTTTGGGGAAAAAAACATGATTTTCGGGGGTTAAAGTTTTAGGGCAAGTTGGTTTTATTTTTGTTATTTTTTTTTTTCTCAATAAGTACTTGTGCTAGGGCTTTCATATTTGGAATATAATTACATCTAATACCTTTCTTTATATTGTATGCTGAAGATTCTGAGTTTTACCTTCTTTTTGGGGTAAAAGACATGATTTTGGGTGGTTAAAGTTTTAGGGCAAGTTGGCATTTTCATTTAATTTTTTAATTTTTCTTTATAAGAATTTGTGCTAGGGCTTTAATATTTAGAATATAGTTACATCTTATACCTTTCTTCATATTGAATGCTGAAGATGCTGAGTGTGACCTTCTTTTTGGGGTAAAAAACATGATTTTCGGTGGTTAAAGTTTTGGGGCAAGTAGGATTTTATTTTATTTTTTTAACTTTTTCTGAATAAGTACTTGTGCTAGGGCTTTCATATTTGGAAAATAATTACATTTAATACATTTCTTCATATTATATGCTGAAGATGCTGAGTGTGACCTTCTGTTTGCGGTAAAACACATGCTTTTGGGTGGTTAAAGTTTTAGGGCAAGTTGACTTTTTCATTTAATTTTCTAATTTTTCTAAGTAAGTACTTGTGTTAGGGCTTCCATATTTGGAATATAATTACATGTAATACCTTTCTTCACATTGTATGTTGAAGATGCTGAGTGTGACTTTTAGGGGGTAAAAAACTTTAGATAAATTCTTAATTTTTGGTTACATTTCTTTCTAATTGTGATCATTTATTTATCAAATATAATTCTTCAACATATAAAACGGGTTTTGCATGGTGTCAAACATTAGGAAAACCTTTTTTTAAGGTTTTGCTAATTTTGGACTCGGTCAGTTTTAACATTTGTGTTTAGCTCAACGTTAAAGTTACATCATTCAAATCACTTCATACTTCACATATTTGTTAAGGACCATTGTACAATTAGGTTAGATAACTCCATTGTATCCTAAATATGGAGTAATGGCCCTTGATTGACTTAGGAAATTTTATTTTTAAATTATATTTAAATGTATGTATATCTATTCAGTTGCTTTTACATATAGAGTATATAATATGATTACTAAAGTATCAAATGGCCAAATAGTCTAGCATGCTGTCTTGCGACAGCTCTCGTTTACTTCAGCTGCCGGAAACTTTGTCAAAATGATTGTCTTTATGATATCTAAGCCAAGTTTGAACATGCCTGGTCAAAAACTAGTTCACGAGGCCAAAGTAGGGGGAAATCATACCAAGTTTAAATGTTCACAATTGTAGCCAGCAGAATTGTTGTAATATATAGAACTTGAATTCTGGAAATGGTCAATAACTGTTTATATTTATTTTGACAGGAATTAGAGATTGTGATAGGGGATGAACACATATCTTTCACCACCTCAAAGATTGGTTCATTGGTGGATGTTAACCAGAGCAAGTAAGTTTTCTTAACCCTTTCCCTCATATAGACGCTTTCTGATGCCTCTGCAGCAGACGGCTTTTTGAAAACATAGTGACAAAAGAAGAAACCTTTTGCCACAATGTTTTTCACTTTTTGTCATAGGTTATCCATTCAATTATAGAGATATTCTATTTTTTGACGAAATATGTTCAAAGTCGTCTGCTGCTGAATTGCCGTATGAGGGAAAGGGTTAAACATTATTTTGTTAATGAAAATCAGTAGAATCTCTCCAATTTTTTTTTTGATATTCCTTCATTGACAGAAAATGGACAATTTTATGAATGGCCGTAACTATCTTGACACATGGTTAGAGTGTCCACCCTGGAGATCAGGGATCAATGCCATGCCGAGTCATGCCAAAGACTTGAAGAGGAGTAGTAGTAGAAGCTTCCCTCTTTGGCACTCTTGGCTGCAGGATACTGGTAATTAACCCAGGATGTAATGTTGAAAGTGATGTAAAACACTACTCAAACAAAGCATTTCATCATATCTGTACCAGACAACTTTTAAACCGTATTGTCAAATTGAGAAATTGCTTATTAAAACCAATTTCTCCTTCTGCCACAATGTTTTCAACTACAGTCAAACCTGTACTACCGACCACCTGGTATAACCGACCCCCTGGTGTAAGCGACCACATTGAACTCCCCCCGATGTTTTTTAGTCATAAATTAACCTGCAATAAGCGAGATCCTGCTGTCTGCGACCAACGGTCACTAAAACCCTTCCCATTTTAATAAAAATCCACGGTTCAGCGACCTTAAATCTAACAGTCAAATAATCCTAACACAATTGTCGTGTGTAAACCACACAGGTTTAAATGATCAACAAGCAAGGTGTTACATGTAAAATTACCCGAGGTCAAATTATGCAGACGTGTACTACAGTGGTAAAAAACCGATAATTGCCGTGTTAGCAGTTTGTATTTAATACACTTTAGCTACAATTATTGTCTTTGTTATGGCTCTCAAATACTGCAGATGTATCACAGTGGTAAAAGCCGATAATTGCAGGTTTAGCAGTTTGTATTTAATACACTTTAACGTCAATTATTACGTGTATCATCCCGTGGATAGTTTGGGGATTGTTTGTGGATGAATTATGACAATTTTGGTCCGACTTTTTGATCTCTTTAATTGGATCTGTGTTTGTTTTTTGCTTTCTAATAGTGATAGCACGTTTATTTAATCGGCTCTTTTATTACATTTAATTAGCAAATCTGTGAACACTCAAACATTTTAAACCTGACAATGTCTTTAAATGACTCCTTAAATGATTTGTTTTTAAATGGACAGTCTTTGAAACAGAAAACGATCAGTGACTTTTTTAGTAAGAAGTAGTGCTCTATTCTTCTACTGAACATACATGTACATTTCCTTTTCATGTTATAGTTAAACAAAAACATCAAATAATAAATAACAATCAAGTTTGTGATTAAATGTATATATGTTTTATTTATCAACTTACACTTTTGCAAATAAATATTGATATTGAAATAAAATATAAAATTAGAAGAACAACAAAATGTTAATTGTTATTTATTCTTTAATACCAATACATGTATAATGTAGTATACATAAGACCCAAACAACCGAAAAATACATTTGTACCTCAATAAGAGACCACCTGTCTTAAGAGACCACTTACAGCATTTCCCTTGGGTGGTCTCTTAATACAAGTTTGACTGTATTTTCATTTAGTTAACTAATCAAGCTGTCATCTAAAGAGATTTGTCATATTTTCATTTAGATGTTGTCAAAATTGTCTTCTGCAGAAACACAAAATCTACAAAGCTGTATATATATATTTTTTCAATTATCTTAAAAATATGATTCTTTGCACTCAAGGATACATTCACCTTTAACACATAGACACATATTGATGCATATGCAGCAGACGGTGGACAGACGTTTTGGCAAAGACGTTTTGTCCTAGGACTTTTTGGCCAGCCATATTCTTTAGATAGGATCTTTTGGCCAAATCACTATTTTCCCTGCTATAATTCTATCAATATAAGAAACTTATTTAGTATAAGAAAGCTTTTAAATATAAGAAAACTATTAAGTATAAGAAAACTATTAAGAATAAGAAACCTATTAAGTATAATAAGAAAACTATTATGTATAAGACAATTATTAAGTATAAGAACATTATATCAATAATGTTTATAATATCAATATACTTTCACACATTTTTAGTCCAAAGTACAAGGTTGTTATCTAACTTACAGTTTATTTTAAACATATTATCTTTTTTCATACATCTTTAATCCAAACTACATTATTGTTATCAAATTAACAGTTTAACGCAAACAACAACAATGACAATTTTTTAATGTGATAGTTGATAAAGTTATTATTTAGTACTATTTACTCCGATAGTCATGAAAGGTTTTCATTGCAAACATAAATAAAGAAATTCTACCAGTTATCTACAAGGTATCTTGGGCACATAATAATTCATACTATGGTGTGTTTTTACAGAGATCCAGAAGGGCTGAGAACATTCTACTACCTAGTACAAGATCTCAAGTGTTTGGTGTTTTCACTGATAGGACTTCATTTCAAGATTAAGCCAATATAGGCATGGCTGTTGGCGGAGTGTTCATATTTCTTCTTTCACTTACAAAGTACAGAACTAAGTGTATTTTGTACAGTTTCATTGATCATGTAACTAACGGTATACCCCATGTGTGACAGAGTATTGACACTTTTCTTTTAACTCTTTTCAACATACAGTTAATCTGCTGCAGACAACTTTAAAAACTCCCAGGCATAGTATAATTATAAGGAGCAATTTCTCCTTTTGACACAATGTTTTCAAATGTTATATGCTGCAAATGCATCAGAATGAGTCTGCAGGTGGGAAAGCATTAATATATGTGATACAGTGTAAAACATTAGTGGGAGCAAAAGACAGTTGTGCTAATTTTGGAGCCATTTGGCCTATTCCCTACATGGATGTTTTCAAAAGTCACCTTATAAGTGTCCAAAGTCATTTATATCAGGGAGAGAGTTCATACTGAATACATGAAAGTTGAGACCTAAGAAAGTTTTTATGTTTTGCTTCTAGACCTTAACCCTTTCCCAGACCCTCATACAACAAATCTTCACAAAATAAAGAAAATTTCTATGATGAAAACTTAATTATTGAATTGAGTAGAAAACATTGTGGCAAAAGAGAGAAATAGCTTGTTATGAGCAACTTCTTTTGTTAAAATGCCTCTACAAGTTGGAAAGGGTTAAGTATTTTTGTATAATTCTTTTTTAAAAGAAATAGACACTGTAACAGGGAAATAATCAATAAAGCTGTATATATATTTCCGATTTTTTTTCAATCGCCTTTTAGATATAAATTGTTGCACTCCATGTTACCTTCATGAAGGGTTTATTATCCCCTTGGCTAACAAAGTTTGCGAGGGGATATAGTAACGGGGCTGTCCGTTTGTTTGTGACCACTCTACGCTGAACATATTTCGACTGATCTTAACCAAACTTGGTATACAGTTAGTATATGGCAATGTCTAGAAGCCTATTTATTTTCAAGGTCTAATGTCAAAGGTCAAGGTCAACATTATACTTTGACTATTCCATATCAACAACCTTGTGACCACTCTACACTCAACATCCTTTGACCGATCTTAACCAAACTTTGTATACAGTTAGTATATGGCAAGGTCTAAAAGCCTATTCATTTTCAAGGTCAAAATTGGACTTTGACTATTCCATATCAACAACCTTGTGACCACTCGACACTAAACATCCTTCGACCGATCTTAACCAAAATGGGTATACAGTTAGTATATGGCAAGGTCTAGAAGCCTATTTATTTTCAAAATTGGACTTTGACTATTTTCCCATATCAACAACCTTGTGACCACTCTACACCGATCATCTCTTGGCAGATCATAACCAAACTTGCCATACAGTTAGTATATGGCAAGGTCTAGAAGCCTATTGATTTTTCAAGGTCAAAATTGGACTTTGACTATTCCATATCAACAACCTTGTGACCACTCTACACTCAACATCCTTAGAACGATCTTAACCAAACTTGTTATACAGTTAGTATATGGCAAGGTCTAGAAGCCTATTTATTTTCAAGGTCATAGGTTAAAGGTCAAGGTCAAAATTGAACTTGCCATACAGTTATTATATGGCAAGGTCTAGAAGCCTATTTATTTTCAAGGTCATAGGTCAAAGGTCAAGGTCAACATTAGACTTTTAACTATTCCATATCAACAACCTTGTGACCACTCTACACTCAACATCCTTTGATTGATCTTAACCAAACTTTGTAAACAGTTAGTATATGACAAGGTCTAGAAGCCTATTTTCTTTCAAGGTCATAGGTTAAAGGTCAAAATTGGACTGACTATTCCATATCATCAACCTTGTGACCACTCTACACTAAACATCCTTCAACCGATCTTAACCAAAATGGGTATACAGTTAGTATATGGCAAGGTCTAGAAGCCTATTTATTTTCAAAATTGGACTTTGACTATTTTCCCATATCAACAACCTTGTGACCACTCTACACCGATCATCTCTTGGCAGATCATACGTGAGCATTCAGCAAATCTGTCTCTTCTCAGTGCAATTGAGCCAAGCCTTTGTGACCAAACTCATTGATCTAGCTCTCCGCAGTTCACAATTTAGAAACTTTTGATAATCACTTTACAATTGGAATAGATAACTAGGGTGCCCAAGCAGATCACAATATGTGTAGTAGTCTGACAGCCGTCGGAGTTTTTTTGAAAACATTGTGGTGAAAAGACAAACACGTAATAAGTTTCTTCTTTTAATGGTCCTGCAAAACTTGGTTAGGCACATTGAGTTGTACCCTCCAATGTATCCGTTCTATCTTGCCAAAGTTAGCTTCCTTTATTTTTCTTTCAAATTTATAGACGAAGTTCGAACATGGATGCTATCTGATGTTAACGAATTATTTTTTGTCAAAAAATATTTGAGTTAACCCGATTGGTATAAGATTTGACCTTTACAGTTTCGCGTTCGGTTAAACTACACCTTTCCTGAAAATAGTCCTAGTATTTTTCCGATATTGTATCACTTTGATGTTTTATTTCAATGAAGTGAATTCATATGTATACTATCGAATCAACACAGGGAATCAATTCTCAAGAGGATATCAAATTAATAATAAAGGCATATGTTTCATGTGTCTGTAGGCATGTATGAATTTCGAATTTTCGAGTTGTACGCCCATTGACTAGTGATAGACGTAGTTGACCTTCGACTCAGAGCTCCAGATAAGGTGCGTGAATACATGATCACGCATTGAAATGCAGGAAAAACGAATGAAAATATTTGCTGTTCGTCGTATCACGCATTTAAACCCGGAATAACGAACATAAAATATTTTCTGTGCGTCGTTTTAATTTTAAGACAAAATGAAAGTGACGCATTTCCAGACAAATCCCGATCTTTAAATATAATCGCGGTCGAATAAATTACCCTAACCGTATGTAATTTGACACTTCACCGGTATGTGCAGTTTTTAGGGTACAATGAGTTCTCACGCTTCGGAATTGATACACAAATAATGTCTGTTCGCGGGTGAAAGAATCCGCCTGCACACCCAATTAAACCTGGTTCGTTATTAAAATATATCAAAATGGAAGAACTGCTGAGTTCTGCAATAGCAGAATACATTTTTAATCATTTAATCAATGACGTGGTAAATAAACAAAAGCCAATTAAAAGAAAACATTAGGAAAAAGTGTCCCCCAAAACAATCGATCTTTGCATACGGGAGTTCCCGTGGTTGATTTTGACTGATGAAGTTATGTATTTTGTCTTTTCTTCCCTATTAATACACAATGTGTCGCCCAAATAATAAAGTTCATCAAGATTAAGTGATTTACCAATAGTATTTAATATTTAATTCGCATACCAATGAATCATTCTGGAGACCTGACTTTAAATCATCGGAAGGGTCTGTTGGGTGTGTTCAGTAAGAATAGGGTTGTTAAACAATAGGTTAAAAATCATTAAAAATAACCTTTAGTAAAGCAAACATTTTGGACAAATTTGAAGTTGTACAAACAATTGATTTCATTATATAATGATGTTGCTTATGGAATAGACCCCCAAAACCAGGGACGTAGACAATTCACAATATTTCACACTATGAGCCTTTTGAGATACTTACAGACATAAAATCCATTTGATATGAGTTTAGAAAGTAACTTATTTTGTCTTGAAATGCATTGTATACTTAAGTAGTTAAAGGGAGGTAAATAAACAATATTTATAAACATGAATAAAATGTTTATTCAAGTAAATTGTAAATTCAAAGTAGTGCAGTAAAAGGAACAAATGCTTATATTGAGCAATGTTTCCCTTTCTAATAATGCTTCCTGCGGCATGTTGATGAGCAGTTCCCTTTTTTAAATTTACTCTTTTGTGTTCATGGATACACAGCAAGTGTATATTGTTAAGAGTTTTTAATTTACTGTTTAAACTGTTACATGGATACATAGGCAGTGGAATGCCTATTTAAGGTTAGAAGCATAATACATAAGTTAAAAACATGTTGACCTTCCTTATGTTGGTGTGATGGGCTTCCTGTAGTGATTCACTCTTTAATAATTATTTTAGGGAGTGAAACATATTTGACCAATGTAATTATCTGGAGCTCTGTATCACAGAGATGCCAACAGATTTATGGAAGTATCGTTGTGCATTTTTAGCTCACGAAGTGCAATGTGAGATATTGTGATCACATTTTGTCCGGCGTCGGCGTGCGGCGTGCGTCGTCAACATTTGGGCATGTTAACACGCTACGGCTACATTTTGCATCCAATCTTTATGAAAGTTTATCAGAACATTCATCTCGATCATATCTTTGTATAAGTTCGAAACTGTGCGTGCCATATGAGGTCAAAAAGTAGGTCACTAAGTCAAATTGGAGGGAAATCGTGTTAACACTCTGGAGGCCACATTTTCAACTTGAGCATGTTGAAACTATCAGAATGCGAACATGGGTCATGTCAGGTCCAGGTTCGAAAATTGGTAATGTCGGGTCACCAGGATAACTGAAAGAAGATTTGTTCATAATCTGGAAGTCGTAGTTTTAATATAAGCATGTCGAAACTTTGTCAAAATGGATGTTTTGATGATATCTAGGCTAACTTCGAACATGGCTCTTGTTTAGTTCACAGGGCCAAGTTAAAGGAAACTCCTGGTAACACTCTAGTAATAGCTTACATGACCACACAATAAGTAATTGTGATTGACTGTGTGGTTGGCATAACTCGAATGAGCGACTACGGGTGATCATGGCCCTATTGTTTAACTTGATGGTCTGGGGTAAACGTAGTATAGTTAAATCCTAGCGGATAGTACACGTTTGTTCCATGGCGTTGTCGCACGAGTATTCAACACAACATTAATGCAATTGCAAACCTTCCAACACTGTTATTTAGTCCATTGGTACATATAGTAGAAGAATGAAGCTGGATTTAATAACCTTTTTATACGCCGGCGGATGCATCTTCTCCGTCCGTCCGCATGAGAGAGTACTTGTGGAGTGCGTGTCCTAAAGCCCACCCACCACCCTTATAAATACACTCACCACCCACCACCCTTATAAATACACTCACCACCCTTATAAAGACACTTAGATAAGTAGACCTTTTCTATTCTTTATAACGGGTATATCATTTGCATATTAATGTTATTCATTCCGTAAAAGGGGGTTGATTACGGAATTAATGCCATACTTGTGGGGTGCATCCCACAAAGAGACATCAAAGGAAATAACCCCGCACGTACTCTCCCATGAGTTCGTCCGTCCGTACGTCCATTTCTTGGTGAACGCAACTCCTCCTACGTTTCTGACCGTATCTTTTCAAAACTTGGTCAATGTCATAACTATAATGGGTAGATGTGCATGAAGTGGCGATTTTCTAGTTCATTGATTTTTGCAAGATTTTTGTCCCTTGAAACTTAGTCTCTGTAGCTGATTGATATTGCAGCCTTGTGAACGCAACTCTTCCTATGTTTCAGACCGAATCTTTTCAAAACTTGGTCAATGTCATGACTATAATGGGTAGATGTGCATGAAGCGGCGATTTTCCGGTTCATTGATTTTTGCAAGATTTATGTCCCTTGTAACTTAGTCTCTGTAGCTGATTGATATGCAACTCCTCCTACGTTTCTGACTGAATCTTTTCAAAACTTGGTCAATATCATTACTATAATGGGTAGATGTGCATGAAGCAGGGATTTTCCGATTCAGCAATTTTTGCAATAGTTATGCCTTTCGAAACTTGGTCTCTATAGCATATTCACTTGAGAACGCAACTCAAGTTTCCAAACAGGTACAAGTGCATAAAGCAGGGATTATCCGGTAAAGTGATTTTTGCAAGAGTTATGCTCAGAAGGTAAAAAAGATACAAATCGACACTGCCACTTGACCTACTTTCATATCGGAAGCCTCTATAGGGTTCTATCTCTGTTTATATGTATCCTATTTTCTTTAGTTAATACCAAAGTCAGCTAGGCTGGTAAGCAGAGTAAGACTTTTAACAAGTGTGGATAAACTGATTTGCTCAAGGAAACACCCGGCTGCCCCTGTAGGGATCGAACCTAATACCCAGGCAACCATGATCTCAGGTCCCTGTCTCTTCCAGCTAAGCTTACTGGTCTCACAGACTTCATTTTGAGCTTATGTATACAGACATGTTAAAAGCACTAATTAAAAAGACCAATCTTGATCTTTATATTTTGTGGCGGCGTATATTGTGGCGGCACTGGCACTCTTGTTCTAATTATTGGACAGAATGAATTACCTATTCGATATCACGTCCCCTGTATTGATAGCCCTCGTGATTAACGATTGAACTATCGCAGCTCGACCAGTGGCAACACTCGTGTAATCTGGTGCACTCTGGTCGTTCTGAGGTGCTTTATTTAGTACTAGGAAATGGACAGTTTTAGTATAATAAATCAACAAATAAACCCTTTACTCGGCACATTTTGTCTCTAAAATAGAACTAAAATAGCGAGCCCCGTTCATGTTAATAATACTCAGATCTATTGTTTTGTCACCGGAGTGGAACACCGGCCTTTAGTAGGCGAGTTTCTCAAAGAGTCCGCCGCGTGTATTAGGGGAGCACTTGGGCCCAGAAGCCCCTATCAGCAGAGTATTTTGTGACGGGAGCGGAACGCCGGCCTTTAGTAGGCGGATTTCTCACAGAGTCCGCCGCGTGTATAAGGGAGCACTCGGGCTCAGAGGCCCTTGTCATCGGAGTGGAACATTTTTTATTTTGTCACGGGAATGGCACGTCGACCTTTAGTAGGCGTGTTTCTTGCAGAGTCCACCGCGAGTATTAGGGGAGCACTCGGCTGCTGGCCGGGGGAAATCTGAGTCGGGGCCGCATATACTATAAGGCAGGTCCCGCCGTCTACCCGCACTTACGGCGAAGTGCTGGCCTTGTTTCATGAGAGCTCTCGGCTGCTGGTAGGGGAAATGTGAGCCAGAGCTGCATATGGTTTTAGGTAGGTCCCGCCGTCTATCCGCGCTTACGGCGAAGTGCTGGCCTTGTTTCAAGCGAGCACTCCGCTGATGTTAGGGGAAATATAAGCCGGGTCGCATATGCTTTAAGGCAGGTCCCGCTGTCTACCCGCGCTTACGGCGAAGTGCTGGCCTTGTTTCCGCTGCTGGTTGGGGAAATATTGAGCCGCGGCCGTATATGCTATAAGGCATGTCCCGCCGTCTTCCCGCCCTTACGGCAAAGTGCGGGGGCGCATATGCTATAAGGGCTATTGTAATTTAGTATAGAAACGGCAAGGAACGTTTGATATGAGCATGTCGTCAGGTACGCATACTGCAACTTTGGCTGATTTTTTTTTGTCAGAATCATGTGGATTCAGCCGCGTACTCGCGTATAGGCAGCTACGCACCTGTCGACATTTGAACAACATGGAGTTTTGAGAAGATGTTATCGTTAACCGTCGACTAGAAATTAGTCCGTCCATTGGCATTTGTGAACAGTGTAGTTTCAGATCACCCTATCCATCTGTTGAAGTCTTATCAGATCCTACATAAGTTGACAGAATCTCTAATAGTATCAACAAATTCGGCGAGAATTGAAATATGAATGTTAACTCGGTTCCGGGACCTCTCCATTTTTCAATATAGTTATCATTTGTGTATACATCGGCCTTTTTTTAAATATTTTGAAATGATATGCATCAAGGAGTGTGTTAACTATTCCTTGACCTCATGGAATATCATAGGACTGAAAGTACTAGTTGGACGGTAATTTAAGGTCAGGCAGGCAGTACATTTCTTTGGAGTTCTTTCTATTGCGAAAGTGATGTCAAATCAAATCCATGTTCCGGTTTTTTAAAACTTAATAAATTACCGCATTTTGTTTTACTGTTGACGAAATAATTGTCGGTACGATATTTTTAAATATTCCATAGGTGTATCGAGGGCTTGGCGTG